>CM029019.1:192318741-192918741 GCA_016801055.1 Panax notoginseng | reverse complement strand
TAGTTCTATTTCCCGATCTCCGCCAGAGATCATATCCCTAAGCTCTGATACCAACTGTGACGCCCCCAAAATAGGTCCATTCCATCCAACCTATTCTGAGTCGCCAAATACATGGTACAGAAAACAACTACAACTTTATTACAACAATTGTCGTGCAAAATACAACAACACATATGCTGTGAGTTTGGATACAAATATATACTAAATGTGGCTCATGTCCCAACCGTGGACAGCACCTCACTATGACACCTTACACAAAGGTATAGTCAAAAACTGTTTTAAAAATTAAAACCTTTGGGAAGTGCTCAAGAAAACCTTCGTACATGGGAGGTCATGCGTCTAGGTTATGATAGATATCATATGGCCACAGAATTATCTTTGGTTGACCCAATAGACATCGTGCATGATAGTGGCAAAACACCCTTACAACGTTGGGTTTGCCTCACCCTAGTTGATTCACTAAATATAACTACTAAATGATGACTACCGTTTTATTCTCCTGTTACCCCCGCTCGACGCAGCTACACTCCTATTACCTGAAAGGAATTATGAAACAGAAGGGTGAGCACAACTAGCTCAGTAAAGAATGTTATGACTAAAGATAAATAAATTATCAATAGTATTCATCAGTAATAAATCAGAGATTTAGAACATATGGTAGATGATAAAACTTTTCAACCATAGTTGCAGTGGAACGAGCAATCCACTAGAAGAGTCAAATAGACCATAAAGTCTATTATCTTCTTCATGTTAAAAGTCCACCAACAATGTTTTATCCCTGTAACATCAATCAACAGTTCCTTTCCACAATCATATGAATAATTCATAATCATAATTGTGATTCTAAATTTCGCATCCAAGACGAAGATAATTTTTATCACCTGTCTTTACCTGAAACATCAAATATCATGGTTATACCAAATCACAGTTCCTGTTCATAATCATACTAATAAATTCATCTTTGCACCACGGACCAAAGATATTCATCAACAATTCATCTTTACATCATCAATCAATAAATATCTTGAATCAAATAGTCATCTTTGCACTACAGGCCAAAGATATTCATCAGTTGGTCATGTTCACCTCAACACCTGTTCATCTTTGCACTACGGGCCAAAGATATTCATCAACAACTCATCTTTGCACTACAGGCCAAATATATTATTATCTCAAAGAAATATATAATCAATTCAGAATTTATATAACCAATAATTATAACCATGTTGATCATTTCACCTTTGTACTTAAGCTAAAGATATTCAATTATAAATTCAATGGTCATGATCATACCAGTCAAAAATTCAACTTTGCACTACTGGCCAAAGAGAACCCTAGTCATGATCGTACCAAAAATCTACCCATCTTTACACTCAAGTCAAAGAGAAATATCATCATTAGGGTTATAAAAATGTTATATATGATAATAAAAAAAATAATATGATCAACATATAGTTTTAATCTCAAGAATAATATTCATAAATCAACTATAATTTGGTTAGAAAATGAAACCAAATTTGTCATGAATAGTAACTCGTGAATAGTAACCCATGAATAGTAACTCATAAATAGTAACTCATGAATAGTAACTCGTGAATAGTAACTCATGAATAGTAACTCGTGAATAGTAACTCATGAATAGTAGCTCGTGAATAGTAACTCATGAATAGTAACCCCGACATGAAAAGATAAGAATTTTACAAGAAAAATCCTACCAATATTCCGGTATAATGATATTGAAACAAATAATATCATTGATAAAAAAATAACATCCCTTACGACAATATCCCTTACCTCAAAAGAGCAGTACTCCTGACTGGAATAACGCTGAACGAACTTGCACCGTATAGCAACACTCAAGATATCAAAATACTCACAAGAATACACTCGATAATATAGAGAGAGAAATAGAGAGAAAACTTCAGTTTCTGGTGTGATTTTCAATTCTAACCTAAGCACCCTATTTATAGGAAAATGCTTAGAACACCAAAGCAAAAAATTAAATATAATAATAATATAATTACAAAATATTCAAGCCCACCTCTAGATACTTGAATTCATCCATTAACATGTGCAAGTGAGGGCCACCAAAGTACAAAAAATGTTTTTCTAACAAAAATCATTTAAACTCCAAAAATCAATTCACACCCGATATACCGAAACTTCAATAATTCACAATAAATAGCCCTTTTATCAGAAAATTCAAATCTCGCGATTTTTTAAAGGAAATTCAATTCTCTACAACTTTGCAGAAGAAAGTTTTTCCAAATTCCAAATAGAAATTGACCGAAATCCACAAACGGGCGATTTTACAGTCTATAATAAATTTTCGGTCAAGAATTGTGTCCACCAACACACAAAATATGTGTTAAACATTTAATCCAACAAAAATACTCTTTCTCCTCATATACTCATATATTCCACATTCATTATAAAAATATCACCATCAATATATTATTAAAATAATATATTTAAATGAATTATTTTATCAGAAAAAGATAAAATATTAATTTTCAACAATTGTCACATTAAAAATTTTCTCCATCTATATCCACATAAAATCAATATTTTCCTCATCATATAAATTAATAATTAATTATTCACAAATAATATTACAGAATCACAGTACTGGCAACCAGGCCGTTCCCAGGAAAGAGGGGCTTTCCAATAAGGATCTCTCCTTACTGGCGCGCAATTAGATGACCAAACCTCTCCTTAGACAGAACTTTCTAGATATTGCCAATAATATTATCTAATAATATTATTCAGATAATATGAATTATTGCTCCGATAATAGAAAATACTGTGTAGTGACAATTATTAAAACAACAGCAATTATTGAATCAATAAAATAAAATACTGAACAGTAATTACTGTAACAATTATTGTGCAGTGCCTTCTTACGTAAGAATCAATAATTGGTGCAATACCGTGTGCTACTGTGCAACAACACGTATTACTGTGTTTTAACCATCGGGTATTTCAACAGTATTAACGGTAACAACTACGCCGTTAATTATAAAAACTCAATTTTTGTCGTTATCTTCATCCGACCGTTTTCCGTTATGGGGCCCACAAATAGCTGAGCCGTCGTACGAATATTCCCCGACAAAAAGAATATTTCACGACCAACGAATATTCCCCGACAATAATGATTATTTTATAACCACTTGTTTATTTTAAAAAAATTTCACATTTCACCCATAACTTTAACTTTTTATCAATTTAACCATTTACTGAATTGTAATTATAAGAAAAATTGAATACTTTTATTTCATAAAATTCGGGGTCTTACAATCTGCCCTCCTTATGAAATTTCGTCCCCGAAATTTACGTACCTGGTATTTCGAAGAGTTGAGAATACCTTCCTTTCATTTCATATTCCATCTTCCCTATCCTCATGATCTCTCCATTGCTCATCTTCTGTATTTCAGATATCATTCTAGAATACAACTTCAAAAACAAAGGTTAATTTAACAAATTAACATATCACATAATATCCCGATATTATGACTGACCAACAAATAAGCTTAGGTAGGACACACTAGCGAATGATTTACTCGTCTCTCCTTTCCTAGTTCTATTTCCCGATCTCCGCCAGAGATCATATCCCTAAGCTCTGATACCAACTGTGACGCCCCCAAAATAGGTCCATTCCATCCAACCTATTCTGAGTCGCCAAATACATGGTACAGAAAACAACTACAACTTTATTACAACAATTGTCGTGCAAAATACAACAACACATATGCTGTGAGTTTGGATACAAATATATACTAAATGTGGCTCATGTCCCAACCGTGGACAGCACCTCACTATGACACCTTACACAAAGGTATAGTCAAAAACTGTTTTAAAAATTAAAACCTTTGGGAAGTGCTCAAGAAAACCTTCGTACATGGGAGGTCATGCGTCTAGGTTATGATAGATATCATATGGCCACAGAATTATCTTTGGTTGACCCAATAGACATCGTGCATGATAGTGGCAAAACACCCTTACAACGTTGGGTTTGCCTCACCCTAGTTGATTCACTAAATATAACTACTAAATGATGACTACCGTTCTATTCCCCTGTTACCCCCGCTCGACGCAGCTACACTCCTATTACCTGAAAGGAATTATGAAACAGAAGGGTGAGCACAACTAGCTCAGTAAAGAATGTTATGACTAAAGATAAATAAATTATCAATAGTATTCATCAGTAATAAATCAGAGATTTAGAACATATGGTAGATGATAAAACTTTTCAACCATAGTTGCAGTGGAACGAGCAATCCACTAGAAGAGTCAAATAGACCATAAAGTCTATTATCTTCTTCATGTTAAAAGTCCACCAACAATGTTTTATCCCTGTAACATCAATCAACAGTTCCTTTCCACAATCATATGAATAATTCATAATCATAATTGTGATTCTAAATTTCGCATCCAAGACGAAGATAATTTTTATCACCTGTCTTTACCTGAAACATCAAATATCATGGTTATACCAAATCACAGTTCCTGTTCATAATCATACTAATAAATTCATCTTTGCACCACGGACCAAAGATATTCATCAACAATTCATCTTTACATCATCAATCAATAAATATCTTGAATCAAATAGTCATCTTTGCACTACAGGCCAAAGATATTCATCAGTTGGTCATGTTCACCTCAACACATGTTCATCTTTGCACTACGGGCCAAAGATATTCATCAACAACTCATCTTTGCACTACAGGCCAAATATATTATTATCTCAAAGAAATATATAATCAATTCAGAATTTATATAACCAATAATTATAACCATGTTGATCATTTCACCTTTGTACTTAAGCTAAAGATATTCAATTATAAATTCAATGGTCATGATCATACCAGTCAAAAATTCAACTTTGCACTACTGGCCAAAGAGAACCCTAGTCATGATCGTACAAAAAATCTACCCATCTTTACACTCAAGTCAAAGAGAAATATCATCATTAGGGTTATAAAAATGTTATATAAGATAATAAAAAAAATAATATGATCAACATATAGTTTTAATCTCAAGAATAATATTCATAAATCAACTATAATTTGGTTAGAAAATGAAACCAAATTTGTCATGAATAGTAACTCGTGAATAGTAACCCATGAATAGTAACTCGTAAATAGTAACTCATGAATAGTAACTCGTGAATAGTAACTCATGAATAGTAACTCGTGAATAGTAACTCATGAATAGTAGCTCGTGAATAGTAACTCATGAATAGTAACCCCGACATGAAAAGATAAGAATTTTACAAGAAAAATCCTACCAATATTCCGGTATAATGATATTGAAAGAAATAATATCATTGATAAAAAAATAACATCCCTTACGACAATATCCCTTACCTCAAAAGAGCAGTACTCCTGACTGGAATAACGCTGAACGAACTTGCACCGTATAGCAACACTCAAGATATCAAAATACTCACAAGAATACACTCGATAATATAGAGAGAGAAATAGAGAGAAAACTTCAGTTTCTGGTGTGATTTTCAATTCTAACCTAAGCACCCTATTTATAGGAAAATGCTTAGAACACCAAAGCAAAAAATTAAATATAATAATAATATAATTACAAAATATTCAAGCCCACCTCTAGATACTTGAATTCAGACATTAACATGTGCAAGTGAGGGCCACCAAAGTACAAAAAATGTTTTTCTAACAAAAATCATTTAAACTCCAAAAATCAATTCACACCCGATATACCGAAACTTCAATAATTCATAATAAATAGCCCTTTTATCAGAAAATTCAAATCTCGCGATTTATTAAAGGAAATTCAATTCTCTACAACTTTGCAGAAGAAAGTTTTTCCAAATTCCAAATAGAAATTGACCGAAATCCACAAACGGGCGATTTTACAGTCTATAATAAATTTTCGGTCAAGAATTATGTCCACCAACACACAAAATATGTGTTAAACATTTAATCCAACAAAAATACTCTTCCTCCTCATATACTCATATATTCCACATTCATTGTAAAAATATCACCATCAATATATTATTAAAATAATATATTTAAATGAATTATTTTATCAGAAAAAGATAAAATATTAATTTTCAACAATTGTCACATTAAAAATTTTCTCCATCTATATCCACATAAAATCAATATTTTCCTCATCATATAAATTAATAATTAATTATTCACAAATAATATTACAGAATCACAGTACTGGCAACCAGGCCGTTCCCAGGAAAGAGGGGCTTTCCAATAAGGATCTCTCCTTACTGGCGCGCAATTAGATGACCAAACCTCTCCTTAGACAGAACTTTCTAGATATTGCCAATAATATTATCTAATAATATTATTCAGATAATATGAATTATTGCTCCGATAATAGAAAATACTGTGTAGTGACAATTATTAAAACAACAGCAATTATTGAATCAATAAAATAAAATACTGAACAGTAATTACTGTAACAATTATTGTGTAGTGCCTTCTTACGTAAGAATCAATAATTGGTGCAATACCGTGTGCTACTGTGCAACAACACGTATTACTGTGTTTTAACCACCGGGTATTTCAACAGTATTAACGGTAACAACTACGCCATTAATTATAAAAACTCAATTTTTGTCGTTATCTTCATCCGACCGTTTTCCGTTATGGGGCCCACAAATAGCTGAGCCGTCGTACGAATATTCCCCGACAAAAAGAATATTTCACGACCAACGAATATTCCCCGACAATAATGATTATTTTATAACCACTTGTTTATTTTAAAAAAAATTCACATTTCACCCATAACTTTAACTTTTTATCAATTTAACAATTTACTGAATTGTAATTATAAGAAAATTTGAATACTTTTATTTCATAAAATTCGGGGTCTTACAATCTGCACTCCTTATGAAATTTCGTCCCCGAAATTTACGTACCTGGTATTTCGAAGAGTTGAGAATACCTTCCTTTCATTTCATATTCCATCTTCCCTATCCTCATGATCTCTCCATTGCTCATCTTCTGTATTTCAGATATCATTCTAGAATACAGCTTCAAAAACAAAGGTTAATTTAACAAATTAACATATCACATAATATCCCGATATTATGACTGACCAACAAATAAGCTTAGGTAGGACACACTAGCGAATGATTTACTCGTCTCTCCTTTCCTAGTTCTATTTCCCGATCTCCGCCAGAGATCATATCCCTAAGCTCTGATACCAACTGTGACGCCCCCAAAATAGGTCCATTCCATCCAACCTATTCTGAGTCGCCAAATACATGGTACAGAAAACAACTACAACTTTATTACAACAATTGTCGTGCAAAATACAACAACACATATGCTGTGAGTTTGGATACAAATATATACTAAATGTGGCTCATGTCCCAACCGTGGACAGCACCTCACTATGACACCTTACACAAAGGTATAGTCAAAAACTGTTTTAAAAATTAAAACCTTTGGGAAGTGCTCAAGAAAACCTTCGTACATGGGAGGTCATGCGTCTAGGTTATGATAGATATCATATGGCCACAGAATTATCTTTGGTTGACCCAATAGACATCGTGCATGATAGTGGCAAAACACCCTTACAACGTTGGGTTTGCCTCACCCTAGTTGATTCACTAAATATAACTACTAAATGATGACTACCGTTCTATTCCCCTGTTACCCCCGCTCGACCCAGCTACACTCCTATTACCTGAAAGGAATTATGAAACAGAAGGGTGAGCACAACTAGCTCAGTAAAGAATGTTATGACTAAAGATAAATAAATTATCAATAGTATTCATCAGTAATAAATCAGAGATTTAGAACATATGGTAGATGATAAAACTTTTCAACCATAGTTGCAGTGGAACGAGCAATCCACTAGAAGAGTCAAATAGACCATAAAGTCTATTATCTTCTTCATGTTAAAAGTCCACCAACAATGTTTTATTCCTGTAACATCAATCAACAGTTCCTTTCCACAATCATATGAATAATTCATAATCATAATTGTGATTCTAAATTTCGCATCCAAGACGAAGATAATTTTTATCACCTGTCTTTACCTGAAACATCAAATATCATGGTTATACCAAATCACAGTTCCTGTTCATAATCATACTAATAAATTCATCTTTGCACCACGGACCAAAGATATTCATCAACAATTCATCTTTACATCATCAATCAATAAATATCTTGAATCAAATAGTCATCTTTGCACTACAGGCCAAAGATATTCATCAGTTGGTCATGTTCACCTCAACACCTGTTCATCTTTGCACTATGGGCCAAAGATATTCATCAACAACTCATCTTTGCACTACAGGCCAAATATATTATTATCTCAAAGAAATATATAATCAATTCAGAATTTATATAACCAATAATTATAACCATGTTGATCATTTCACCTTTGTACTTAAGCTAAAGATATTCAATTATAAATTCAATGGTCATGATCATACCAGTCAAAAATTCAACTTTACACTACTGGCCAAAGAGAACCCTAGTCATGATCGTACCAAAAATCTACCCATCTTTACACTCAAGTCAAAGAGAAATATCATCATTAGGGTTATAAAAATGTTATATATGATAATAAAAAAATAATATGATCAACATATAGTTTTAATCTCAAGAATAATATTCATAAATCAACTATAATTTGGTTAGAAAATGAAACCAAATTTATCATGAATAGTAACTCGTGAATAGTAACCCATGAATAGTAACTCGTAAATAGTAACTCATGAATAGTAACTCGTGAATAGTAACTCATGAATAGTAACTCGTGAATAGTAACTCATGAATAGTAGCTCGTGAATAGTAACTCATGAATAGTAACCCCGACATGAAAAGATAAGAATTTTACAAGAAAAATCCTACCAATATTCCGGTATAATGATATTGAAAGAAATAATATCATTGATAAAAAAATAACATCCCTTACGACAATATCCCTTACCTCAAAAGAGCAGTACTCCTGACTGGAATAACGCTGAATGAACTTGCACCGTATAGCAACACTCAAGATATCAAAATACTCACAAGAATACACTCGATAATATAGAGAGAGAAATAGAGAGAAAACTTCAGTTTCTGGTGTGATTTTCAATTCTAACCTAAGCACCCTATTTATAGGAAAATGCTTAGAACACCAAAGCAAAAAATTAAATATAATAATAATATAATTACAAAATATTCAAGCCCACCTCTAGATACTTGAATTCAGCCATTAACATGTGCAAGTGAGGGCCACCAAAGTACAAAAAATGTTTTTCTAACAAAAATCATTTAAACTCCAAAAATCAATTCACACCCGATATACCGAAACTTCAATAATTCACAATAAATAGCCCTTTTATCAGAAAATTCAAATCTCGCGATTTTTTAAAGGAAATTCAATTCTCTACAACTTTGCAGAAGAAAGTTTTTCCAAATTCCAAATAGAAATTGACCGAAATCCACAAACGGGCGATTTTACAGTCTATAATAAATTTTCGGTCAAGAATTGTGTCCACCAACACACAAAATATGTGTTAAACATTTAATCCAACAAAAATACTCTTCCTCCTCATATACTCATATATTCCACATTCATTGTAAAAATATCACCATCAATATATTATTAAAATAATATATTTAAATGAATTATTTTATCAGAAAAAGATAAAATATTAATTTTCAACAATTGTCACATTAAAAATTTTCTCCATCTATATCCACATAAAATCAATATTTTTCTCATCATATAAATTAATAATTAATTATTCACAAATAATATTACAGAATCACAGTACTGGCAACCAGGCCGTTCCCAGGAAAGAGGGGCTTTCCAATAAGGATCTCTCCTTACTGGCGCGCAATTAGATGACCAAACCTCTCCTTAGACAGAACTTTCTAGATATTGCCAATAATATTATCTAATAATATTATTCAAATAATATGAATTATTGCTCCGATAATAGAAAATACTGTGTAGTGACAATTATTAAAACAACAGCAATTATTGAATCAATAAAATAAAATACTGAACAGTAATTACTGTAACAATTATTGTGTAGTGCATTCTTACGTAAGAATCAATAATTGGTGCAATACCGTGTGCTACTGTGCAACAACACGTATTATTGTGTTTTAACCACCGGGTATTTCAACAGTATTAACGGTAACAACTACGCCGTTAATTATAAAAACTCAATTTTTGTCGTTATCTTCATCCGACCGTTTTCTGTTATGGAGCCCACAAATAGCTGAGCCGTCGTACGAATATTCCCCGACAAAAAGAATATTCCACGACCAACGAATATTTCCCAACAATAATGATTATTTTATAACCACTTGTTTATTTTGAAAAATTTTTACATTTCACCCATAACTTTAACTTTTTATCAATTTAACCATTTACTGAATTGTAATTATAAGAAAAATTGAATACTTTTATTTCATAAAATTCGGGGTCTTACAGTGGAGACCAATACAAATAGGAAAAGATTTTAGAAAAGACGTATCACTTAATTTTTCAAGAGATTTACAGAAAGAACAACGAAGAAAAACACGAAGGAGAATTGCAAGTGCTGAAGATCAAAGAGAGAGTATTGGAGCAAATTCAAAGTTTCTTCTTCTCTTCTCTAGTTTTATCTTTTGTAATTATCTGGAATGTTTGGATTATTAATCTGGATGATATTTTTCTTTATTATTAATATGAACTAAATTTTCATTAAGATTGCAACGGAACTTGGTATGTAGTTTAAATTGAACCTTCCCATTGAATGAAAGTTGGTTTTTATTAAATTATTTATTATATCTTTTGCTTATTGATTAATTATTTGGCCAACAATTGCTGTGATAATCTATATAAAATTGGAAGATGGAGTATGAATTGAGATCTGGATATGATAACATCTGTTCATATAATCTGATTAGGGTTAATATGATTAGCATGTAGAATAGGAATATACCTATGTGTATTTTGTATCCATTGAAAGAATTTATGCGTTAAACCCTAATTAACTTGATTCATATAAGAATATAGTGAATTAATTGACTAGGGTGTTCCTTGTGATTTTGCGTCTTAAGGATTTGAGTTAGGAGGATTTGTTCACGTGTTTTGGAAAAAGTGCGTGAATTTTATAAAGTATTCTTGGATAATGATTCATATTAATTAATTGATTTAAATGGAAAGTAAATTGGTTTAAATGAAATACTAAGGGAAGTTGTAATCTTAACCTGTTAAATCTGCAGTTATTCTTGTGAAATTCTGATTTTAATTATTAGTTTTGTTAAGTTTAATTTTTAAATCACAAACAATAATTCGTAGTTTAAAATAGGATTAATTGCATTGAAATTAGTAATTGATAAATATTAGTCTATTTTCTCGTGGGAACGATATCTTTGCTTGCTAAATATTACAATTGAACGCATATACTTGCGTGTTAAAGTGCTATTAAGAAATTAGGCAACAAGTTTTTAACGCCGTTGCCGGGGACATTAGTTTAATATTTTGTCATTATTAATTTCAATCAAATTAATCTTAATTTAAATATTTTTTTTATTTTATTTCTCTCTCTAGTCTAATTCTTTTTCAGATACCATGGACAACTATGACTATCATTGGCCATATTCGAGAATGACTCGGCCAAGGGAGGCATAGAATTATGGACTCGATGAATTGTCAGCACAATTTGGGACACTTTCGAGGAAGATTAACGCTTCATCAGCGCAACTTATTCAAACTGTAGCGGTAATATGTGATTATTGCGGTGGAAACCATCCGAGTCATCAATGCGGCATCAGTTTTGAGTCGATACAATATAGTGGCAACTTCGACGATTACCCTAATAATTATGAATATTCTAGTAATTATCATCATGACTGGGAGAATCCGCTAAATTTTTCATGAAGCGATGACAATCTAGCCCAACCCTTTGCTCCAAGCCAATCATACACTCCTGAATTACCACTCCAAGCTCCTAATCATGAAGAAGAAAGGATTTTAAACTTGGAGGGACTTATTTCCAAGTTCATGGTTTTGATTGAGGAGCAGACGAATAGTTAGGAGATGTCGGTTCAAAATCTTGAGAACCAGGTGGGACAACTTTTCAACGCCATTATCAATCGCCCTCAAGGTGAAGTGGCAAGCAACATGGTTCCCGAGACTGATGGATTGCCCACGCTAAATCTGGAACCGGATGTGCCAAAAGAAAAGGACGTGGAAAGGGAGGAGACAAGTGGGGAGCAGGAAAAGAAGGTCGCCAAAGATCTAGCCTTGAGTTCTGACATAGATGAACCGATTTTGGTAGTGCCCCATATATCTTCTCCATCAAAGTTTAAGGATCCGACTAGATTTGCTATCTCGTGCCCAATTGGTAGCCATATTTTCGATAAAGCTATATATGACATGGAAGCTAGCTTAAAATTGGTGCCATGGTGTGAAGAGAATGGGAAGAGAGATGAAGAACCAGTTGTTCTGGAAAAGCTTCAACGCAAAAATTCGTTCACAGCTACAACTTGAAAAATGCCTAGTTATTTGAAGGTTGTAAAAGAGAATCTACCTAAAAAGAACAAGCTAGGTGAATTTGAATCAATAACTCTTACTGATGGGAAACTCTCGAAAGTTACGTTATTACTAATGGATGGAGGGTTTCTCAATTTTCGAAGGGGAATTGGGTAGAGAAAGTTGAAGCAGTCGGGCTGAGGACGTTAAACTAAGTGCTCACTGGGAGGCAACCTAGACTTACATTTTATCTCCTTAAATTTTAGTTCATTAATTTTATTTTAGTACTTTATTTCATTTAGCTATATATTTTATCTTAATTTAGGGTTGTATGTTCAGTTGTAATCTCCTTGCAAATGATAATTGAGAATTGGATTCATGGCTTACAGGTTAGAAGGATAAAAGAGCACAAATTTTGGCTAAGACTGGCCCAAGCGCCTAGGCGCCCAAAACAAGCCTATTCCAAGCGCCTAGGCACTTAACTGCAGAATGCCCAGACACGCCCAAGCGCCCACTCCAAGCTATTTTCAAGCGCCTAGGCGCTCACCATCACCATTAGATTCTGTTCCCAAGCGCCTAGGCGCTCCAACCTTCACAATTTCAAGCACCTAGGCGCTCTACCTATACACTTGAAAAAAAATAAAACCCTAAGTAAGGCAATTCTAATTCAAACACAACTCCTTTCACTCCTAATTCAAAAGCAACTCCTTCCAAGCCCTTGCACCACAATAACACCAACTCTTGCACTCTCCCAATCAAAATCTAATTCATCTTCTCCAAACCACAATCAAGAAAAAAGTAAGCTAAAGTTAACTTCTTTATCTCCTACTTGGATTCCAACTGCAACAATTCAAAGAAAAGTTCAAGCTTCAAGATTTGCTCTAAACCAAGTTTGGGGGAGGTTCACACAGGGGTCTAAGCCTGCAAGTGATTGGCGCTCCATAACAGTTCCCACCACCTCCACCCTTGTACGTGTACCCTCCCGACTGACTTAACTTTTAAGGATGATGCTAATACAGAAGAAGTAGATGATGCTGATGAAGACTAAAGCTTCAATCTATCAGGGAAGTCCTCAGTGCCTAATTTCTTATGTTTTTTTATATACAATGAGGACATTGCATATGTTACATTTTGGGGTGCATTCTTCCAGTTGCATTGCAGTCATTTAGTTGCATTCATTTAGTATAACTTAATCATTTTGTAGTTTTTCATGTAGTTTTCATTCAAATTTCTTAAAAAAAAAGAAAAGTATTTGTATTTTTCCAACTGTTGGATAGTTTAAGTCTGTTTTGGCCAATAATGAGATTGAAATTGAGTAGATAAGTATAGTATTGATTGTTAAGACTTTGATGTGGTTTCTTGTCGTGATTTGAATCTTTACCTGTTTGAACCTGATATAATAAGGATAGCACAGTAAAAATAACTATGTTGACTGATTGAGTCTAAATTGACGCGTAATGGACTTCTTGAGGATAATACTAGTTTGAATGAATGAAAGATATGAATAGGCGGAGATGACTGAATTTAGACAAAAACTTAAGTTTGGGGAAAAAATTTGGGATATATAAGCTATAAAAAAAAGAAAAAGAAAAAAAATGAATAAACACCGTGGCTAGTCTTGTTTCGGGGCCTTTGTTACTTGAGCAAGTACGCCTGAGGGGATTGTCTCTACACCTAGCGCCCTATGGTCTTTATGGTCTGGGAGTCGTTGGTTGAAAACTCGCTAAGGGGTAGCACTGCTAGCCTAATGGAATGAGACATTGCACAGTCATGGTTAAAAAAAACGAGAAAAGAGCAAAAATCCCCTGTAATGATAAGTAAAGCATAAGTATCCCGGATTGGACTCTTGAATTTGGTGGATGTTTGACTTTAGTTGGATCTAGCTTGTTCGTGAATTTTGTGAGTTTACACTGTATGATGCCTTTAAAGAGATCTATTATGTGTTGTATTTAGCATTATATTATTTAGCATTATTGTTGAGCACACACACACTATATCAGTAATAACAGGATAAGATTTAATGATTGACTATGAAATTATCGATCTGTCTTGGTATGATGTACTAGCATTTTTATTGTGATTTCTCTGAGGTTTGATGAATAGATTTTGTTCTGTTTGACTGCTGGAATTTTAGGCATGTAGAGAGTTGCATTTGCATTTGCATTGCATATTTAATTATTGCATTGTGTTTTGTTGCTTGGGGACAAGCAATTGGTTAAGTTTGGGAGTATTTGATGAGTAAGTTTTATACATATGAATCCGATATTATTAAACTTAATTATTGCTATCTTTAATTATTTTTTGGTATCTTTTTATGTGTTTTGTGTTTATTTCTTATAGGTTGGAGCTGGAGGGACAAATTGGTCATTTGGGAGAAGAAAAAGGTCAAAATTCATTAAAATTAGAGCTGAGTGGCATTTTTGTAATTACACGGTCCTGGTCAAGCGCCTAGGCGCTTGGAAATGGCCTGGGTTGTGCGCCTAGGCACTTCATAATATAGAGAGAGAAAGAGAGAAAACTTATGTTTCTGGTGTGATTTTCAATTCTAACTTAGCCCTCTATTTATAGGAAAATTTTGGTAGGTTTGACCTGCAACCTGATGGCTTTACCTGCTACTATTCCCACCCACCATATTTGAAATATAATTCAGCACATTTCTTCACCAACCACAAGTGGGGCCCACCAATTCTAGAATTTTCCACCAAAATGATAAACTCCGAAAATTTAACAATTTCTGAACCAGTCATCTCGTAAAATTCATAATAAATCATACGTTCATTTTTAACGGTTCAAAATTTGTGGGCATATACTCAACTTATATATGTATAACATATCCAAAAATTACCACGATCCAACGGTCGGATTAAAAATTATAACCCCCGCAAAATATCTCAAAAACCCTGATTTTTAATACCTCCATTCCGACAAAAATACGGATAAAAATCTCAACATTAACTCCTTCATTTTTTAACCACAAAAACATATCCCTCATTTATATCCACATAAAATAAATATTTTCTTATCATATGAATCAATAATTAATTATTAACAAATAATATTACAGAATCACATTTATGACAACCAGGCCGTTCCCAGGAAAGAGGGGGCTTTCCAATAAGAATTTCTCCTTACTGGCGCGCAATTAGGTGACCAAACCTCTCCTTAGACAGAACTTTCTAGTCATTGCCAATAATGTTATCTAATAATATTATTCAAATAATATGAATTATTGATCTGATAATGGAAAATACTGTGCAGTGATAATTATTGAACAACAATAATATAAAATTTCAACGTAGCAATTATTGAATCAATAAAATAAAATATTGAACAGTAATTACTGTAACAATTATTGAGTAGTGCCTTCTTACGTAAGAATCAATAATTTCAAAAATACTATGCAATACCGTGTGCTACTGTGCAATAACGCGTATTACTGTATTTTAACCACCGGGTATTCCAACAGTGTTAACGGTAACAACTACGCCGTTATTTGTAAAAACTCAAATTTGTCGTTTTCTTCACCCGACAGTTATTCTGTTATAGGGCCCACAAATGGCTGCGCCGTCGTACGAATATTCCCCGACAGAAAGAATATTCCACGACCAAACGAATATTCCCCGACAACAATGATTATTTTATAACCACTTGCTTATTTTGAAAAAAAATCATATTTCACTCATAACTTTAAACTTTTATCAATTTAACCATTTACTGAATAGTAATTATAAGAAAAATTGAATACTTTTATTTCATAAAATTCGGGGTCTTACAATCTCCCCTCCTTATGAAATTTCGTCCCCGAAATTTACGTACCTGGTATTTCAAAGAGTTGAGAATACCTTGCTTTCATTTCAGATTCCATCTTCCCTATCATCATGATTTCTCCATTGCTCATCTCCTGTATTTCAGATATCATTCTAGAATACAGCTTCAAAATAAGGGTTAATTGAACAAATTAACATATCACATAATATCCCAATATTATGACTGACCAACAAATAAGCTTAGGTAGGACACACTAGCGAAGGATTTACTCATCTCTCCCCTCCTAGTTGTATTCCCCGATCTCCGCCAGATATCATATCCCTAAGCTCTGATACCAAATGTAACGACCCCAAAATAGGTCCATTCCATCCAACCTATTCTGAGTCGCCAAATACATGGTACAGAAAACAACTGTAACTTTATTACAACAATTGTCGTGCAAAATACAACAACACATATGCTGTGAGTTTGGATACAAATATATACCAAATGTGACTCATGTTCCAACCGTGGACATCACCTCACAATGACACCTTACATAAAGGTATAGTCAAAAACTGTTTTAGAAATTAGAATATTTGGAAAGTGCTCAAGGAAGCCTTTGTACATTGGAGGCCACGCGTCTAGGTTATGATAGATATCATATGGCCACAGAATTATCCTTGGTTGACCCAATAGACCCCAAAGAAAAACGAGAAGATTACTATCATATTCTTCCCAATGGTGAGTCTTCTCTTGACTTATCATTATCTCCACTGTCTCTAATTGAGAATTATACTTCAAACAAACACCAAGATTATATAGGTAGTGCCCATAGATATACTCAGCAAGTGGATGAGCACAACCCTGTCCTATGATGACACGAGGTTGTATGTCATTAGACATCTTGTATGATAGTGACAAAACACCCTTCCAACGTTGGGTTCGCCTCACCCTATTTTCTTCACCAAATATAACTACTAAATGATGACCACCGTTCTATTCCCTTGTTACCCCCGCTCGACCCAGCTACACTCTTATTACCTGAAAGGAATTGTGAAGCAAAAGGGTGAGCACAACTAGCTCAGTAAAGAATATCATGACTAAAGATAATTCAATTATCAATAGCCTTCATCAACAATAAATCAGAGATTTAGAACATATGGTAAATGATAAAAATTTCAACCATAGTTGCAGCGGAACGAGCAATCCATTAGAAGAGTCAAATCGACTATAAAGTCTATTATCTTCTCCATGTTAAAAATCCACCAACAATGTTTTATCCCTGTAACATCAATCAACAATTCTGGTTCACAATCATATGAATAACTCATAATCATAATTGTGATTCTAAATTCCTCTTCTCATCCAGGACGATGATAATTTTCATCACCTATCTTTACCTGAAACATCAAAGATCATGGTTACACCAAATCACATTTCCTGTTCATAATCATACTAATAACTTCATCTTTGCACTACGTCCAAAGATATTCATTTGTATCACCAGTTGGTCATGTTTATCTCAACATCTGTTCATCTTTACACTACTGGCCAAAGATATTCAACAACATGTCATCTTTGCACTACGGGCCAAAGATATTCATCAACAATTCATCTTTGCACTACAGGCCAAAGATATTCATCAATATTTCATCTTTGCACTTCAGGCCAAAGATATTAATATCTCAAAGAAATATATAATCATTTCAGAATTTATATAAACAATAATTATAACCATGTTGATCAATTCACCTTTGCACTTAAGCTTAAGATATTCAATTATAAATTCAATGGTCATGATCATACCAGTCACAATTCAACTTTGCACTACAGGCCAAAGAGAACCCTAGTCATGATCATACCAATAATCTACCCATCTTTACACTCCAGTGAAAGAGAAGTTCAACATCAGGGTTATAAAAATGTTATATATGATGATAAAAATAATATGATCAACATATAGTTTTAATCTCAAGAGTAATATTCGTAACTCATGAATAGTAAATCGTGAATAGTAACTCGTGAATAGTAACCCCGACACAAAAGATAGAAATTCCACAATAAAATTCATACCAATATTTTGGTATAATGATATTGAAAGAATAACATTACTTAAATTTATAAACAATTTATTTTAATTGTTTACACTTTACTAATTAATGCATTTAATCATCATAAAATGTCAACTCTTACAATTTCATCATCAATAACCAAAATCCTCATCAAAAATCTGCATATACCTCATATAGGATTCTCAAGCCATAAAATCCTATTTTCCAATTTTCTTTCTTCACAAAACATATTTAATTTATTTACTCATAACTAGACTATTTTTATGAAAAATACCAAATCAGTTCCAAAAATATTTTTTTTCTGGGATTTAGCATAATATAGTCACATAGTGAACATATATTTTTCTCATAATTTTTAAAAGTCATTTACTATTTTTTATATGGCCAAAATAGCCAAATATTTAGACATTTATCAAAAATTGTACTTTTGTCTAAAAATTCTGAAATTTACAGAGTATACTTCTATCATATACATGTACTCCCAATAAAAATTTCATCAATTTTGGAGTTAACCACAAGGAATTATAAGCTGTTACTTTTAAAATAGTCTTTTCTCATAAAATTCATAACTCTCAATCTATACATCCAAAAATCACCATTTTTGGACACAATCAAGAAAACTCATCAAAATATCATTTCAAATTTTTCCAGAATTTTTGAAGATCAGAAAAATTACGAAACTGAAAATCATAACAACCCTTAAAATCCCTTAATATCCCTTACTATCCCTTACAATCCCTTACCTCAAAAGAGCAGTACTTCTGGCTGGATATCGGATATGATGCTGAAGGAAACTTGCACTGAATAGCAACTCTCAAAGTATCTAAATACTCACAAAATATGCTTCATAATATAGAGAGAGAAAGAGAGAAAACTTATGTTTCTGGTGTGATTTTCAATTCTAACTTAGCCCTCTATTTATAGGAAAATTTTGGTAGGTTTGACCTGCAACCTGATGGCTTTACCTGCTACTATTCCCACCCACCACATTTGAAATATAATTCAGCACATTTCTTCACCAACCACAAGTGGGGCCCACCAATTCTAGAATTTTCCACCAAAATGATAAACTCCGAAAATTTAACAATTTCTGAACCAGTCATCTCGTAAAATTCATAATAAATCATACGTTCATTTTTAACGGTTCAAAATTTGTGGGCATATACTCAACTTATATATGTATAACATATCCAAAAATTACCACGATCCAACGGTCGGATTAAAAATTATAACCCCCGCAAAATATCTCAAAAACCCTGATTTTTAATACCTCCATTCCGACAAAAATACGGATAAAAATCTCAACATTAACTCCTTCATTTTTTAACCACAAAAACATATCCCTCATTTATATCCACATAAAATAAATATTTTCTTATCATATGAATCAATAATTAATTATTAACAAATAATATTACAGAATCACATTTATGACAACCAGGCCGTTCCCAGGAAAGAGGGGGCTTTCCAATAAGAATTTCTCCTTACTGGCGCGCAATTAGGTGACCAAACCTCTCCTTAGACAGAACTTTCTAGTCATTGCCAATAATGTTATCTAATAATATTATTCAAATAATATGAATTATTGATCTGATAATGGGAAATACTGTGCAGTGATAATTATTGAACAACAATAATATAAAATTTCAACGTAGCAATTATTGAATCAATAAAATAAAATATTGAACAGTAATTACTGTAACAATTATTGAGTAGTGCCTTCTTACGTAAGAATCAATAATTTCAAAAATACTATGCAATACCGTGTGCTACTGTGCAATAACGCGTATTACTGTATTTTAACCACCGGGTATTCCAACAGTGTTAACGGTAACAACTACGCCGTTATTTGTAAAAACTCAAATTTGTCGTTTTCTTCACCCGACAGTTATTCTGTTATAGGGCCCACAAATGGCTGCGCCGTCGTACGAATATTCCCCGACAGAAAGAATATTCCACGACCAAACGAATATTCCCCGACAACAATGATTATTTTATAACCACTTGCTTATTTTGAAAAAAAATCATATTTCACTCATAACTTTAAACTTTTATCAATTTAACCATTTACTGAATAGTAATTATAAGAAAAATTGAATACTTTTATTTCATAAAATTCGGGGTCTTACAATCTCCCCTCCTTATGAAATTTCGTCCCCGAAATTTACGTACCTGGTATTTCAAAGAATTGAGAATACCTTGCTTTCATTTCAGATTCCATCTTCCCTATCATCATGATTTCTCCATTGCTCATCTCCTGTATTTCAGATATCATTCTAGAATACAGCTTCAAAATAAGGGTTAATTGAACAAATTAACATATCACATAATATCCCAATATTATGACTGACCAACAAATAAGCTTAGGTAGGACACACTAGCGAAGGATTTACTCATCTCTCCCCTCCTAGTTGTATTCCCCGATCTCCGCCAGATATCATATCCCTAAGCTCTGATACCAAATGTAACGACCCCAAAATAGGTCCATTCCATCCAACCTATTCTGAGTCGCCAAATACATGGTACAGAAAATAACTGTAACTTTATTACAACAATTGTCGTGCAAAATACAACAACACATATGCTGTGAGTTTGGATACAAATATATACCAAATGTGACTCATGTTCCAACCGTGGACATCACCTCACAATGACACCTTACATAAAGGTATAGTCAAAAACTGTTTTAGAAATTAGAATATTTGGAAAGTGCTCAAGGAAGCCTTTGTACATTGGAGGCCACGCGTCTAGGTTATGATAGATATCATATGGCCACCGAATTATCCTTGGTTGACCCAATAGACCCCAAAGAAAAACGAGAAGATTACTATCATATTCTTCCCAATGGTGAGTCTTCTCTTGACTTATCATTATCTCCACTGTCTCTAATTGAGAATTATACTTCAAACAAACACCAAGATTATATAGGTAGTGCCCATAGATATACTCAGCAAGTGGATGAGCACAACCCTGTCCTATGATGACACGAGGTTGTATGTCATTAGACATCTTGTATGATAGTGACAAAACACCCTTCCAACGTTGGGTTCGCCTCACCCTATTTTCTTCACCAAATATAACTACTAAATGATGACCACCGTTCTATTCCCTTGTTACCCCCGCTCGACCCAGCTACACTCTTATTACCTGAAAGGAATTGTGAAGCAAAAGGGTGAGCACAACTAGCTCAGTAAAGAATATCATGACTAAAGATAATTCAATTATCAATAGCCTTCATCAACAATAAATCAGAGATTTAGAACATATGGTAAATGATAAAAATTTCAACCATAGTTGCAGCGGAACGAGCAATCCATTAGAAGAGTCAAATCGACTATAAAGTCTATTATCTTCTCCATGTTAAAAATCCACCAACAATGTTTTATCCCTGTAACATCAATCAACAATTCTGGTTCACAATCATATGAATAACTCATAATCATAATTGTGATTCTAAATTCCTCTTCTCATCCAGGACGATGATAATTTTCATCACCTATCTTTACCTGAAACATCAAAGATCATGGTTACACCAAATCACATTTCCTGTTCATAATCATACTAATAACTTCATCTTTGCACTACGTCCAAAGATATTCATTTGTATCACCAGTTGGTCATGTTTATCTCAACATCTATTCATCTTTGCACTACTGGCCAAAGATATTCAACAACATGTCATCTTTGCACTACGGGCCAAAGATATTCATCAACAATTCATCTTTGCACTACAGGCCAAAGATATTCATCAATATTTCATCTTTGCACTACAGGCCAAAGATATTAATATCTCAAAGAAATATATAATCATTTCAGAATTTATATAAACAATAATTATAACCATGTTGATCAATTCACCTTTGCACTTAAGCTTAAGATATTCAATTATAAATTCAATGGTCATGATCATACCAGTCACAATTCAACTTTGCACTACAGGCCAAAGAGAACCCTAGTCATGATCATACCAATAATCTACCCATCTTTACACTCCAGTGAAAGAGAAGTTCAACATCAGGGTTATAAAAATGTTATATATGATGATAAAAATAATATGATCAACATATAGTTTTAATCTCAAGAGTAACATTCGTAACTCATGAATAGTAAATCGTGAATAGTAACTCGTGAATAGTAACCCCGACACAAAAGATAGAAATTCCACAATAAAATTCATACCAATATTTTGGTATAATGATATTGAAAGAATAACATTACTTAAATTTATAAACAATTTATTTTAATTGTTTACACTTTACTAATTAATGCATTTAATCATCATAAAATGTCAACTCTTACAATTTCATCATCAATAACCAAAATCCTCATCAAAAATCTGCATATACCTCATATAGGATTCTCAAGCCATAAAATCCTATTTTCCAATTTTCTTTCTTCACAAAACATATTTAATTTATTTACTCATAACTAGACCATTTTTATGAAAAATACCAAATCAGTTCCAAAAATATTTCTTTTCTGGGATTTAGCATAATATAGTCACATAGTGAACATATATTTTTCTCATAATTTTTAAAAGTCATTTACTATTTTTCATATGGCCAAAATAGCCAAATATTTAGACATTTATCAAAAATTGTACTTTTGTCTAAAAATTCTGAAATTTACAGAGTATACTTCTATCATATACATGTACTCCCAATAAAAATTTCATCAATTTTGGAGTTAACCACAAGGAATTATAAGCTGTTACTTTTAAAATAGTCTTTTCTCATAAAATTCATAACTCTCAATCTATACATCCAAAAATCACCATTTTTGGACACAATCAAGAAAACTCATCAAAATATCATTTCAAATTTTTCCAGAATTTTTGAAGATCAGAAAAATTACGAAACTGAAAATCATAACAACCCTTAAAATCCCTTAATATCCCTTACTATCCCTTACAATCCCTTACCTCAAAAGAGCAGTACTTCTGGCTGGATATCGGATATGATGCTGAAGGAAACTTGCACTGAATAGCAACTCTCAAAGTATCTAAATACTCACAAAATATGCTTGTGACGCCCCCAAAATTAGGTATACATCACCCATCTTGGGTCGTCAGATACATAGTACAGAATACAAATACAACTGATTAATACATCTGTCGTGTACAATACGACAAAACATAAACTGTGAGTTTGAATACAAATATTATCTTCTAGAGAGTATTCATACTCAAAAGGAGTCCTCATTACATTTATTAACACACTATTACATAGAATAGTGAGGACTACTAACTAATACTATCATTCGAACCATCACTCCGTTCCCCGACTTGCCCCAGCTACGTTCTCATATCCTGAAGAGAACAGTGAAAGAAAGGGTGAGCTCAACTAGCCCAGTAAGAAATATTATGACTAAGATAATGCAGAATAAATTATCATTAGCCTTCAACAATGTTAAACTGATAAAATATAATAGACATCAAGTTTAACTGCAGCGGAACAAGCAATCCATTAAAAGAGTCAAGTAGAAAATAAACTCTACTATCTTTTATGATTTAAAAAGTTTTTCATCACTTTTATCGCTGAGACTCAGCTTAATAAAATAATCCACATCATCGAATCACCCCTGCACTACGGCCAAGGATATTCGTATATTCATTAATGGTCATGATCATGCCAACAACTGTCCATCAATGCACTACGGGCCAATGATGACTTTTACCACATCGTTTGTAACATTACGGTCATGATTATACCGAATAATCCCTGGTCATAATCATACCAAGTCCATCTATACACTACGTGCCACAGATGACTTTCAACATTTTATAAACATGAGGATGATGACAATGATATAAGAATTCAATAAAACAAGTTCAAGAATTAATTTATCCAAGAATTAATAACGTCCAAATTGTCAACATGATACTGCATTGTGGAGTAAAATTCAAGAACGCTTAGAAGAATATTTTCTTGAAAAGATACTGGATGAAACGCAACTATCAAGGATATTCCACAAATTTCATGGAGTATAGAAGTCAAAACTTAATCAACTGAGTACAATAAAGAATGGAATAAGAAAAGAAATCACCATGCATGCGATAGACCGCACAGACAGGTTATTCCAATAGAATAATAAATAATGGAACCAGGTCCGGCGTAAACGCACAGACAGGATATTCCGACAGAATAATAAATAATGGAACCAGGTCCGGTGTAAAACACACAGACAGGATATTCCAACAGAATAATAATAAAACGGAACCAGGTCTGGTGTAAAACACACAGACAGGATGTTCCAACAGAATAATAGAAGAATGTCACCAAGTATAGGGTAGACCACGTATACAGGTTATTCCAACAGAATAATAAGAAATGTAATAACAACAGTTC
This sequence comes from Panax notoginseng, assembly GCA_016801055.1. Lineage (NCBI taxonomy): Eukaryota > Viridiplantae > Streptophyta > Magnoliopsida > Apiales > Araliaceae > Panax > Panax notoginseng. The sequence goes on along the minus strand of CM029019.1, from coordinate 192,894,098 downwards.
TCTTCATGAATAAGAAAGAATAACACCCCTTACCGTTTTAAAGACGAGCTGAAATAAGGAAGTAGTTAAATAGCAGAATACTCTTCTTCTCTTTCTCTATAGTTTCTCTCTATAGTTTATCTCTCTAGAGTTCAGTGAATTCGTAAGAAATAATGAAGGAATGAGCTGCTATTTATAGAAAAATAGAATGCATAGTAACTAATCCATGAACGGTCCAGATTGATTACTTTAATCTGACGGTCCATATTTAAAGAAAAATCTTTTAAATAAAATATAATATATTCTATTTATAGAATAACTTTAATAAAGTATTCTGTTTTATATAAAAAGATGTTTCTGTTTTATTACGTTAATAATACGAATAAAACAAAACGTCATTATCGCTAAATAATTCATATTATTAACTGACAATAATGGAATCAAACTGAGTGACTTCTCAAATCAGCATTAATAATTAATACCGTGTGCTACTATGCAACCACACGTATTACTGTACTTTTACTACCGAGTAGTTCAACAGTATCAACGGTAAAACTTCCGCCGTTATTTTTATAAAGTATTTTTGTCGTTTTCTCAATCCGACAATAATTCCGTTGTGGGGTCCACCTATAATTGTACCGTCGTACGGATATTCCCCGACAAAAAGAATATTCTCCGACCAATCGAATATAATATGACAACTTGCATACTTTGCAAAATTTATAAATACTACCCATAACCATTATATCAAATCCACACAATAATATAAAAATTATTTCGAGAAAAATTAAATATTTATTCATAAAATCTGGGGTTTCACAATCTCCCCTCCTTATAGAATTTCGCCCTCGAAATTTACGTACGTACTTGGTATGCCGAACATGTGAGGATACCTTGACTTCACTTCAAATTCTAACTCTTGAGGTATAACCTTTAAGTATCGAATATGATCCTTCTTATCCAAGATGTTAACACGTATCTCCTCATACGTTAAATCTTCCGCTATTTCGTCCGGTTCTAAATTAATAATGCGGTTCGGGTCGTCCACATATTTACGTAACATCGATACGTAAAAAAAAAAATGTTCTGAACACGCAACATACTTGGCGGTAAAACGAGTCTATAGGCCATAGTTCCTACTTCATCGAGGATTTCAAATGGGCCAATTAAATCGAGAGTTGAGATTTCCTCTCTTCGTCGATTCTTGCTTCTAGAATAACGCCCTCTTAAACCTTCTTCTTCACATTTATCAGCTCTTAGTATGTAGCTTGAGCGGCTTTAACTTTATTGATTAAAGTCGATTTTAATCGTATATTCGTTATCTTCACGTGGGTTCGTATATTCGCACTTGTAACCATATACGATCTTCTACACAACGCGTCAGCTACCACGTTCGCATTTCCTCGATGATATCGCATGGTACGATCGTAATCTTCAACAGCTCGAGCCAACGTCTTTGGCGCATAATACGTTCGTTTTAGTTGAAGAAATATTTGAGGGTTTAAGAAATAGGTTTTGTACTGGGGTCAATACAAAATTCAATTTTACGCTCTGGGGTAGGCTAAGAAGTCTTCAAGAATACGTCAAGAAATTTATTAACAATAGAAATATCGTTCAAAACTGTGACCCTCATCCAAGACTTGGATAACACGTCACATTGATACCTATCAACTTGCCATCATCATTTACAACGTCTCCTACGGAAAGTCTAGCTTCGGTGCATTCCACACCAGGAAGTCAACAGCGAAAGGAACGGGGATTTTTACTTATGGCTTGATATGACAATGATTGACTTTAGTGGTTTGGTTACTTTGAATTTGCATAACAGGTTGGTTAGGAATATGAAAGCTAACAACCTTACGAGAAGCATGATGAGTAGTGAACCAATCGTTTAAAAAAAATCACATCAAAGGCAAGTATTTTCAAAGAGATAAGATCGACAGGTAACGTGAAAGTGTTGATTTGAACAAGATTTATAAGTAGTAGAGGTAACGAAGGTTTCTCCCAACTGAGTTTAAACAGACATATCAAAGTCTAAGTTCTCCGGAGTTAACTTCAAACATTTAACACAACTAGGTGAAATAAAAGAGTGAGTAGAACCGGTATCTAACACGGTATAGACTTCGCAAGAGTTTATGACTAACATACCCGTGATAATTTTATTCAGGTTCCTCGTCACGAAAAAAAAAATACTCTCTCTTAAACTACTGGCTTTGGCTTTTCTGGGACGGTCTTTGGTGCCTCCATCCTATCTGAACTTGTCTTCGGTGAACGACAAAATCGGGCTAAATGACCTTCTCTTCCACAATTATAACATGCTTTGGACGGCATCACGCAGTATGGACTGATGTGCCCCTCCCCTCCGCATTTGAAACATATGATAGGTGATCGTTCTCCTTCCTTAACGACAGGTGCTGGTGCTGACGTCTTTCCATCATTGTTGAATCTCCTCTTCTTGAAATGCCCATTCTTATTATTTTGGCCCTGATTACCACCGAAGTGGTTACCATTTCTGGCCTGTTGATTCCCTCCACGCTTGTTGTCACCGCTTCGATGACTGCTTTCACTAGTATTATCATTTTTCCTACTGCTCTCTTTTGGTTGCGTTGACTCGTTATCGCGCTCCACTAACTGAGCCCTATTCACAACATCTGAATACAAACACAGTTTATGAGAAATAAGATGTTGACGTATCTCAGGTTTCAAACCTCGTAAAAACATTCGCGTCATTCGCTCTTCATTATCCACTAAGTGGGACGCAAACCGGGACAACTCAGCAAACTTGGCTTCGTACTGCGACACGGTCATGTTGTTTTGCTCTAACTTGATAAATTCCACCTCCTTCATGTGACGAATACTTTCGGGAAAGTACTTGTCATTGAACAGTTCTTGAAACTTCTCCCAAGACATCTTGAGTGCGTCAGGCTGGGTACGTTTAATCGATTCCCACCAGTAATCTGCCTCTCCTCGCAACATAAAGGCGGCAAATGGAACCTTTTGCTCCTCGGAGCAACCCAAGACATCAAATATCTTGGTGATCTGCTTTATCCATGTTTCAGCTACAAGTGGTTTGGGTTCTCCCTTAAACTCCGGTGGTCCTAGCTCCTTGAATTGCTTAGCGGTGACCAACCGTGAGTTGTTTTGTTGTTGCATGAATTGCATAAAGTCTCTGACCATCCCATCATTCACCATTTCATCGGTGTTATTATTTTTATGAGGATTATTGTCCTCTGGTTGCACATTACCCTGAGCATTGATCATTGGTGATTCAATAGTCTCATGTGCTTCATTGTTTATCTCAACATTTTCGGATGCCATTTGCAAATACTGCAACAAAATAAGGGTTAATTAACATATAACATATTATCCATATACTTTGACCGACCAATTAAATACCAAATAAACTTAGGTAGGTCATACTAGCGAAGGAATTCCCCGTCTCTCCCCTCCTAGTTCTATTCTCACATCTTAGCCAGGGATCATATCCCTAAGCTCTGATACCAACTGTGACGCCCCCAAAATTAGGTATACATCACCCATCTTGGGTCGTCAGATACATAGTACAGAATACAAATACAACTGATTAATACATCTGTCGTGTACAATACGACAAAACATAAACTGTGAGTTTGAATACAAATATTATCTTCTAGAGAGTATTCATACTCAAAAGGAGTCCTCATTACATTTATTAACACACTATTACATAGAATAGTGAGGACTACTAACTAATACTATCATTCGAACCATCACTCCGTTCCCCGACTTGCCCCAGCTACGTTCTCATATCCTGAAGAGAACAGTGAAAGAAAGGGTGAGCTCAACTAGCCCAGTAAGAAATATTATGACTAAGATAATGCAGAATAAATTATCATTAGCCTTCAACAATGTTAAACTGATAAAATATAATAGACATCAAGTTTAACTGCAGCGGAACAAGCAATCCATTAAAAGAGTCAAGTAGAAAATAAACTCTACTATCTTTTATGATTTAAAAAGTTTTTCATCACTTTTATCGCTGAGACTCAGCTTAATAAAATAATCCACATCATCGAATCACCCCTGCACTACGGCCAAGGATATTCGTATATTCATTAATGGTCATGATCATGCCAACAACTGTCCATCAATGCACTACGGGCCAATGATGACTTTTACCACATCGTTTGTAACATTACGGTCATGATTATACCGAATAATCCCTGGTCATAATCATACCAAGTCCATCTATACACTACGTGCCACAGATGACTTTCAACATTTTATAAACATGAGGATGATGACAATGATATAAGAATTCAATAAAACAAGTTCAAGAATTAATTTATCCAAGAATTAATAACGTCCAAATTGTCAACATGATACTGCATTGTGGAGTAAAATTCAAGAACGCTTAGAAGAATATTTTCTTGAAAAGATACTGGATGAAACGCAACTATCAAGGATATTCCACAAATTTCATGGAGTATAGAAGTCAAAACTTAATCAACTGAGTACAATAAAGAATGGAATAAGAAAAGAAATCACCATGCATGCGATAGACCGCACAGACAGGTTATTCCAATAGAATAATAAATAATGGAACCAGGTCCGGCGTAAACGCACAGACAGGATATTCCGACAGAATAATAAATAATGGAACCAGGTCCGGTGTAAAACACACAGACAGGATATTCCAACAGAATAATAATAAAACGGAACCAGGTCTGGTGTAAAACACACAGACAGGATGTTCCAACAGAATAATAGAAGAATGTCACCAAGTATAGGGTAGACCACGTATACAGGTTATTCCAACAGAATAATAAGAAATGTAATAACAACAGTTCTCTTCATGAATAAGAAAGAATAACACCCCTTACCGTTTTAAAGACGAGCTGAAATAAGGAAGTAGTTAAATAGCAGAATACTCTTCTTCTCTTTCTCTATAGTTTCTCTCTATAGTTTATCTCTCTAGAGTTCAGTGAATTCGTAAGAAATAATGAAGGAATGAGCTGCTATTTATAGAAAAATAGAATGCATAGTAACTAATCCATGAACGGTCCAGATTGATTACTTTAATCTGACGGTCCATATTTAAAGAAAAATCTTTTAAATAAAATATAATATATTCTATTTATAGAATAACTTTAATAAAGTATTCTGTTTTATATAAAAAGATGTTTCTGTTTTATTACGTTAATAATACGAATAAAACAAAACGTCATTATCGCTAAATAATTCATATTATTAACTGACAATAATGGAATCAAACTGAGTGACTTCTCAAATCAGCATTAATAATTAATACCGTGTGCTACTATGCAACCACACGTATTACTGTACTTTTACTACCGAGTAGTTCAACAGTATCAACGGTAAAACTTCCGCCGTTATTTTTATAAAGTGTTTTTGTCGTTTTCTCAATCCGACAATAATTCCGTTGTGGGGTCCACCTATAATTGTACCGTCGTACGGATATTCCCCGACAAAAAGAATATTCTCCGACCAATCGAATATAATATGACAACTTGCATACTTTGCAAAATTTATAAATACTACCCATAACCATTATATCAAATCCACACAATAATATAAAAATTATTTCGAGAAAAATTAAATATTTATTCATAAAATCTGGGGTTTCACAATGCTTCATAATATAGAGAGAGAAAGAGAGAAAACTTATGTTTCTGGTGTGATTTTCAATTCTAACTTAGCCCTCTATTTATAGGAAAATTTTGGTAGGTTTGACCTGCAACCTGATGGCTTTACCTGCTACTATTCCCACCCACCACATTTGAAATATAATTCAGCACATTTCTTCACCAACCACAAGTGGGGCCCACCAATTCTAGAATTTTCCACCAAAATGATAAACTCCGAAAATTTAACAATTTCTGAACCAGTCATCTCGTAAAATTCATAATAAATCATACGTTCATTTTTAACGGTTCAAAATTTGTGGGCATATACTCAACTTATATATGTATAACATATCCAAAAATTACCACGATCCAACGGTCGGATTAAAAATTATAACCCCCGCAAAATATCTCAAAAACCCTGATTTTTAATACCTCCATTCCGACAAAAATACGGATAAAAATCTCAACATTAACTCCTTCATTTTTTAACCACAAAAACATATCCCTCATTTATATCCACATAAAATAAATATTTTCTTATCATATGAATCAATAATTAATTATTAACAAATAATATTACAGAATCACATTTATGACAACCAGGCCGTTTCCAGGAAAGAGGGGGCTTTCCAATAAGAATTTCTCCTTACTGGCGCGCAATTAGGTGACCAAACCTCTCCTTAGACAGAACTTTCTAGTCATTGCCAATAATGTTATCTAATAATATTATTCAAATAATATGAATTATTGATCTGATAATGGGAAATACTGTGCAGTGATAATTATTGAACAACAATAATATAAAATTTCAACGTAGCAATTATTGAATCAATAAAATAAAATATTGAACAGTAATTACTGTAACAATTATTGAGTAGTGCCTTCTTACGTAAGAATCAATAATTTCAAAAATACTATGCAATACCGTGTGCTACTGTGCAATAACGCGTATTACTGTATTTTAACCACCGGGTATTCCAACAGTGTTAACGGTAACAACTACGCCGTTATTTGTAAAAACTCAAATTTGTCGTTTTCTTCACCCGACAGTTATTCTGTTATAGGGCCCACAAATGGCTGCGCCGTCGTACGAATATTCCCCGACAGAAAGAATATTCCACGACCAAACGAATATTCCCCGACAACAATGATTATTTTATAACCACTTGCTTATTTTGAAAAAAATCATATTTCACTCATAACTTTAAACTTTTATCAATTTAACCATTTACTGAATAGTAATTATAAGAAAAATTGAATACTTTTATTTCATAAAATTCGGGGTCTTACAACATCTGTTCATATAATCTGATTAGGGTTAATATGATTAGCATGTATGATAGAAATATACATATGTGTCTTTTGTATCCATTGAAAGAATTTGTGTTAAACCCTAATTAACTTGATTCATATAGGAATATAGTGAATTAATTGACTAGGGTGTTCCTTGTGATTTTGCGTCTTAAGGATTAGAGTTACGAGGATTTGTTCACGTGTTTTGAAAAAAGTACGTGAATTTTATAAAGTATTCTTGGATAATGATTCATATTAATTAATTGATTTAAATGGGAAGTAAATTGGTTTAAATAAAATACTAAGGGAAGTTGTAATCTTAATATGTTAAATCTGCAGTTATTTTTGTGAAATTCTGATTTTAATTATTAGTTTTGTTAAGTTTAATTTTCAAATCACAAACAATATTTCGTAGTTTAAAATAGGATTAATTGCATTGAAATTAGTAATTGATAAATATTAGTCTATTTCCTCGTGGGAACGATATCCTTACTTGCTGAATATTACAATTGAACGCGTATACATGCGTGTTAAAGTGCTATTAAGAAATTAGGCAACATAAGCTTTCTCTGAAGCAGAAGTTGCTTGGGTTGAAGATGATTGAAGGTTCTAAATTTATTCAACATATTCATACGTTCAATCAGATAATTAGTGATTTACTAAGGATTGGGGTAAAATTTGAAGAGGAAGACCAGGCGCTGATGCTTTTGTGTTCTCTACCGAGTTCCATGGAGAATCTTGTTGCAATCCTCCTATGGGGAAAAGAGACTCTGAAATTGGAGGAAGTCACTTCTGCTCTACTGATGTTTAACTAGCGAAAGCAACAAATCGAGGGTATTTCGGGTGAAGGGCTGGTGGTAAAAGGGGGAGAGCAACGTGGCAGGAAATCAGAAAGAGGAAAATCAAAAGCGCATGGGAAATCGAAGTCAAGGGGCAGGACTCCTAAGCTAAAGGAGTATAAGTGTTTCAGGTGTCATGAGATAGGACACTTCAAGAAAGACTGTTCGTACAAGAATAAGGGTGAGGGAACAGGGAAGAAAACAGAATCAAAGAAATCTGCAACCGTTGTGGAAGAGTCATCGGATGATGGGGATATGTTGTCAGTTTCAACAAACACAGACGTGGCAGACTCATGGACTTTTTATTCAGCATGTTCCTTTCATATGACGCCTAATAGGGAGTGGTTCGATACCTACAGGTCTGTAAATTGTGGTACAGTTCTAATGGGTAATGATGCTTCATGCAATGTTATTAGAATAGGCAAAATAAAATGTGTGATAGTATTGTGAGAACTCTGACTGAGGTGAGACATATTCCAAGTTTAAGGAAGAATCTAATTTCTTTAGGAACTCTAGACTCTAATGATTGTGAGTATAAAACAGGCAGTTAAGCCATGAGAGTGACGAAGGGTGTGCTAGTGATTATGAAAGGTTTTAAGGTTAGTGGGAATATTTATCGGTTAATATTGAGTATAGTTGTAGGTGGAGCTGCTGCCACTACAGCTGATGATATTGATGATACTTCGTTGTGGCATATGCGGTTGGGGCATATGGGGGAACGTGGAATGCTAGAATTACATAGAAGAAATTTGTTGAAAGGGGTGAAATCGTGCAAGCTATATTTCTGCAAGTTCTGCATCTTGGGAAAATAGTGTAAGGTGCAGTTTAAATGTGCGGTGAACAAAACTAAGGGAATACTTAACTATGTACATTCTGATGTCTGGGGGCCAGTTAGGGTAGCTTCAAAAGTGGGATCGCTGTATTTCGTATCCTTTATCAATGATTATTCGAAGAAAGTTTGGGTGTACTTCATGTGACACAAGTCTGAGGTTTTTGAGAAATTCAGGGTGTGGAAAGCTGAAGTAGAAAATCAAACAGGGAGACGAGTTAAATGCCTTAGATCAGATAATGGGACAGAGTGCAAGTATGAGCCATTTGTGAAGTTTTTTGAGGAGCATGGGATTCAACGTAATTGGACTATTAGAAAGACACCACAACAGAATGGGGTGGCAGAGAGAATGAACAGAACTATAGCAGAGCGAGCACGGTGCATCAGGTTGAATGCAAGGCTTTCAAAGGATTTCTGGGCAGAAGCAGTGAGTATGGCAGTTTACATCATAAACAAATCGCCGAGTACTGCTCTGGATAGTAAGGTGGCATAGGAGGTGTGAACATGCACATAGGTATATTACTCAGGTATGAAGATTTTTGGGTGTCCAACCTATGTTCACGTTCCGGATGATTAGAGGTCAAAGCTTGATGCAAAGTCCAAACAATGTATCTTTCTTGGGTATAAGAAAGTTGTGAAGGGGTACAAGCTTTGGGATCCGAAATCAAAGAAGGTTGTGATCAGTAGGGATGTGGTTTTTGATGAAGCTTCCATGGTTAAGGCACATCAAGAAGTTCAGAAAACTGAGGCTGGCGAAGACACCAGCAAGGAATACAAATTGAGTTGGAAAGCTGTGACACTGGCAATCCACCGCTAGTGTAACAGGATAATCAGCAGCAGGAGGAAAGCATAGCAACAAGAAGACCCAAACACACTATCAAACCACGGGAGAGGTATACGTTTGATGATATGGTTGTATATGCATTATCTGCCACTAGTGGGAATCTGTCTACTTTTCAGGAAGCTATTGTTAGTCCTGAAAAGGACAGATGAATAGAGGCGTTGGTGAAGGAGATGGAGTCATTGAAAAATAATAAGACTTGGGAATTTTCAGAATTTCCTGAGGGTTCGAAACCAGTGGGGTGCAAATGGGTATACAAGAAGAAAGAAGTTGTATCAAAAAAGGAAAGGGAAAGGTTCAAGTCTCGATTAGTTGCAAAGGGATACTCACAGAGGAATGAGATTGACTATGACGAGGCATTTTCTCCGGTGGTGAGACATACCTCAATCAGGATTATATTAGCATTGGTGGATAGCTATGATCTAGAGCAACTTGATGTGAAGACAACTTTCCTTCATGGTGATTTGGAAGAAGTTATATTCATGGAGCAGCCTGAGGAGTTCAAGCAACCAGAGATTGAGCACATGGTTTGCAGGTTAAAGAAATTACTATATGGGTTGAAATAGTCTCCAAGACAATGGTACAAGAAGTTTGATTCCTTCATGATCCGGATCGGGTTAACTCGATGTGAATATAATTTTTGTGTATATGTTAAGAGTCTTGAGGATGGTTCATATATTTTTCTGTTACTGTATGTGGATGATATGCTTATTACTGTGAAGAGTATGTTTGAAGTCAACAGGTTTAAGACCTTGTTGGGAAAGGAGTTTGACATAAAGGATTTGGGTGCTGCTAGGAAAATACTTTGGATGGAAATTCGCAGGGATAGGACAGCTAACAAGTTGTGGATGTCACAAAAAAATTATGTGAAAAAAGTGCTTGAGAGGTTTAGTATGACTAATGCTAAACAGGTCAGCACTTTATTGGCGAGTCATTTTAGGTTGTCTACAGCACAGTGTCCAAAGTCGGCTGAAGAGATTCAAATCCAAGCAGAGAGCACCGAAAAGTAGTTAAGTGGGTATTCAGATACTTGAGAGGGATTGCAAATCATGGGATTATGTTTGCGAAGCAAAAGGATCAGCTATTAGTTGTGGGGTATGTAGATGCGAATTATGCTGGAAAGTTGGATGACTTGAGGTCTATAACAGGATATGTGTTTACACTAGCAAGTGGATCGATTTGTTGGAGATCCATGGTACAATCTCTAGTGGCTCTATCGACTACCAAATATGAGTATATGGCATTGGCTGAGACCGGGAAAGAAGCAATGTGGTTAAAGTGTTTTGTGAAGGAGTTGTATATCAAGGTGGAGTGCAACTGTATTGTGATAGTCAGAGTGTCGTTTACTTGGCAAAGCATCAGGTGTATCATGCAAGGATAAAGCATATTAACATAAGGTTTAACAAAGTGAGAGAGTTGATTGCTATGGGTGATGTGATATTGGAAAAGGTGTATATTCTGAAAATCCAGCTGTTATGTTGACAAAGACTATAACCGCAGACAAGTTCAAGTATTGCTTGGACTTGGTTAATGTCTCCGAATTTTAGTGAGAAAGATTCCCCCTGATATTGGTTGGAACAAGTGACTTATCTTCAGAATGGGCGAGGTTGTTCGTCAAGGTGGAATTTATTGGGACTTGTGACTCATAACTTAAAAGTTACTGAAAAAGACTAGTGTGGAGCGGAGCGTAACGACGCACTAGCCCATCAGGGTTGAACCAAAGGTTGGGGGGTGCGGGAAGCCCTCCGGCAGTACGGTACGGAGTTTCTGTAGCAGTAACGCGGGGCGCGCCTGGAGAAGCATGTGGCGCACTGATAGTGGCGCAGGGCGCGCTACACGGGATGCAGGTTCTGGAGTACTGGCATGGGGCGCGCCAGTGGAAGCTAGGAAACAGCGCGGGGCGCGCCGATCGACGGACTGAGTTTTAGTGGGTCATTTTCTGGAAGGACATTATAGGTATTTGAGCTATAATGTGAAGTAGGGTTGTAATAGAATTAGTAGTTATAAATATATACTCTCTATTGTAAAACCCTATGTAACTGAAATCATCAATAAAAACAACAAGGCGTCTGTGGAGTATCCAAATTGGGGAATCACATAAATCTCTGTGTTAATTCTGTACTGTTGTGTGCGTGTGTGATCCTAATTCTAACAAATATTGAACTTATCATTTGAAATAACGATAGTATATGAGGAGTCTATTTTTTTGCCCATCAAATGATCTCTTGATATAATTAATAGACAAATATAACAAAAAATAAAAATATAATATCATTAATTTTGGTTCATTCGTCTCACAGTAAGTACCATTATATTATATATGATTTTAAATTAAATTACTTTTGCAATACACACATATACATAAACATTCATTATGAATACAATCTAAGTACTCCAGTATACTGTATCCCCAAATTTAAGTTAAATACACACACTCGGTCTTTATATATATTCTAAATTATAAAATTAATATTAACTTTTTATAAGTTAATTGAACACATTTTTAAATTTAAAATTAAAATGATTCATTTAAGTTTTGAAACATCACGATAGTATATATATATATATATATATATATATATATATATATATATATATATATATATATATTAATGGCTAAAATCCTAGAAGCCACTATAAGAAAATTGCCTATTTATTTTCGTCAGAATATTCTATCGATAATTTGTCTATTTCGTCGGAATTAACTTATTTTTAGCTGAATATTTTGTCAAAAATTTGTTCGGGATTAACCGTTGTGAAATTAATTCCGTCAAGAATTTCGTTGAAATTAACTAATTCGACGGAATTTCTGTCGGAAACAAGCAAATTTCAATAGAATTATTACCGACAGAATATTTTGTTAAGAATACATATGCCACATGTACCTTTTAAATTGATTAGTTGTTTACTTGTTTCTGTAGAAATTTCATTGAAATTAATTATATTGTTGAAAATAGGTAATTTTTTTAAAATATATATTTTTTTATTTTTCAAATTTTTAAACCACAAAATTGTACATGTTCCTGTTCTCATTCCCAACACCACACACACACACTTACATTTACACTTACACACACACATATATGTATATATAGAGCCCGGTTCTTCAACAAGTTACAATGATACTAAATATTCTAATAAACTACAATTATAAAGTAAAAATACAATTTACAAACTAACTAAAGTTACAAATTAAATATATAACTACAACCGACGAGCACTACTACTACTACTACCGTCAATATGGAAATGATTGATTATCATCAACATTATCCCCCGCTTGTCGTCACGACTCTGCATAATCACCTTGTTGATGTACAATCTAAAAATATTATATTAGTAAACATCATGCAAAATACACAATCCAAAAACAATACAATACCTGATCAGGAGTCTGAGTTTGGGTCAGCAGCGGTCCAAAAGTTTTCTTGACGAGGGTAACTACCATCCGCACGCCCTCGTCGCGTATCACAGAGAACTGCTCTTGAGGATCCCGGTATTACTTTTAAAAATCATTCATACTGCAATATTCTGAGCAAGCTGTTACAAATGAACACGAATAAAAATAACGATTCAGTCGGAGGTCAGAGAACTTGATTCTAATAAAAAAATATCTTAAAATCATTTTACTAACATCTAGCCTGAATCATTATCATATATATATATATATATATATATATATATATATATATATATATATATTTGTGTGTGTGTGTGTGTGTGTGGGAATTAATTATCTGTAGCTACTATTAACTAATGCATCTGTAGCCGTTCAATACATAATCTAACCGTTAGATTTATTACATTCCGTCCCTTCTTAGAGGGATAGAAGGTAAAATTTAAGCGGCGGATGCAGGAATTGCGTAGATAACCCAAATTTTAAATGAATCCAAGAATTTGAAAGTTGGATTTTTTAATCTTGAAGAAAGACGTCTGTAAGATATTTTTTTATTAGTGTCTGTAAATTACCTTCTAGGATTTTAGCCGTCAAAGTTAGATATATATAAGAAAATTTTGTCCAACAAACCAAAGACAATTGGGTTATAGCGACGGTTTTTTGAGATATAGTAATGGTTCAAACCGTTGCCTTATATATAATCGGCTATTAGGGGCGAATCCAGCCTCGCAATTCCGGGGGGCAAATTCAAATTTTTTTATCTTTGAGAATAAAATTTTAATAAAATAATTACAAAACTAAATAATCCTACAATTACATTCTCTCTTTGTGAGGTATTGATTGAGTCGGACTCTTGAGTAAATAATTTCTTCTAAAATTCTCTCTTTCACTAGCGGGATAAGAACTCATTGGTTGTCTTTTTCCGATATTCCCTTCAATATTAATTAAGGGAAGGAGATACTGGTGTATGAGTTTGAGTTTAGGTTTGGGTTTGGGTTTGGGTTTGGGTTTGGGGGTTAGCCGTCAACATTTTGCGGGTTACTTAATATTAGCAGTGACAGGTTTGTCACTAGTCCCTTCGGCTTGAACATTTTCAACAATAAATTCAAATTTTGTACGTTTAGTGCCTAACAATCAATAAATATTTAAAAATTAATTCAACTTCAAAACAAAACCAATATATAGTATATATGAATAGTCAAGTGTAATTAATAATAACAATAAACAATCTCAATTAAACTACTAACAAGTAACAAGTAACATTACAAAATAAATTACAAAATTTAAAGAAAGTAAAAATAGAATAGAATACATACTCGAATAACTTTTATTTGATGGAGTTTTCTTCATAAATAATTACAAAAATTCTTAAAGCAATTGTTAAATACTCTGCAGTTTTTGAAATTGGATATTTCGTAATTCGCTGTTTTTGAATGGAAAATGAGAGACTGAATCAGCTTTTGCTCCATTGAATTTAGACAATATTAAATAAATTTGACTAAGGTGGTGGGAATGTGAGACTTGTAAGACTATATTAAATAAATACCAGTAGCAGGAATGTGAGATTAATAGAATTAGTTTTTTAAGCTCTTCAAATAAATTTTTTCTAGCTTCAATGCTTGACTCCCTAGCCTTTTCTAGCTTGAGTGCTTAATCCTGCTCCATGAAAATCCAGCGGGGGCAGGTGGCCCCCTGCTTGGATCCGCCACTGCCGACTATAGCGACGATTTTCTATGTTATAGCAACGTATAGCCGGTTCATTTTTTGTCCGCTTATTCCGGCTATATATATATATATATATATAGCAAATACATCTTAACTATTAATCTAAAGATCCAATTGCTTAAAGAAAATTTTATTTTTTACTGGCCGCACCTCTTACTTGCAGCCAAAGAAATTTTTTTTTTGTTGGCCACGTGTAAGAGGTGCGACCAAGAGAAATGTCTAAAACACCCCAACTTTAGTTAAATTTAAATAGTTTCAATGTATAAAATATTTGTTAGATAATTATTTAAATTTTAAATAATCAAATTATCACAATAATTGACAATGTTACATTATATTACATAAGAAATTATTTATATAAATATTTTATAAATATAAATATATTAAATATAGTTGACAATATTAAACATTAAATATGTATGAATAATTTCTTAAGTAATAAAATTTAACATTGTCAATTATATTTGAATTAACGGTGTAAAATCTGTTTGCTGGAATAGTGCTCCCAGCTGACGTATGATATAGAATAGGTCCCATATATATATATATATCTCACTTTGGGTTAAGTATTTCATTTTAGAGTTTTATTAAAAAGTAATTTTTAATTATAAATTTTATACAAAATTACACTATTTTATTAAGTAATCTTAATCAAGTTACTAAGGTAATACTTTAGACGGTCCGGATCTTAAGCTCACCCCTTATTCAACTCACCCAAGTTCACCCCCTTTTAGCGACGGACCCGGCAACGGTTCGGTCATACAACCGTCGTCTATACTTTTAGCGACGCTATATGTTGTGCGTCGCTAAAAGTATAGACGATGGTTGTATGACCGAACTGTCACCGGGTCCGTTGCTAAAGGAGGGTGAGCTCAGGTGAGTTGGATAAGGGGTGAGCTTAAGATCTGGACTCATACTTTAGATTATTTTTTCCATATATATATATATATATATATATAAGAGAATTCTCTCACACAATAAAGTAAGAAAGGAAGCAACTACCGAACATGCACTAAAGAACTTAACATACAACAAAAGCATTCAAAATTATCAACTGGACAAAATTTATTTATTTTTGTTTTTTGCCGCAAAAGATTGTATTTGATGCACTTCTTTTTCTTTCTCACGTCCCAAAAAAAAAAAGAAATAGAGATTCTCTTGTTTTTCCACAACGTGTCTTCTTTTCAACTTAAAAGAGATAATTTTTTATGAAATTCTTGCTCTTTCCACTTGTATCTCTCATGGATATATTTTGAAAAAATCCATCTGAGTTATATTAATTAATAATTAATTAACTCTACAACAAATGGACTATATAATCCAACAATTTAAAATAATTAATTAATTAGTATCCTAATTAATTAATCAAGATGCATGTGTATTGTTTGTTAATTCTGTCTCACGTTACACCTACATTTCGATCTTGTATAATTAATAATCAAAATGTTCAAACATGATGTTAGGCTTGCTTCCGACCAATCATACCATGTGTATCTTCAGAGTTAATTTCTTCTATTATATTGTTTGTAGAATTTTATTTATTTATGCATTTATTTTAGTTTGTAGATCCTGACAGTTGAACGAGGCATGTTTATTTAGATGTGTCAAACAGTATTCAGCCTTTGCAATAATATTGTAAAAGCTCAACTGGAAAACCAACACATAAGTATGTATATTGTTCCCATTTGTTAGCAACAAAATAAGCATGCCCTAAAACCTAAACAAAAGGCCTAATTATATTTTATCATATCTGATAGGCTACCAAGGTTAAAGTTCTTTTTCTTTTTTTGACATTTTTTTCTCCAATAATTGAATAAAATCATCATTTTAAAGTGTCTTAATTTTAGTCCTACTAGCTAGTCAACATGGTCAAGAAAAGATAAGAAATCATAATAAGTAAAGTTAAAATATCAAAATCCTTTACCATTAAGTATTAGTAAAACCTTTAAATATCTATTTTCTTACTCTTTTATAGTACAAATATGCTAATTTTCGTGGACCCCATAAAAGATTGTGATATTCCATTAAAATCATAACTTTAAAATTGTTCTCCTTTTTTTTCGCTAAATTTTAAAAAAATTCCATGGGACCCTAAAATTGGAAATATAGAAAGATCCACCACAAAAGGTTGTGACTCATGAAATTCCAAGTTCATATATTTCTACTTAAATATTCCCATTGGATCCATTATTATATATCTGGTTATATTAGCCTGGATCCCTACCTTAATAAGTACTTTGATTTCTTAAGTGCCTCCCAAATAATTAGCTATGGATGGACCCAAAACTATTCATTGCATTCATTAGCATATGAAAGATTTGGTTGGGAAACAAGAGAGATTATATATTGTCTCATTTCTTGCCACTTTGCACAATGATATAGACAGTAATAGACAGACCATGAATGCTTGATAGTGATTGGTGAGGTCACTTATCACTCATAAAAGTGAAATTATTTTAATGTTGATATATATATATATATATATATATATATATATATATATATATATATATATATGTGTGTGTGTGTGTGTGTGGGGGGGGGGCGTGGGGGGCGGGGCGGGGCGTGGGTGTGTGTGTGGGTGGGGGTGGGGGTGTGGGTGTGGGGAAATAGGCTTTAATTTGCTTTGATTATCTTCTCTTTATCAAAGATACATACTTTTTTAAGTTATTTTTACTTTAGTTACATGATGCTATCACCTTCTTTGTGTAGTACAAGCAGAGTTTCAAACATTGAATCATTAGTAGAAAGAAAAGTGATAACACAATAATCTACCATCATGATCACCCTATATATGGAAGATTGTCCTTATGATTTGGCAAACGGAAGAGGCGGGGAAAAAAAAGCTATATTATGAAACTATTATTACACCATAATGTGTTTTATTCTAAGTGAAAGCAGTTTTCAGTTTTGTTATAATAGACAAAAACTTTTAACAAGACAAGCTCACCAACTCTATGAAAAAATATGGATATGAAAATAATAAAGAAGAGAAGTTTTAGCTCCATGATTCTCAAAAAGTAACGATAATTATTATAAAGGCTTTGAGTCAAAAGATTCTATCCCTCGAGGTTAATTGTTAATACGGATAAATGGCACGTGTTGAGATTTATTCGATTGATTATTAAATTAAGAAATTAACTATAGTGTAGAAATTAAATTTTGGTTTTTAAACTTAATAATTGAACAATATGTTTGGCAATTGTATTATATTTATATTTATATATCTTAATAATAGTAATAAATAAATATTAGTCAAGTTGATGTTTATATGAAAATTGGTTTATTCAAAAACTATATTATATAACTAATATATAATAACATATTTGTATCATTAATAATAAATATAAATAGGCAAAAATATTCTAAAATATCATACTAAATTATATTAAAGAAGTCGAATTACAAAAGTTACCTTCTAAGTTGTCACCAAATTTCAGTTTGCCCCTTAAGTGGCAAAACTCTTAATTGAGTCTTTCAAGTGGCTCATTTGATTCGATTAAGTCCGCACGTTAGCAATTTCCCTCGTATTATTTGTGCTATAAAGGATTAAATTTGTCACTTTAAGGACTCAATTGAGATTTTTGCCAATTAAGGGGGCAAATTAAAATTGGATGACAATTTGGATGGATACTTTTGCAATTTGGCATATAAAAAATATAAATTCTTATTACGTAATAGTGTTAATAAATATATATTTAAATACATTTTATAAAATGTATTTATATGTTAATAGCAATAACATATTAATAATAGTAGTAACATATTAACATTATCTAAGATCATGTTACTCATAAGATCTTAATTATCTGCTCATAAACCAATTTCATTCTTACCTATAGGTAATATTCAATTCAACAACTGATCAAGCATTTACCACATTATAATTGCATCAAATTCAGGAAATGTGAATGCATATAACTCAAGTCAAATGTATGCAGTCAGTCCCATAAATGAGGGGGGGAGGGGGGGGCGTCCGGTAGCCTTAATGACCGGTGCCCTTTTTTTTTCCTTTTTTTTTTGGTTTTTTAATCACAATTATGAGAAAAATAAATAAAAAATAATAGAGCAAATTTGAACAAAAAATTGTAAAAGAAAGTATATTTTTTTATTAAAAAAACACTGTACAGTATTTTTTTAATAAAAAAATATACTTTCTTTTACAGTTTTTTGTTCAAACTTGCTCTATTATTTTTTATTTATTTTTCTTATTATTGTGGTTAAAAAACCAAAATTAAAAATTAAAATCAAAGTGCACCGGTCATTACCGGTCATTAAGGCACCGGACCGCCCCTTGATCCCCCATAAATCCCTCTAAATTAAGGAAGAAGACAAACCTTGATGTGAATCTTATTAAACTTCATACAACTCACATTTGTACAAAAAAAAAACTTGTTTATTTTTTGTTTATATACTGCCCACTACTCTCACAAGAGACAAGACGGGGGCAGATTCTCAAGAACAATAAATGTACTTACTACTCCTAATTTAATTTTCAAGCTACAAAAAAAAATGAAAAAAAATAGGTAAAAAAACCCATATATATATAAAACATGACTTTCCACATTTGGCTATCCTTTTTGGAGACCAATTTACATTTTCATCATTTGTGACGAATATATGTAAATGTTAGTGCTCTTTGCCATATATATAAATTTAGAAAGTGGTTAGTATGAAGTTAATTTTGGTCAATTCATCAATACAGTATCGACACGTAAGCTGTGAGGTGATTTCTTTCTATGCATGTTAGTACTGTATTGGTCAATTGACCAACTTATTATGAAGTTAACTTCATGGTAACCGGATCCATAAACTCAATAGGTAGCTTAGCTAGTAGTACTCTCATAGAAATGGCTCCTGATCAAGCCGGAATCCCGTATCGGCTCCTGCCAGCTGCCATGATAAAGCATGGTAAAAATATCCATCACTTCGATCCATGCTATCTATGGAAAGATCAGGTAGGTCAAAAACTATATCATCATCATCATCATCAATTGTTGGAGAATTCATTTTTTCCTGGGTGTCTAGAATTGACAAATTTGTTGATGAATGCGAAATGGAAAGCTCCGCTTGGCTTGGCTCGGTTTCAGCTCCTCCACACCTAATTTGCTCCGAAGATATAGCTGCCGCGGCCTTGGCAGCAGCCGCTTGTATGTCCTTAGGTGAGGTGGAGGCCGGCCGTGGAAATTCATGAGACAATTCGGGAAAATTGAGAAAAGCCAAGTGACCTTTGATGGCTAAAGAGGCTACATCATGGGCTCGAGCAGCCATTTCAGCTGTAGAAAATGTCCCTAGCCATATTCTTGATTTTTTCTTGGGCTCACGAATTTCAGATACCCATTTGCCCCAATTGCGCATTCGTACTCCACGATACGTAGGATGAGCGGAGCCGCTGCCACCACCCCCGCCACCACCGTTCTTGTGCCTCTTGTTAGGCTCATTATCATTTTTTTGCTCATGAATCACTCTTTTTGAGCCTTTTCTCGCCTTTGAAGTCGCCGCGTATGAGGCGACCGAGGAGGAGGAAGAAGTAATAGCGGCTGCAGAAGACGAGTTCAAGCTGTCGGAATTCGTGGAAGAGTTATATTCTTGCGGTATACTTTGAATAATGTTATTATGTTCTTCTTCCATGATAGAAAGAGGTCTCGTCTAGTGGATGACTAAAAATGATGTGAATGAATGATGGTTCATAAAAATAGAGAGAGAGAGAGAGAGAGTTGGGGCTTTTATAGTTGTTATATTTCTTTTAATATAGAAAAATAGACGGCCGAAAAAAGGTACGGCGGATCTTTAGGACTACAGTTCATATGTTTGTTCATCCCATGTGGGCAATTCATTGCTAAGGAAGAAATAATATACCTTAAACATTTTCATTTTGTTAATACTCTCATTGTCAATACATCCAGACAATAAACCCTCAATTACTTAATATGTTCGTTTTAGAGTTCTGTATAAATATTGAAAAAATAATTGTATAATATTAACTATAATATCAATTGTCTATATTGCCTTTATATTGAAAGAAGAGATTGTTATTTATTGGACAGAAAATGGTGAGAGAATCAAAGTTGCATTTAATATTTGAGGTAATATTGAAAACTAAGCAATTAATGCTTACTTGAAATTTTCAAACGACCTATATTAAAGAGCAAAAATATTTATCTAAAACGACTTATATTAAGTAACCTGTTAATTGCTGATTAAAGCCACACTTTTATTTTTTTTCATGTGTATGCATCTTTTGGCATCACTATGAATTGATTGTGGTAGACAAACAAATTTGTGTTTATTGGAAATTGGAGCCATGTATTTCTCATGAAAGCTGGCTAAGGGCCCTTGTAGGCTCTCATGAGATATATATATATATATGTGTGTGTGTGTGTGTGTGTGTTATGTTTTCCCCTCATTGAAATTAAATTTCTTTTTTCTGATATATGTAGCCCCCACACATGTAGCCTAAATTATCATTTTTTTTCTCAGTAAAAAAATGACATTTTATTAATATGAAATGTACCTCTTTTAAAATTAAATTTTTTTTTATAAAGACAATTACTTTCACAACTAATAATCTGAAATTAATATTTATGCTTTGTGACTGCTGACAATAAACGAATGAATAGATATTTTCTTTGAAGGTGACCACATTTTTTATGTCTCAACCGTATAAATAAATACTACAAATTACAACTTGACAAATAAGAAGACAAATAATTATTTCCTAATTTATTTCACTACATGCATAACTATCTAGAAACTCTTCTATTTGCCTTTGATTTCTAATAAATTGACACTAATTTAACAGTTGAAAGTGCAAAACTAATGTTAATCATCCAATAAACATTTGACTAAGATATAATTAACCAAGAGCATGATCACAATTAAGTCGAACAATACGGCGCGATTGAGTTAATCAACCAATTGGAATTTGACCTATATATACAAGATAATTTATTTGTACGTACATATAATATATACCTAATTATAAGTTTGTAGAATTTGTATACTACTGTGAGTCAATGTAGTCCATGTTGCAATCAATATAAACGTAGCATGTGAATTTTGTTATTTAGGATGAAGACAACTGATGCAACTCTCCTACACATGACTATATACTAAGATACTCTGTATATATTTACATAATATGAAGGTCCAATAAATCAGTTATTTTTAGAAAATTGCAGGGTATATATATATATATATATATATATATATATATATATATATATATATAGAACGGATCTAAAGTATATATATCTTAAATAACATACCTCTTTTAAATAACATATTTTTATTAAAACTATGTTATTTTGAATTTTTTTTTAAAATAAAATAATATTAAAAGAGAGTGGTCCCACTTGCTTTTATTTTATTTACAAAAATGTCACCCGCGGCCCCACTTGCTTTTTAAAAGAATTTTTAAAACGACATAGTTTTAATAAATGTATGCTATTTAAGAGAGTATATTATTTAAGAGTTATGCTTTAGATCCGTACTCTATATATAAATACAGGGAACTTTCTATGTGGGTGGTCCGCATGCGGACCACCTTTAGCGACGGACAAAATCGTCGCTAATGCCGTCGCCATAGAGTCTGAACAGTAGCGATAGCCCAGAACCATTGATATAGTCCGGTTCAGACCCTATGGCGACGGGTTCAAAGATGATTTTGTCCGTCGCTAAAGGTTGTCCGCATGCGGACCAACTGCATAAAAAGCGAACTATACATATACGGTAAGGATCAAAAGTATTCCTCCTTAAATAGCATTCTTTTATTAAAACTACGTCGTTTTGGAGGGATGCGGTGACATTTTTGTAAATATACGGTGACATTGTATTTATAAAAATGACACCGCGTCCCTCCAAAACGACGTAATTTTAATAAAAGAATGCTATTTAAGGAGGAATGATATTTAAGGAGAATGCTCTTGATCCTTACCGTATATATATATATATATATATATATATATATATATATATATATATATATATATATATATATATATATATAATGAGAATATATGATCCATAACAAGTACTTGTTGTAAGACCCCAACTTATTCATAAATAAAATCGAATTTCTTCTAATTATTATTTTGAATAATAAGGTGTTAATTTGATATAATATTTATGCCTTGAGAAACCGTGGGAAGACCCGTAACGAAATCTGTGACGCCCCCAAAATTAGGTATACATTACCCATCTTGGGTCGTCAGATACAAAGTACTGAATACAATTACAACTTACTAATACAACTGTCGTATACAATACAACAAAACATAAACTGCGAGTTTGAATACAAATATTATATTCTAGAGAGTATTCATACTCAAAAGGAGTCCTCATTACATTTATTAACACACTATTACATAGAATAGTGAGGACTACTAACTAATACTATCATTCGAACCATCACTCCGTTCCCGACTTGCCCCAGCTACGTTCTCATTTCCTGAAGAGAACAGTGAAAGAAAGGGTGAGCTCAACTAGCCCAGTAAGAAATATTATGACTAAGATAATGCAGAATAAATTATCATTAGCCTTCAACAATGTTAAACTGATAAAATATAATAGACATCAAGTTTAACTGTAGCGGAACAAGCAATCCATTAAAAGAGTCAAGTAGAAAATAAACTCTACTATCTTTTATGATTTAAAAGATTTTCCAACACTGTGATCGCTGAGACTCAGCTTAATAAAATAATCCACATCATCGAATCACCCCTGCACTACGGCCAAGGATATTCGTATATTCATTAATGGTCATGATCATGCCAACAACTGTCCATCAATGCACTACGGGCCAATGAGGACTTTTACCACATCATTTGTAACATTACGGTCATGATTATACCGAATAATCCCTGGTCATAATCATACCAAGTCCATCTATGCACTACGTGCCACAGATGACTTTCAACATTTTATAAACATGAGGATGATGACAATGATATAAGAATTCAATAAAACAAGTTCAAGAATTAATTTATCCAAGAATTAATAACGTCCAAATTGTCAACATGATACTGCGTTGTGGAGTAAAATTCAAGAATGATCAGGAGAATATTTTCATGAAAAGATACTAAATGAAGCGCAAATATCAAGGATATTCCACTAATTTCATGGAGTATAGAAGTCAAAACTTAACCAACTGAGTACAATAAAGAATGGAATAACAAAAGAAATCACCATGCATGCGATAGACCGCACAGACAGGTTATTCCAACAGAATAATAAATAATGGAACCAGGTCCGGCGTAAACGCACAGACAGGATATTCCAACAGAATAATATAAAAACGGAACCAGGTCCGGTGTAAAACACACAGACAGGATGTTCCAACAGAATAATAATAAAAACGGAACCAGGTCCGGTGTAAAACACACAGACAGGATATTCCAACAGAATAATAACAAGACGGAACCAGGTCCGGTGTAAAACACACAGACAGGATATTCCAACAGAATAATAACAAGACGGAACCAGGTCCGGTGTAAAACACACAGACAGGATGTTCCAACAGAATAATAGAAGAATGTCACCAAGTATAGGGTATATCCGCGTATACAGGTTATTCCAACAGAATAATAAGAAATGGAATAACAACAGTTCTCTTCATGAATAAGAAAGAATAACACCCCTTACCGTTTTAAAGACGAGCTGAAATAAGGAAATAGTTAAATAGCAGAATACTCTTCTTCTCTTTCTCTATAGTTTCTCTCTATAGTTTATCTCTCTAGAGTTCAGTGAATTCGTAAGAAATAATGAAGGAATGAGCTGCTATTTATAGAAAAATAGAATGCATAGTAACTAATCCATGAACGGTCCAGATTGATTACTTTAATCTGACGGTCCATATTTAAAGAAAAATCTTTTAAATAAAATATAATATATTCTATTTATAGAATAACTTTAATAAAGTATTTTGTTTTATATAAAAAGATGTTTCTGTTTTATTACGTTAATAATACGAATAAAACAAAACGTCATTATCGCTAAATAATTCATATTATTAACTGACAATAATGGAATCAAACTGAGTGACTTCTCACATAAGCATTAATAATCAATACCGTGTGCTACTATGCAACCACACGTATTACTGTACTTTTACTACCGAGTAGTTCAACAGTAACAATGGTAAAACTTCCGCCGTTATTTTTAATAAAATATTTTTGTCGTTTTCTCAATCCGACAATAATTCCGTTGTGGGGTCCACCAATGATTGTGCCGTCGTACGAATATTCCCCGACAAAAAGAATATTTTCCGACCAAACGAATATTTTATAACAACTTGCTTACTTTGCAAAATTTATAAATATTACCCACAACTATAACATTATATCAAATTAACTCCATAATATTCAAAAATGATATTTATAGAAAATTCATCTTTATTTATAAAAGTTGGGGTCTTACAACCTCCCCTTCTTATGAAATTTCGCCCTCGAAATTAGGGTACGTACCTGGTATGTCGAAGAGGTAAGGATACCTTGATTTCATTTCAGATTCTAACTCCCAAGTCATTTCCTCAACATCGTGGTTTCTCCACAAAACTTTGACTTGAGGTATAACCTTGGAGCGTAGAATATGTTCCTTCTTATCCAAGATTTGAACAGGAACTTCTTCATACGTCAAATCTTCCGCTATTTCGTCCGGTTCTAACTCAATAATGTGGTTCGGGTCTTCCACATATTTGCGTAACATGGATATGTGAAAAACGTTATGAACACGAGACATACTTGGCGGTAAAGCGAGTCTATAAGCCACAGTTCCTACTCGATCGAGGATTAAAAATGGACCGATGAATCGAGGATTGAGCTTTCCTCTCTTTCCAAATCTCGTAACTCCTTTCCATGGAGCAACACGTAAGAACACATGATCTCCTACATCAAATTCCACGTCCTTTCGATGAAGATCAGCATAACTCTTTTGTCGATCTTGTGAGGTTTTTATACGTTGTCGGATCGTTTGAATCTTTTCTGTAGTCATACGTACCAACTCCGGTCCCAACAACGTTGCTTCGCCCACCTCATCCCAGCATACTGGAGAACGACATTTTCTTCCATACAATGCTTCGAATGGAGCCATGCCAATACTTGCTTGATAACTGTTGTTGTAGGAAAACTCCACCAATGGTAAGAACTTGTCCCAACTTCCTTTGAAGTCAAAGACACAGAGTCTTAATAGATCTTCAAGAGTTTGAATAGTCCTCTCTGATTGTCCGTCCGTCTGAGGATGATATGCTGAACTAAATCGTAAATCCGTGCCCATAGCTTTTTGTAAACTAACCCAAAATCGTGAAGTGAATCTTGGGTCTCGGTCAGAAACTATGGATACTGGCATACCATGCAGTCTTACAATCTCGTTTATGTACATACGAGCAAGACGTTCAAGTGTATAAGTTTCTCGTATCGGTAAGAAATGAGCAGACTTGGTCAATCTATCAACAATGACCCAAATCGCATCAATACCTTGAGAAACCCTAGGAAGACCGGTAACGAAATCCATGGTAATGTGCTCCCACTTCCATTCTGGAATTTCAAGTGGTTGCAATGGACCTTTTGGTACTTGATGCTCCGCTTTGACTCGTTGACAAGTTAGACACCTTGAGATAAACAACGCTATCTCTCTCTTCATATTGCTCCACCAAAATGTATGACGAAGATCATGATACATTTTGGTACTTCCAGGATGGATTGCAAACGGTGTGTTGTGCGCCTCCATCATGATTTCATACTTTAAATCAGGGTTGTTAGGAACACAAAGTCTGGAGTTGACTCGAAGTATTCCTTCTTCATCGATTCTTGCTTCCGGCATAGAACCTTCTTGCACTTTCTTCCTCATACGCATCAGCTCCAGGTCTGTAGCTTGAGCAGCTTTAACTTTATCGATTAAAGTCGGTTCTACTCGTATATTCGCCATCATCACATGGGTCCCTGGAGTCTTCAACTCTATCTCCATCCTTTGCAAGTCACACAAAATGGGCCTTTGCGTTGTTAATATTGCACTTGTAACCGCATATGATCTTCTACTCAATGCGTCAGCTACCACGTTCGCTTTTCCAGGATGGTATTGAATGGTATGATCATAATCTTTCAACAGTTCAAGCCAACGTCGTTGTCGCATGTTGAGTTCCTTTTGAGTGAAGAAATATTTGAGGCTTTTATGATCCGTAAAGATCTCCACCTTCTCCCCATACAAGTAATGCCTCCAAATTTTAAGTGCAAAGACAACAGCTGCCAACTCTAGATCATGAGTAGGATAATTCCTCTCATATTCCTTGAGTTGTCTTGATGCATAGGCTATGACTTTTCCATGTTGCATGAGAACGCATCCCAACCCTTTGCTCGAAGCATCACTGTAGATGACAAATCCCTCCGAGCCAGATGGTATTGTTAGAACAGGTGCTGAAATGAGTCTCCTCTTGAGTTCTTGAAAACTCTGCTCACATTCTTCGCTCCAACCAAACTTTGTATCTTTCCGAGTCAGCTGAGTTAATGGAGTAGCGATTCGAGAAAATCCTTCCACGAATCTCCGATAATAACCAGCTAAACCAAGAAAGCTACGTACCTCGGTCACTGATTTAGGTTGCTCCCAGCTTTGAATAGCTTCAATCTTTGCCGGGTCAACAGATATTCCACGACTTGATACTACGTGCCCAAGGAATGCTACCTCTTCCAGCCAGAACTCGCATTTCTTCAACTTGGCATAAAGTTTGTATTCACGAAGCTTTTGGAGTACCAGCCTCAAGTGTTGCTCATGATCTTCACGGCTTTTGGAATAAATAAGGATGTCATCAATAAAGACGACCACAAATGATCCAAATATTCCTTGAATACCCGGTTCATCATATCCATGAAGGCAGCAGGAGCATTAGTCAATCCAAAGGACATGACTAGGAATTCATAATGCCCGTACCGAGTTCTAAAAGCCGTCTTTGGAATATCCTCAGTTCTAACCTTCAGCTGATGATATCCAGAACGAAGATCGATCTTTGAAAAGAATTGTGCTCCTTGCAACTGGTCAAACAGGTCATCAATACGTGGCAATGGGTACCTATTTTTGATGGTGACATGATTCAACTCCCGATAATCAATACAAAGTCGCATACTCCCATCTTTCTTCTTCACGAACAGAACAGGAGCACCCCAAGGAGAAGTACTAGGACGAATAAAACCAATGTCTAACAATTCCTGCAGTTGGGTCTTTAACTCCTGAAGTTCAATAGGAGCCATTCGATATGGGGCTTTGGAAATGGGTTTTGTACCGGGTTCAAGATCGATACAAAATTCAATTTCACGCTCTGGGGGTAGGCCAGGAAGTTCTTCAGGGAATACGTCAGGGAATTTATTAACAATAGAAATATCATTCAAAACTGACGTATTTTTGTTTAGATCTGTGACATGAGCTAAGAAAGCTTGACATCCGTTTTTCAATAAACGAATAGCTTTATGGCTTGAGATGACAGCGATTGATTTTAATGGTTTGGTTGCTTGAATTCGCATAATAGGTCGATTAGGAATATGAAAGCTAACAACCTTACGAAAACAATCAATTTTTGCATGATGAGTAGTTAACCAATCAATCCCTAGAATCACGTCAAATGCAAGTATTTTTAATGAAATAAGATCGACAGGTAATGTGTGGGTACCAACTTGAACCAAACAAGACTTATAAACCGTGGATGTAATGAAGGTTTCTCCCAATGGAGTTTCAACTGCTAAGTCAAAGTCTAATTTCTCCGGAATCAAATTTAATCGATGAGCGCAAGTAGGAGAAATAAAAGAATGGGTAGAACCGGTATCAAATAAAGTATAGACTTCGTTAGAGTTTATGATAAGCTTACCCGTGATGACCTCATTCGGGTTCCTTGCTCTCTGGGAGTTCACAACAAACGCTCTCCCTTGCACAACCGGTTTTGACTTTTCTGGGACGGCCTTTGGTGCCTCCATCCTAGCTGAATTTGTCTTCGGTAAACGACAAAATCGGGCTAAATGACCTTCTCTTCCACAATTATAACATGCTTTGGACGGCATCGCGCAGTTTGGACTGATGTGCCCCTCCCCTCCGCATTTGAAACATATGATAGGTGGTCGTTCTCCTTCCTTAACGACAGGTGCTGGTGCTGACGTCTTTCCATCATTGTTGAATCTCCTCTTCTTGAAATGCCCATTCTTATTGTTTTGGCCCTGATTACCACCGAAGTGGTTACCATTTCTGGCCTGTTGATTCCCTCCACGCTTGTTGTCACCGCTTCGATGACTGCTTTCACTGGTATTATCATTTTGCCGGCTGCTCTCTTTTGGTTGCGTTGTCTCGTTATCGCGCTCCACCAACTGAGCCCTATTTACAACATCTGAATACAAACACAGTTTATGAGAAACAAGATGTTGACGTATCTCCGGCTTCAAACCTCTTAAAAACATCCGCGTCATTCTTTCTTCATTATCCACCAGGTGGGACGCAAACCGGGATAACTCCGCAAATTTTGCCTCGTACTGCGACACGGTCATATTATTCTGCTCCAATTTGATGAACTCCACCTCCTTCATGTGACGAATACTCTCGGGAAAGTATTTGTCGTTAAACAGCTCTTGGAACTTCTCCCAAGACATCTTCAGTGCGGCAGGTTGAGTACGCTTTATCGATTCCCACCAGTAATCTGCCTCTCCTCGCAACATAAAGGCGGCAAAGGGAACCTTTTGCTCCTCGGAGCAACCCAAGACATCAAATATCTTGGTGATCTGCTTTATCCATGTTTCAGCTACAAGTGGTTTGGGTTCTCCCTTAAACTCCGGTGGTCCCAGCTCCTTAAACTGTTTAGCGGTGACCGCCTGAGAGTTTCCAGTATTTCCACCTACGTTGTGGACAGGAGCCGCTTTCACCTGTTGTTGCATGAATTGCATAAAACTTCTGAACATTCCATCATTCATCATCTGGTCAGTGTTGTTGTTTGCATGAGGATTGTCACCTTCCTGATGCACATTATCCTGATTATTGATATGTGGTGAATCAATAATCGTCTGTGCTCCATTGCTATTCTCAACATTCTCAGATGCCATTTTAAGATACTGCCACAAAATAAAAGTTAATTGATATGTCATATATTATCCTTATATTATGACCGACCAATTAAATACCATGCAAATAAACTTAGGTAGGTCATACTAGCGAAGGAATTCCCCGTCTCTCCCCTCCTAGTTCTATTCTCACATCTTAGCCAGGGATCATATCCCTAAGCTCTGATACCAACTGTGACGCCCCCAAAATTAGGTATACATCACCCATCTTGGGTCGTCAGATACAAAGTACAGAATACAAATACAACTTACTAATACAACTGTCGTGTACAATACAACAAAACATAAACTGTGAGTTTGAATACAAATATTATCTTCTAGAGAGTATTCATACTCAAAAGGAGTCCTCATTACATTTATTAACACACTATTACATAGAATAGTGAGGACTACTAACTAATACTATCATTCGAACCATCACTCCGTTTCCCGACTTGCCCCAGCTACGTTCTCATTTCCTGAAGAGAACAGTGAAAGAAAGGGTGAGCTCAACTAGCCCAGTAAGAAATATTATGACTAAGATAATGCAGAATAAATTATCATTAGCCTTCAACAATGTTAAACTGATAAAATATAATAGACATCAAGTTTAACTGTAGCGGAACAAGCAATCCATTAAAAGAGTCAAGTAGAAAATAAACTCTACTATCTTTTATGATTTAAAAGATTTTCCAACACTGTGATCGCTGAGACTCAGCTTAATAAAATAATCCACATCATCGAATCACCCCTGCACTACGGCCAAGGATATTCGTATATTCATTAATGGTCATGATCATGCCAACAACTGTCCATCAATGCACTACGGGCCAATGAGGACTTTTACCACATCATTTGTAACATTACGGTCATGATTATACCGAATAATCCCTGGTCATAATCATACCAAGTCCATCTATGCACTACGTGCCACAGATGACTTTCAACATTTTATAAACATGAGGATGATGACAATGATATAAGAATTCAATAAAACAAGTTCAAGAATTAATTTATCCAAGAATTAATAACGTCCAAATTGTCAACATGATACTGCGTTGTGGAGTAAAATTCAAGAATGATCAGGAGAATATTTTCATGAATAGATACTAAATGAAGCGCAAATATCAAGGATATTCCACTAATTTCATGGAGTATAGAAGTCAAAACTTAACCAACTGAGTACAATAAAGAATGGAATAACAAAAGAAATCACCATGCATGCGATAGACCGCACAGACAGGTTATTCCAACAGAATAATAAATAATGGAACCAGGTCCGGCGTAAACGCACAGACAGGATATTCCAACAGAATAATATAAAAACGGAACCAGGTCCGGTGTAAAACACACAGACAGGATGTTCCAACAGAATAATAATAAAAACGGAACCAGGTCCGGTGTAAAACACACAGACAGGATATTCCAACAGAATAATAACAAGACGGAACCAGGTCCGGTGTAAAACACACAGACAGGATATTCCAACAGAATAATAACAAGACGGAACCAGGTCCGGTGTAAAACACACAGACAGGATGTTCCAACAGAATAATAGAAGAATGTCACCAAGTATAGGGTATATCCGCGTATACAGGTTATTCCAACAGAATAATAAGAAATGGAATAACAACAGTTCTCTTCATGAATAAGAAAGAATAACACCCCTTACCGTTTTAAAGACGAGCTGAAATAAGGAAATAGTTAAATAGCAGAATACTCTTCTTCTCTTTCTCTATAGTTTCTCTCTATAGTTTATCTCTCTAGAGTTCAGTGAATTCGTAAGAAATAATGAAGGAATGAGCTGCTATTTATAGAAAAATAGAATGCATAGTAACTAATCCATGAACGGTCCAGATTGATTACTTTAATCTGACGGTCCATATTTAAAGAAAAATCTTTTAAATAAAATATAATATATTCTATTTATAGAATAACTTTAATAAAGTATTTTGTTTTATATAAAAAGATGTTTCTGTTTTATTACGTTAATAATACGAATAAAACAAAACGTCATTATCGCTAAATAATTCATATTATTAACTGACAATAATGGAATCAAACTGAGTGTCTTCTCACATAAGCATTAATAATCAATACCGTGTGCTACTATGCAACCACACGTATTACTGTACTTTTACTACCGAGTAGTTCAACAGTAACAATGGTAAAACTTCCGCCGTTATTTTTTAATAAAATATTTTTGTCGTTTTCTCAATCCGACAATAATTCCGTTGTGGGGTCCACCAATGATTGTGCCGTCGTACGAATATTCCCCGACAAAAAGAATATTTTCCGACCAAACGAATATTTTATAACAACTTGCTTACTTTGCAAAATTTTATAAATATTACCCACAACTATAACATTATATCAAATTAACTTCATAATATTCAAAAATGATATTTATAGAAAATTCATCTTTATTTATAAAAGTTGGGGTCTTACAAAATCCATGGTAATGTGTTCCCACTTCCATTTCAGAATCTCAAGTGGTTGCAATGGGCCCTTAGGCACTTGATGCTCCGCCTTTACACGCTGACAAGTTAAACACCTCGAGATAAACTTTGCAATCTCTCTCTTCATATTGTTCCACCAAAATGTATGTCGAAGATCACGATACATTTTGGTACTTCCAGGATGGATTGCAAATGGTGTATTGTGTGCCTCCATCATGATCTTATACTTCAAATCAGAATCATTAGGAACACAAAGTTTGGAGTGGACTCGAAGTATTCCTTCTTCATCGATTCTTGCTTCTGGAATAGCACCTTCTTGCACTTTTTTCTTCATACGCACCAGCTCCGGGTATGTGGCTTGAGCAACATTAACTTTTTCGATTAAAGTTGGTTCTATACGTATACTTAACATTATTGCATGGGTCCCCGGAGTCTTGAATTCTGTCTTCATCTTTTGTAAATCACACCAAATGGGCCTTTGTGTTGACAACAACGCACTTGTTCCTACGTATGATCTTCTACTCAATGCATCGGCTACTACGTTCGCTTTTCCATGATGGTATTGAATGGTATGGTCGTAGTCTTTCAACAGCTCGAGCCAACATCGTTGCCGCATGTTGAGTTCTTTTTGAGTGAAGAAATATTTGAGGCTTTTATGGTATGAATATATCTCTACTTTCTCCCCATATAGATAGTGCCTCCAGATCTTTAGCGCGAAAACGACTGCTGCCAACTCTAGATCATGAGTAGGATAATTCCTCTCATATTCTTTAAGTTGTCGTGAGGCATAGGCTATAACTTTTCCACGTTGCATGAGAACACATCCTAGCCCTTTTCCTGAAGCATCGCTGTAGATAACAAATCCATCCGAACCAGATGGTATGGTCAAAACAGGTGCCGAAATGAGTCTCCTCTTAAGCTCTTGGAAACTCTTCTCGCATTCCTCGCTCCATACGAATTTGATATCTTTTCGAGTCAGCTGAGTTAATGGAGTAACGATTCGAGAAAATCCTTCCACGAATCTCCGATAATAACCAGCTAAGCCCAGAAAGCTATGTACTTCGGTCACCGACTTCAGTTGTTCCCAACTTTGTATTTCTTCAATCTTCGCCGGGTCAACAGATACTCCACGTTTTGACACCACGTGCCCAAGGAATGCTACTTCCTCAAGCCAGAACTCGCATTTCTTCAACTTGGCATATAACTTGTTTTCACGAAGCCTTTGGAGTACCAGCTTCAAATGGTGCTCATAATCTTCACGACTTTTGGAATATATGAGGATGTCATCAATAAAAACAACAACGAACTGATCCAAATATTTCTTAAATACTCGGTTCATCATATCCATAAAAGCCGCAGGAGCATTAGTCAATCCAAAAGACATGACTAAGAACTCATAATGCTCGTACCGAGTTCTAAATGCAGTCTTTGGAATATCCTCAGTTCTAATCTTCAGCTGATGATATCCAGAACGAAGATCGATTTTTGAAAAGAATTGT
Source organism: Panax notoginseng (assembly GCA_016801055.1). Taxonomy (NCBI): domain Eukaryota; kingdom Viridiplantae; phylum Streptophyta; class Magnoliopsida; order Apiales; family Araliaceae; genus Panax; species Panax notoginseng. The sequence goes on along the minus strand of CM029019.1, from coordinate 192,860,551 downwards.
ACTCCTTGTAACTAGTCAAACATGTCATCAATACGAGGTAGTGGATACCTATTCTTGATAGTGACATGATTTAATTCCCGGTAGTCGATACAAAGTCGCATACTCCCGTCTTTCTTCTTTACGAATAAAACAGGAGCACCTTAAGGAGATGTACTAGGACGAATGAAACCGATGTCCAACAACTCCTGTAATTGGACCTTTAACTCCTGAAGTTCAATAGGAGCCATTCGATATGGGGTTTTAAAAATGGGCTTTGTACCAAGTTCAAGACCTATAAAGAATTTAACTTCACGTTCTGGGGGTAGGCCGGGAAGTTCTTCAGGAAATACGTTAGAAAAATCAATAACAACAGGAATAATATTCAAATATGACGTGTCTTTATTCAAATCCATAACATGGGCTAAGAAAGCTTGACATTCGTTTTTTAATAAACGAATAGCTTTATGACTTGATATAACAGTGATTGATTTTAATGGCTTAGTTGCTTGAATTCGCACAACAGGTTGGTTAGGAATATAAAAACTAACAACCTTACGAAAATAATCAATTTTGGCATGATGAGTAGTTAACCAATCAATCCATAAAATCACGTCAAATGCAAGTATCTTTAAAAAGATAAGGTCAACAGGTAAGGTGATGGTGCCAACTTGGATCAAACAAGATTTATAAACAGTGGATGTAATGAAAGTTTCTCCTAACAGAGTTTTAACAGATAAATCAAAGTCTAATTTCTTCGGAGTCAAGTTTAAACGTTGAGCACAAGCAGGAGAAATAAATGAATGGGTAGCACCGGTATCTAGTAAGGTATAAACTTCGCATGAATTTATGATTAGCTTACTCGTGATCACCTCGTTTGGGTTCCTCGCATGTTGACCAGTCACGACAAACGCTCTTCCAGGAACCGTTGACTTTGACTTTTCTGGGACAGCCTTTTGAGTCACCATCCCCGCTGGACTTGATTTCGCTACAGTGCAATCTCGAGTGATATGTCCTTCCTTTCCACAGTTATAACATACCTTAAACTGTTGTGGGCAGTTTGGGCTGATATGTCCTTCTTTTTCGCACTTATAGCATATGACCGGTGGTCATTCTCCTCCCTTGGAACCAGTTGCTGCTGGTGCTGACGTCTTCGTATTGTCATTGTTGAATCTCCTCTTTTTAAAATCTCCTCCCGACTCGCTTCTTCTATTTTCATAGCCACGACTACCACCAGAGTGGTTGTCGTTCTTGTCTGTATTTCTCTTTCTCCGCTGGTTATCATTGTTCTGATGACTGCTGTCACCGGTAAGATCCTAGTTGTGGTCCCTCGGTTGAACGTACTCGTTATCTCGCTCTAATAATTGAGCCCTGTTGACAACATCTGAATAGAGAGAAAATTTATGTGAAATGAGATATTGACGTATGCCGGGTTTCAAACCTCTCAGAAATATCCGTGTCATACGTTCCTCATTCTCCACCAAATGAGGTGCAAACCTAGATAATTCTGCAAACTTCGCCACGTACTGGGACACCGTCATGTTATTCTGCTCCAGTCTAATAAACTCTACCTCCTTCATATGACGAATACTTTCAGGAAAGTACTTGTTATTGAACAGTTTCTGAAACGTTTTCCAAGACATGCTAAGTACGGCTGGATGGGTACGCTTTACAGATTTCCACCAGTAATCTGCCTCATTACGGAACATAAAGGTGGCGAATGGAACCTTCTGTTCTTCCGTGCATCCCAAGACATCGAATATCTTGGTAATTTGTTTGACCCACGTCTCCGCCTTAATCAGATCTGGCTTTTCCCAGAATTCTGGTGGTCCCAACTCCTTGAACTGCTTGGCTGTGACAAACCGTGAATTGCTATCATTTCCTCTTGTATTTTGAACACGAGTCTCCATCATCTGATTTTGCATGAACTAGAAAAAACTTCTAAACATCCCATCGTTCATCATCTGCTCAGTAGTGTTGTTCACAGGAAGAACATTGCAGCTTGTTACACGTTCTCCTCGTTGGTGAGTACAGGCATCTCCACGGTTTTGTTTACTCCACTGTTCACATTCTCAGTTGTCATTCTTAAATACTGCCATAAAACAAGGGTTAATTAAACAAATTAACAAATCACATAATACCCCTATATTATGACTGACCAACAAATAAGTTTAGGTATGACACACTAGCGAATGATTTACTCGTCTCTCCCCTCCTAGTACTATTCCCCGATCTCTGTTAGAGACCATATCCCTAAGCTTTGATACCAACTGTGACGCCCCCAAAATAGGTAAACAACACCCATTTTGAGTCATCAAAATACATGGTACAGAAACAACTACAACTTTATTAATACAACATAAAAACTGAGAGTTTAAATACAAATATTGTCATCTAAACAATATCCACACTCAAATAAGTCCTCATTATAATTATTGATACATTATTTTACAAAAATAGTGAGGACTACTAAAACGACTTTCTAGAACCTTCATTCCATACCCCGATTAGTACTCGCTACATTCTCGCCTCCTGTGAAGAAAAATAGAACAAAAAAAAAAGGGTGAGCTCAACTAGCTCAGTAAAGAATATTATGACTAAGATAATATAGAACAAATTATCGTTAGTCTTCAACAGGGAAAAATCTAATAGAATACAATAGACAACAAGTTTCAGATCAATATTCGCAGCGGAAATAATAATTCATTAGAAGAGTTAAGTAGAGAATGAAATCTACTATCTTCTATATATGAATTTAAAAGTTTATCGTCGATATTTTATCCCTGTAACATCAATCAATATATATCTGGAATCAAATATTCATCTTTGCACTACAGACCAAAGATATTAATTAGTTGGTCATGTTCATCTAAACGCCTATTCATCTTTGCACTACGGGCCAAAGATATTCATCAGAAATCATATATCTTTGCACTACAGGCCAAATATATTCAGTAATATCATCATTTAGGACTGAGGATGATGAAAAATATTTTAAAAGAAACGAATCTAGTGAAACAAAATAACAAATATTAAGGATTCGTATTTCGATTTATCCATGTCCAAAAATACCTCATAAATAATCATAGTGGAGTAAAATTCAAGAATGATCAAAACATGGATACAATCAAAGCTAGTATCCATAATAGATATTTTGGAGAAAAAATAAAAATTTAATTTTTCTGTGAATAGTGCCGTATTCGTGAATAGTGCCATATATGTGAATAATACCGTATACATGAATAGTAACTCCGACACAAAAAATTCTAAATTTGATAAAAATTCAGATCAATATTTTGGCATAATGATATTGAAAGAAATAATATCATTTATATAAAAAAATAACATCCCTTATTTCGAAAAGACAGTACTTCTGACTGGAATACTAGATATAGAGCTGAAGGAAATTTGCACCGTATAGCAATACTCAAAATCTTAAAATACTCACAAGAATATGCTCGATAATATAGAGAGAGAAAGAGAGAAAAAATTTTAGTTTCTAGTGTGATTTTCAATTCTAACCTAAACACCCTATTTATAAGAAAATGTTTAGAACCCCAAAGCAGAAAATTTAATAAAATATTAATATATAATTAAATTTTCTTACGCCCACTTTGAATTCTCTAGCTTCAGCACTTTGCACATGTTTAATGAGGCCACAAAGTATAAAAAACGTTTTTATTAATAAAAATAAATAAAACTTCCAAAAATAAATTATTTCAGAACTTCAGAACTTCAATAATTCATAATAAATAGCTCTTTTATCAGAAAAATTCAAACCACATATCTTTTTCATAGGAAATTTCATTATCTACAACTTTGCAGAAGAAAGTTTTTCTAAATTCCAAACAGAAATTGACCGAAATTCACAAACGGGCGATTCTACAGGCTATAATCAAATTTCAGTTAAGAAATGAGCCCACAGACATGTTTAATATGTTTTAAATAACTTTTACAACAAAATGCTCTTCCTCCTCATATACTCATATATCCCACATTCATTGTAAAAATATCATCATTATTACATTATAATAATATAATAAAATATTATTTTATTAGAAAAGATAAAATATCGATTTTCAACAATTGTCACTTTAAAAATTTTCTCCATCTATATCCACATAAAATGAATATTTCCCTCATCATATAAATCAATAATTAATTATTCACAAATAATATTACAGAATCACAATACTGACAACCAGGCAGTTCCCAGGAAAGAGGGGGCTTTCCAATAAGAATTTCTCCTTACTGGCGCGCAATTAGGTGACCAAATCTCTCCTTAGACAGAACTTTCTAGACATTGTCAATAATGTTATCTAATAATATTATTCAGATAATATGAATTATTGCTTCGATAATAGAAAATACTGTGTAATGACAATTATTGAAACAATAGTAATATAAAATATCAACGTAACAATTATTAAATTAATAAAATAAAATACTGAACAGTAATTACTGTAATAATTATTGAGTAGTGTCTTCTTACGTAAGAATCAATAATTGGTGCAATACCGTGTGCTACTGTGCAACAATGCATATTACTGTATTTTAACCACCGGGTAATCCAACAGTATTAACGGTAAGTCGGTAACAACTACGTCGTTATTTATAAACAACTTACACTTGTCGTTTTCTTCATCCAATTACTTACCGTTATGAGGCCCACAAAAGACTGCGCCGTCGTACGAATATTCCCCGACAGGAAGAATATTCCACGACCAAACGAATATTCCCCGACAACAATGAATATTTTATAACCACTTGTTTATTTAAAATATTTGCGCATTTTACCCATAACTAACCTCATTAATTCAACCCATACTATTTCAAAATAATAAATAGAGGAAATTAAATTTTATTTATTAATAATTTGGGGTCTTACATTTTGAAATCACAAAAACACCCTTTATTTTGTTATATATTTCTCTGATTCAAGAAGTCAAATATATATAGGCGACCGATCCATAACTAATGTTGTAAAAATAAATCTAATCTTATAACACATCATGACCATCCATCTTAAGATTGAACGATTTAATAGAGCTCCCATCCGCAATTTAGGTTCCAGCATTTTACAGTTTAATACTGAGGACCGGGACAGATGACCAAAATACAACTCCTTAAATAAGTGGCGCCCGTACTATTAAACTGCGAACGTTAAGTATGGCTGGCCGGGAAACGACATGATCATATTATTGGTCAAATTCAATTTTTTTTAGTTTTCTAGGTTCCGCAATATTAAAGTGTGAAGCCTGATTTTTTTTTACATTCTTCCTTCATTCCTTAATTTCCTTCTCCATTTTCTCTCATCCCCTTACTCTTATCATTCACCCCATCTCTAATTCTCATCTAAATTTTAAGATCATTAGTAATTTTTAAAAAGTCAATTTAAAATATTTTTAAATTTAAATCAAAAATTAAATATTATACTGGTAAATAAAAATGTTTTCTCTCGTATATATATATATATATATATATATATATATATATATATATATATATATATATATAACTATGAATTACACAGTAGGACTATGATGACGGTTCAGCTATCGCTATAGCCCAGAATAGATATGGCGACAGGTGAAACCGTCGCTATAGCCCAAAAAACCGTCGCCATAGCCCTACTGTGTAATACACAGTTGTGTACATATATTTTCTCTCTCTCTCTCTCTCTCTCTCTCTCTATATATATATATATATATATATATATATATATATATATATATATATAGTACTGTATATTTGTTTCGTTTACTGATTAACATAGAATAGTGATGAATGAAAATTGTAAAATAGAGTTGTTAATCTAGTCTAGTATTTTCATTTTGCGTTTATAGATTTGTTTTCTAGAAATTGGAGGAATGTGATTGAATGTAAAAAAAAAAAATCAGGCTCCGCAATTTAATATTGCGGAGCCTAAAAAACTAAAAAAGAAATTTGAATTTGGCTAACAATACAACGTCGTTTCCTAATTAACCAGTCATACTTGGCGTCCACAATTTAATACTGTAGACGAAAACTTTTATAAGGAGGGGTATTTTGATTATCTGTCCCGTCCGCAATATTAAACTGTGAAATACTGAAAATTAATATCATATAAATTTAAGAAAATGAAATATATTGCGGATATTTTGCGTCCACTATTTGGTTGACAATTACGTTGAAAAGTATTAATAATAATTATAATCCTTATAAAGATAAATGTAAAAATTGAGGTTTTCTTATAATTCTACCAACCATGTGTTGAAATGTTTGGTAGTAATATAATTCAACACAAATACATAGCAAAACTCATAAATTTATATTAAAAAAAAATTCTGATTAACCATGAAACTATGATCAATCCTGAAAAATATTACAAGGACTAAACATATTTTACCATTAAAATTTGATATACATGGTCAGATTTCGTGTATAACGTATAATTGTTAAATCATTTTTTTTTGTAAAAATAAATAAATTAATAAATAAAAATAAAAGAGAGAGTTTGAAACTTTGGCAGCATCTTTGGAGGAGAAAATAGCACCGTAAATAATAGCCACATTTATGGGGCGAAGCTTCTTCAATCCCATCATTTATAGTTTGTTTGAAATACGTTCTTATTATGAGAGTCTTGTATAGTAAAGTACGGTATGATTGAAGTGGTTAATTTGTAATTTATGGTTTAATATTTCCAGTGGATCCATAAGTTTAGAAAAATAAAACATGGATCTAAAAATGATATTTCACTTAAACACATATTAATTATTATATTCTAGAGTACTTTGTTGAATATTTTATGATATATTTTTGGTGTTGGGAAAACATTCTTATATTTTAGGTTAAAAATAGAAACAACTTAAAAAAAATTATGGCTTTTAAAATATTTTAATTCACACTACATAGACATCGTGAACATTTCTGACTCGATTAAAATTTAAAAATGAAATAAGAATTATAAGACTCTTTTTGTTTTTAAAATTTATACTATTACAATTTAATACTAAAATTATATTTAAAGTGATCCAGATTATAAGACTATCTTTTTTAGAACTTATATATATATATATATATATATATTTTATAAAATTTATATTATTACAACTCAATACAATGAATGAAGGAGCTTGGAAAAGGGCTAGAGAGGAACTAGGAGATATGAGTCGTCCTACACGGACTGGAAATTCCGACCGTGGGTTCCTAGCCTATTTTCCACCGATCAACAAGCAAGCAATAATTCTATACTGATTTTTTCCGAATTTTGTATAGTTTTTATACTTTTTATATAATAATTTTTATACTTTTTGTACAATAATTTTTGTGTACAATATTTTTTATAATAATTTTTTTGTAGAGTTTTTGTACAATAATTTTTATACTTTTTGTACACATCCAAATGATGCAATTTTTATTGAGCAGTGCTACGCAGACAGGGAGATGGGACAGGAAAATTGGACCGGTTCCAATTTTTTTTTTTTATTGTGACTTTCAAAAAATGTATAGTATTTATTTCAACAGTAATTTTTATAAAATATAGTGTTTTAGGTGTAATTTGTATGTGTATCCAAATTACACCTAAAACACTATATTTTATAAAAATTACTGTTGAAATAAATACTATACATTTTTTGAAAGTCACAATAAAAAAAAAAAAAAAAATTGGACCGGTCCAATTTTCCGGTCCATATTTTCTGTCTACCCAGACTTATTGATTTTTATTTGATGTGTTTGATTTCATCAGCAAGTTACATCATTTGGAATATTTGATGAATGAAATAGTTAGTATACTTTTTGACCTACGAATTTATATATTGTACACAAAAAAAACTAAAAGAAAAAAAGAACTGTACAAAAAGTATAAAAATTATTGTACAAAAACTGTATAAAAAAATAATTGTACAAAAATTATAAAAAAATATTGTGCAAAAAGTATAAAAATTATTTTACAAAAACTGTATAAAAAAATTACTGTACAAAAATTATTGTACAAAAAGTATAAAAAAATAACTGTATAAAAACTATAAAAAAATATTGTACAAAAAAATTATTACTCCCTCCGTCCCTATTTAAATGACATTTTAGAGTTTTTTATTTGTCCCTAATTAATTGACGTTTGTTCAAATCTAGGAAAATTAATAATAATTTTTCCAAAATTACCCCTTATTACTATATCTATTTTTTTGGTACTTTAAACTCTTGTGATATGATAAATTAATAATTTAAGGGTATTATAGATAATTGAGTACTATATTTAATGCTTTTTAATTATTATCTTAATTCTTGTATCCATATCTAAAACGCCATCTAAATAGGGACGGGGGGAGTATACAAAAAATATAAAAATTATTATATAAAAAGTATAAAAATTATAGTACAAATTTTGGAAGAAAACTTGTTTGTTGATCGGTGCAAAGTGGGCTAGGGGACCTGTAAGACCCCAAATTATTAATAAATGAAATTTAAATTCCCTCTATTTATTATTTTGAAATAGTAAGTGTTAAATTGATTAATGAGGTTAGTTATGGGTAAAATGCGTAAATATTTTAAATAAGCAAGTGGTTATAAAATATTCATTGTTGTCGGGGAATATTCGTTTGGTCGTGGAATATTCTTCCTGTCGGGGAATATTCGTACGACGGCGCAGTCTTTTGTGGGCCCCATAACGGAAAGCGATTGGATGAAGAAAACGACAAGTATATGTTTTTTATTAATAACGGCGTAGTTGTTACCGTTAATACTGTTGGAATACCCGGTGGTTAAAACACAGTAATACGCGTTGTTACACAGTAGCACACTGTATTGCACCAATTATTGATTCTTACGTAAGAAGGCACTACTCAATAATGGTTACAGTAATTACTGTTCAGTATTTTATTTTATTGATTCAATAATTGCTGCGTTGATATTTTATATTACTGTTGTTTCAATAATTGTCACTACACAGTATTTCCCATTATCAGATCAATAATTCATATTATTTGAATAATATTATTAGATAACATTATTGGCAATGTCTAGAAAGTTCTGTCTAAGGAGAGGTTTGGTCATCTAATTGCGCGCCAGTAAGGAGAAATCCTTATTGGAAAGCCCCCTCTTTCCTGGGAACGGCCTGGTTGTCATAAATGTGATTCTGTAATATTATTTATGAATAATTAATTATTGATTCATATGATAAAGAAATATTTATTTTATGTGAATATAAATGATGGATATATTTATTTTTATGTGGATAAAAATGAAAGAATTAAAGCTGAGGTATTTTATCAGTATTTTGTCGATGTGGAGGTATTAAAAATCATCCGTTTGTGGATTTCGGATATTTTTGGTTTGGAATTTGGAAAAACTTAAAGCTACAAAGTTGTAGAGAATTCGATTTCAGTCAGAATGGACATAAAATTCGTATTTTTCTGATAAACGGTCTATTTTCTATGAATTACTGAAGTTTCGAAAAATAAAATAATTTTTATTAAATTGCGGGACCCACTTTTTGGTTGGTGGATTAAACATGTGGGCTGCTGGGATGAATTTCAGAATTGGCATGCCTTGATAAGTCTTGGTCTTGGCATGCGTAAGGAAAATAAGAAAATATTAATTTATTATTTTAGTCTCCTTTGGCGTTCTAGCATTTTCCTATAAATAGAGGGCTAAGTTAGAATTGAAAATCATACCAGAAACAAAGTTTTCTCTCTTTCTCTCTCTATATTATCGAGCGTATTCTTGTGAGTATACTTTGAGTGTTGCTATACGGTGCGAGTTTCTGTCAGCACTATACCCGAAATTCAGTCAGAAGTGCGATTATTTTGAGGTAAGGGATGTTATTTTATTCGAAAATGATATTATTTCTTCAATATCATTATGCCAAAATATTGGTTGGAAATTTTTATCAAATTTGGAACTTTTCACGTCGGGGTTACTATTCATGAGTTACTATTCACGAGTTACTATTCACGAGTTACTATTCACCGAAAAATGAAATTTTCTTCTTTTCGTCCAACATATCTATTCTGGGTACTAGCTTTGATTGTATCCATATTTTGATCATTCTTGAATTCTACTTCACTATGAATAATTATAAGGTATTTTTGGACATGGATAAATCGAAATACGAATCCTTAATATTTGTTATTTTGTTTCACTGGATTCGTTTTCTTTAAGATATTTTTCATCATCCTCAGTCCTAAATGATGATGTTACTGAATATCTTTGGCCTGTAGTGCAAAGATGAATGATTAACTGATGAATATCTTTGGCCCGTAGTGCAAAGATGAACAGGTGTTGAGATGAACATGACCGACTGGTGATACAAATGAATATCTTTGGCCTGTAGTGCAAAGATGAATATTTGATTAAAGATGGTTATTGATTGTTGTTACAGGGATAAAATATTGATGATGGACTTTTAAATCTTAGAAGATAGTAGAACTCATTCTCTACTTGACTCTTCTAATGGTTTGCTGTTTTCGCTGCAGTTATTGATTTAAAACTTGTTGTCTATTGTATTCTATTAGATTTTTCCCTGTTGAAGACTAACGATAATTTGTTCTGTATTATCTTAGTCATAATGTTCTTTACTGGGCTAGTTGAGCTCACCCTTTTCCTTTTTGTTCCATTTTTCTCAGGAGGCGAGAATGTAGCGAGTACTAGTCGGGGTATGGAATGATGGTTCTAGAAGTTATTTTAGTAGTCCTCACCATTTTTGTGAAATAATGTTTCAATAAGTGTAATGAGGACTTATTTGAGTGTGGATATTGTCTAAATGACAATATTTGTATTTAAACTCACAGTTCTTGTGTTGTAATAATAAAGATGTAGTTGTTTCTGTACCATGTATTTTGGCGACTCAGAATGGGTGTTGTATACCTATTTTGGGGACGTCACAGTTGGTATCAGAGCTTAGGGATATGATCTCTGGCGGAGATCGGGGAATAGAACTAGGAGGGGAGAGACGAATCCTTCGCTAGTGTGTCCTACCTAAGCTTATTTATTGGTCAGTCATAATATAGGGGTATTATGTGATTTGTTAATTTATTTAATTAACCCTTGTTTTATGGCAGTATTTGAGAATGTCGACTGAGAATGTTAATAGTGGAGTAAATGAGACCGTGGAGACACCGGTGCTTACCAACGAGGAGAACGTGCAACAGGCTGGCAATGTTCCTCCTGTGAACAACACCAATGAGCAGATGATGAACGATGGAATGTTTAGAAGTTTTTTGCAATTCATGCAAAACCAGACAAGGGAGACTCGTGTTCAAAATACAGGAGGAAATGATAGCAATTCACGGTTTGTCACAGCCAAACAGTTCAAAGAATTGGGACCACCAGAATTTAAGGGAAAGCCGGATCCGATCATGGCGGAAACGTGGGTCAAGCAAATTACCAAGATATTCGATGTCTTGGGATGCACGGAGGAACAGAAGGTTCCATTCGCCACCTTTATGTTCCGTGGCGAGGCAGATTACTGGTGGGAGTCTGTGAAGCGTACCCATCCAACTGCACTCAGCATGTCTTGGGAGACATTTCAAAAACTGTTCAATGACAAGTACTTTCCTGAAAGTATTCGTCATATGAAGGAGGTAGAGTTTATTAGACTAGAGCAGAATAATATGACGGTATCTCAGTACGAGGCAAAGTTTGCAGAGTTGTCCAGGTTTGCACCTCATTTGGTGGAGAATGAGGAACGTATGACGAGGATGTTTCTGAGAGGTTTGAAACCCGGCATACGTCAATATCTCATTTCTCATAAATTTTCTCTCTATTCAGATGTTGTCAACAGGGCTCAATTATTAGAGCGAGATAACGAGTACGGTCAACTGAGGGATCACAACCAGGATCATATCGGTGACAGCAGTCATCAGAACAATGATAACCAGCGGAGAAAGAAAAATACAGACAAGAACGGCAACCACTCTGGTGGTAATCGTGGCTATGAAAATAGAAGAAGCGAGTCGGGAGGAGATTTTAAAAAGAGGAGATTCAACAATGACAATACGAAGACGTCAGCACCAACAGCAATTGGTTCCAAGGGAGGAGAACGACCACCGGTTATATGCTATAAGTGCGGAAAAGAAGGACATATCAGCCCAAACTGCCCACAACAGTTTAAGGTATGTTATAATTGTGGAAAGGAAGGACATATCGCTCGAGATTGCACTGTAGCAAAACCAAGTCCAGCGGGGATGGTGACTCAAAAAGCTGTCCCAGAAAAGATAAAGTCAACGGTTCCTGGAAGAGCGTTTGTCGTGACTGGTCAACATGCGAGGAACCCAAACGAGGTGATCACGGGTAAGCTAATCATAAATTCATGCGAAGTTTATACCTTATTAGATACCGGTTCTACCCATTCTTTTATCTCTCCTGCTTGTGCTCAACGTTTAAACTTGACTCCGGAGAAGTTAGACTTTGATTTATCTGTGGAGACTCCGTTAGGAGAAACTTTCATCACATCCACTGTTTATAAATCTTGTGTGATCCAAGTTGGTACCATCACCTTACCTGTTGACCTTATCTCTTTAAAGATACTTGCTTTTGATGTGATTTTAGGGATTGATTGGCTAACTACTCATCATGCCAAAATTGATTGTTTTCGTAAGGTTGTTAGTTTTCATATTCCTAACCAACCTGTTGTACGAATTCAAACAACTAAGCCATTAAAATCAATCACTGTTATATCAAGCCATAAAGCCATTCGTTTATTAAAAAACGGATGTCAAGCTTTCTTAGCCCATGTTATGGATTTGAATAAAGACACGTCAAATTTGAATAATATTCCTGTTGTTATTGACTTTCCTGACGTATTTCCTGAAGAACTTCCCGGTCTACCCCCGGAACGAGAAATTGAATTCTTTATTGATCTTGAACCTGGTACAAAGCCCATTTCTAAAACCCCGTATCGAATGGCTCCTATTGAACTTCAGGAGTTAAAGGTCCAACTACAAGAGTTGTTGGACATCGGTTTCATTCGTCCTAGTACATCTCCTTGGGGTGCTCCTGTTTTATTTGTAAAGAAGAAAGACGGGAGTATGCGACTTTGTATTGATTACCGGGAATTAAACCATGTCACTATTAAGAATAGGTATCCGCTACCTCGTATTGATGACCTGTTTGACCAGTTACAAGGAGCACAGTTCTTTTCAAAGATCGATCTTCGTTCTGGATATCATCAGCTGAAGGTTAAAACTGAGGATATTCCAAAGACTGCCTTCAGAACTCGGTACGGGCATTATGAGTTCCTAGTTATGTCTTTTGGATTGACTAATGCTCCTGCGGCTTTCATGGATATGATGAACCGAGTATTTAAGGATTATTTGGATCAGTTCGTTGTTGTCTTTATTGATGACATCCTCATATATTCCAAAAGCCGTGAAGATCATGAGCATCATTTGAAGCTGGTACTCCAAAGGCTGCGTGAAAATAAGTTATATGCCAAGCTGAAGAAATGCGAGTTCTGGCTTGAGGAAGTAGCATTCCTTGGGCACGTGGTGTCAAAACATGGAGTATCTGTTGACCCGGCGAAGATTGAAGCAATACAAAGTTGGGAGCAACCAAAGACGGTGACCGAAGTACGTAGCTTTCTAGGCTTAGCTGGTTATTATCGAAGATTCGTGGAAGGGTTTTCTCGAATCGCTACCCCGTTAACTCAGCTGACTCGGAAAGATGTCAAATTCGTATGGAGCGAGGAATGCGAGAAGAGTTTTCAAGAGCTTAAGAGGAGACTCATTTCGGCACCTGTTCTGACAATACCATCTGGTTCGGATGGATTTGTTATCTACAGTGATGCTTCAGGCAAAGGGTTAGGATGTGTTCTCATGCAACATGGGAAAGTCATAGCCTATGCCTCGCGACAACTCAAAGAATATGAGAGGAATTATCCTACTCATGATTTGGAGTTGGCAGCAGTAGTTTTCGCGTTGAAGATCTGGAGACACTACCTGTATGGGGAGAAAGTGGAGATCTATACAAATCATAAAAGCCTTAAATATTTCTTCACCCAAAAGGAACTCAACATGCGGCAGCGACGTTGGCTCGAGCTGTTGAAAGATTACGATCATACCATCCAATATCATCCTGGAAAAGCAAACGTAGTAGCTGACGCATTGAGTAGAAGATCATATGCAGGTACGAGTGCAATGTTGTTAACACAAAGGCCCATTTTGTATGACTTGCAAAGGATGGAGATAGAGATGAAGGCTCCAAGTACCCACATGATGATATCAAATATACGAGTAGAACCGACTTTAATCGATAAAGTTAAAGCTGCTCAAGCTACGGACATAGAGCTGATGCGTATGAAGAAGAAAGTGCAAGAAGGTTCTATTCCAGAAGCAAGAATCGATGAAGAAGGAATACTTCGAGTTCACTCTAGACTCTGTGTTCCTAACAATTCTGATTTGAAGTACAAGATCATGATGGAAGCACACAATACACCATTTGCAATCCATCCTGGAAGTACCAAAATGTATCGTGATCTACGGCATACATTTTGGTGGAATAATATGAAGAGAGAGATTGCAAAGTTTATCTCGAGGTGTTTAACTTGTCAACGTGTAAAGGCGGAACATCAAGTACCAAAGGGTCCATTGCAACCACTTGAGATTCCGAAATGGAAGTGGGAACACATTACCATGGATTTCGTTACGGGTCTTCCCACGGTTTCTCAAGGCATAAATGCTATTTGGGTTATTGTTGATAGATTAACCAAGTCTGCTCATTTCTTGCCGATACGGGAGACTTATTCCCTTGAACGTCTTGCTCGTATATACGTAGATGAGATTGTGAGACTGCATGGCATGCCAGTATCCATAGTTTCGGATCGTGACCCAAGATTCACTTCAAGATTTTGGGTTAGCTTGCAAAAAGCTATGGGCACAGATTTACGATTTAGTTCGGCATACCATCCTCAAACGGACGGACAATCAGAGAGGACTATTCAAACTCTTGAAGATCTATTAAGACTTTGTGTCCTAGATTTCAAAGGGAGTTGGGATAAGTACCTACCATTGGTGGAATTCTCTTACAATAACAGTTATCAGGCAAGTATAGGTGTGGCCCCATTTGAAGCATTATATGGACGAAAGTGTCGCTCTCCAGTATGCTGGGACGAGGTGGGTGAAGCAACATTGTTGGGACCAGAGTTGGTACGCATGACTACAGAGAAGATCCAAACGATTCGACAACGTATACAAACGGCACAGGATCGACAAAAGAATTATGCGGATCTTCATCGGAAGGACGTGGAATTTGACATTGGGGATCATGTATTGTTGCGTGTGGCTCCATGGAAAGGAGTTACAAGATTTGGGAAGAGAGGAAAGCTCAATCCACGATTTATTGGTCCATTTCAGATTCTTGACCGAGTAGGAAATGTGGCCTATAGACTTGCGTTACCTCCAAGTATGTCTCGTGTTCATAATGTTTTTCATATATCTGTGTTACGTAAATATGTGAAAGACCCAGACCACGTTATTGAGTTAGAACCGGACGAGATAGCTGAAGACTTAACGTACGAAGAGGTACCTGTCAAGATCTTGGATAGAAAGGAGCATGTCCTACGCACGAAGGTCATACCACAAGTTAAAGTTTTGTGGAGAAACCATGCTATTGAGGAAATGACCTGGGAGTTGGAAACGGAAATGAAAGCGAGGTATCCTCATCTTTTCGAAACACCAGGTACGTACGTCAATTTCGAGGACGAAATTTCATAAGGAGGGGAGGTTGTAAGACCCCAAATTATTAATAAATGAAATTTAAATTCCCTCTATTTATTATTTTGAAATAGTAAGTGTTAAATTGATTAATGAGGTTAGTTATGGGTAAAATGCGTAAATATTTTAAATAAGCAAGTGGTTATAAAATATTCATTGTTGTCGGGGAATATTCGTTTGGTCGTGGAATATTCTTCCTGTCGGGGAATATTCGTACGACGGCGCAGTCTTTTGTGGGCCCCATAACGGAAAGCGATTGGATGAAGAAAACGACAAGTATATGTTTTTTATTAATAACGGCGTAGTTGTTACCGTTAATACTGTTGGAATACCCGGTGGTTAAAACACAGTAATACGCGTTGTTACACAGTAGCACACTGTATTGCACCAATTATTGATTCTTACGTAAGAAGGCACTACTCAATAATGGTTACAGTAATTACTGTTCAGTATTTTATTTTATTGATTCAATAATTGCTGCGTTGATATTTTATATTACTGTTGTTTCAATAATTGTCACTACACAGTATTTCCCATTATCAGATCAATAATTCATATTATTTGAATAATATTATTAGATAACATTATTGGCAATGTCTAGAAAGTTCTGTCTAAGGAGAGGTTTGGTCATCTAATTGCGCGCCAGTAAGGAGAAATCCTTATTGGAAAGCCCCCTCTTTCCTGGGAACGGCCTGGTTGTCATAAATGTGATTCTGTAATATTATTTATGAATAATTAATTATTGATTCATATGATAAAGAAATATTTATTTTATGTGAATATAAATGATGGATATATTTATTTTTATGTGGATAAAAATGAAAGAATTAAAGCTGAGGTATTTTATCAGTATTTTGTCGATGTGGAGGTATTAAAAATCATCCGTTTGTGGATTTCGGATATTTTTGGTTTGGAATTTGGAAAAACTTAAAGCTACAAAGTTGTAGAGAATTCGATTTCAGTCAGAATGGACATAAAATTCGTATTTTTCTGATAAACGGTCTATTTTCTATGAATTACTGAAGTTTCGAAAAATAAAATAATTTTTATTAAATTGCGGGACCCACTTTTTGGTTGGTGGATTAAACATGTGGGCTGCTGGGATGAATTTCAGAATTGGCATGCCTTGATAAGTCTTGGTCTTGGCATGCGTAAGGAAAATAAGAAAATATTAATTTATTATTTTAGTCTCCTTTGGCGTTCTAGCATTTTCCTATAAATAGAGGGCTAAGTTAGAATTGAAAATCATACCAGAAACAAAGTTTTCTCTCTTTCTCTCTCTATATTATCGAGCGTATTCTTGTGAGTATACTTTGAGTGTTGCTATACGGTGCGAGTTTCTGTCAGCACTATACCCGAAATTCAGTCAGAAGTGCGATTATTTTGAGGTAAGGGATGTTATTTTATTCGAAAATGATATTATTTCTTCAATATCATTATGCCAAAATATTGGTTGGAAATTTTTATCAAATTTGGAACTTTTCACGTCGGGGTTACTATTCATGAGTTACTATTCACGAGTTACTATTCACGAGTTACTATTCACCGAAAAATGAAATTTTCTTCTTTTCGTCCAACATATCTATTCTGGGTACTAGCTTTGATTGTATCCATATTTTGATCATTCTTGAATTCTACTTCACTATGAATAATTATAAGGTATTTTTGGACATGGATAAATCGAAATACGAATCCTTAATATTTGTTATTTTGTTTCACTGGATTCGTTTTCTTTAAGATATTTTTCATCATCCTCAGTCCTAAATGATGATGTTACTGAATATCTTTGGCCTGTAGTGCAAAGATGAATGATTAACTGATGAATATCTTTGGCCCGTAGTGCAAAGATGAACAGGTGTTGAGATGAACATGACCGACTGGTGATACAAATGAATATCTTTGGCCTGTAGTGCAAAGATGAATATTTGATTAAAGATGGTTATTGATTGTTGTTACAGGGATAAAATATTGATGATGGACTTTTAAATCTTAGAAGATAGTAGAACTCATTCTCTACTTGACTCTTCTAATGGTTTGCTGTTTCCGCTGCAGTTATTGATTTAAAACTTGTTGTCTATTGTATTCTATTAGATTTTTCCCTGTTGAAGACTAACGATAATTTGTTCTGTATTATCTTAGTCATAATGTTCTTTACTGGGCTAGTTGAGCTCACCCTTTTCCTTTTTGTTCCATTTTTCTCAGGAGGCGAGAATGTAGCGAGTACTAGTCGGGGTATGGAATGATGGTTCTAGAAGTTATTTTAGTAGTCCTCACCATTTTTGTGAAATAATGTTTCAATAAGTGTAATGAGGACTTATTTGAGTGTGGATATTGTCTAAATGACAATATTTGTATTTAAACTCACAGTTCTTGTGTTGTAATAATAAAGATGTAGTTGTTTCTGTACCATGTATTTTGGCGACTCAGAATGGGTGTTGTATACCTATTTTGGGGACGTCACAGGACCCACGGTCGGAATTTTCGGTCAAAAATTCCTGCCCGTGTAGACTTATTGAGGAGGTATTTATGAGTCCTACGGGGACCGACCTTTTCCGACCGGGGTAGTGATCGGTCAGAATTTTTTTTTTTTACTTTGTACTACAAAATAAGTAATGTGATTTATTGGAACTGAAATTTTTATAAAATACAGTGATTTAGGTGTCTTTTTGGATACACGTAACAAACATGGTTATACAGTCTGTACAACCCTGTTTTTTACGTGTATCCAAATGACACTTAAATCACTGTATTTTATAAAAATTTCAGTTCTAATAAATCACATTAATTATTTGTAGTCAAAAATAAAAATAAAAATAAAAAAATCCGGCCGACCACTATTCCGGTCGGAAAATCCCGATCCCCTAGACTTTTTCGGTATTTATTCTTTTATATTCTGTAACGCCTGTTATATTCTGACATGTGAATTTAAAGAGTAAAGGCCAAAAAACCTGTGTCTTTTGTAAATAAATATGGGAAAGGGTACCTCAATCTTCTGTCCTACTTCGAAAGGAGTTCCTTGAAATAGGGCTGGTAAATTGAGAATCTCGAATATTGTAGTTTCCGTACAAAATTTCATTTCTAGTCAAAACCTAATTTGGGCCACCCTCCATTAGTTTTACGGACTGAAGAGTGATATTCCTTTACGTGTCAATACTGTATTGATTAATTAATAAATTTATCATAAAATTAAACTACCTTTTATCTAAAAGATTAATCTATTAAGTTAAGGCTCCACAACCATACTTATTAACTTATCTATCTTCTTAAATTTATCTGATATGAAATTCATATAAAATATTCAAACACTTGTAAAGTTGTAATACTATAGAATTTTTCCATAGCAAATTAACAAGCTTCTTTTGTAATATAATAGAAAGTATCCAAGTCCCAACTGTATGAATTATTGACCGTAATAAGTGAACGTTGATATTTTAAGCTTGAGGTAGGAATATTGGACGAGTTGATTGCTGTGCTTTGCACATATATTGGTACAGAATGATAAAAAATATACTCCCTCCGTCCCAACATAAAAATTCTGGTTGACTTTTTGCACATATATTGCTCTGTTTTATATATATATATATATATATATATATATATATATATATATATATATAGGGCTATATGTATATACACAGCTGTGTATTACACAGTAGAGCTATGGCGACGGTTCACCCATCACCATAGCCCAGAATAGCTATGACGACGGGTGAAACCGTCGCTATAACCTAAAAAACCGTCGTCACAGCCGACTGTGTAATACACATTTGTGTACGTACATTTTTCCCATATATATATATATATATATATATATATATATATATATATGCCTCGACTTTTTATTACTGACAATTTTGTCTTTCACCAATGAAAATGATGAATTGATCCATACGATTGAATTTATGAAATATTTAAGTTTCAAGTTTGATTGTCTGCGTTAACGTGCGAGTTAATTCTAAAAGAAAATGAGAGTATGCATGTTTTTCTCATGTAGATCAAAAAGGGGAAAGGAAAGAGAGAAAATGTTGTGTTTCTTTCTTGGTTGTTGGTGGTATCTTCTGGATTTTCCAACAAATTTTCCGGATGCTCATGATCAATGCAATGCTATAATCCAAAGTGCAATAATTTTTCAATATCATTAATAGTACAATAATATTAATTAAATTTTCAGTTTTAATCAATCGCTTTCGATTGAAAGAGAAATGCCGAAATTAATTAAATATATATATTATTAACACAATTTTCACGTGGAAGAAGAAAATGCATCTCAAACTCATTAGCTACAAAAGGAAAATAACCAACCTTCTCAAAATCAAAATATATATTCAAATAAAAGCTTTTATTAAAATTAAGAATTTTTATTTCTATAAGTAAATTTATTAATTTCACAATGTCTTTCTCTCACTATTTATTCTTCATGTGAAAAAAAAAGATTTTAAAGAATTAAAATTTTTATTTATGAAAATAACAATATCATAAACAGATCGAAATGCATATATGTAAGTGTCGTAGCATGCCCCAGCAATTATCTCTCTCTTTTTTTTTTCATTTTTTTATTATTATTTTATTCAGAAGTTCTATTCAATTTAGTATCCTGGATATAAAAAATATGGTACCCCATATATTTTATTGTGCACCCCCACAAAACTCCCTTTCTTTACTTTCGTATTCCTTTACCATTTTCCTTACTCTTTTTTTTTTTGGCAAAAGGCTAAATGAATTTATTGCTGAAAAATCTGCATCATCTAAGAGGCTTAGACAAATGGGATAGAAAATTGCAAAGTCAATATTGCAAAATATCCTTCCTACTCCTTTTATCCAGAATTTTTTTTCTTTTTTATCAAAAGTGGTCACTCTATAATTAAAGAAATTAAAAAAAAGTAAAAATAATAATAACTAATATAATTCACTAAATATAGAGTTCATTAAAAATACAGTAATCATTACAAAATTATTTTTCGATATCCAATTCTTAATTTTCTTTTTCTTTTTTTACAATCGTCTCATTTATCGACTCTTGAATAGAATCGAATCGAGTACGTTTACTAGTCCCAAATTCGCAAAATAACTACAAATATTATTTGCATCCTATTAAAAAAAGAGAGGAAGTAAACCTAAATACAAGAAATACAATCAAGTTGTGGGTAAGGAAAACGTACATTGCTAGGGTTAGAGTTTCGTGTTAGTTGAGAAGGAGAGAAATTCACAAAGAATACGGAATTGATTGATGAATTGAAGAGGGGAGAAGAACAAGTGAGCGATTACTCCAATGACACGTGACAGAATTCTTAGGATCCGAGAATCTTGTTAGGGTAGCAAGGATCCAGAGAGTCTTCTTGAGTGCTTCGGGTTGAGAGAGAGAGTATTCAAGTCCTCCAAAAGTCTAAAAGTCCAAAGAAAGCCCTCTTCACAATGGAGTGGAAGAAGTATTTATAGAGTTTCCTGGAAAATGGTCACGTGCCACGCACATATCATTTGGGAAATTCCAAAAATACCCTTAGTAATAGACTGTGGAATGCCATGTAAGCGTACAATCTCCCGAAAGTAGAGGTGGGCAATCCGAGCAACATCCATGGTCTTTCGACAAGCGATGAAATGAGCCATTTTTGAGAATCGTTCGACGACAACCATAATAGAATCTAAAGCTCTCTTAGTTCGGGACAGACCTAAGACAAAGCCCATACTAACATCACACCAATGTCTTTTAAGGACAGGTAAGGGGTGTATAATCCCGCATTGGTAAGAACTCCTTCTGACAAGTAGAACAACCTTTTACATAGTGATTCACATCGCTCGAGATCTTTGGCCAGTAATAGTTAGCTGTTATTAAGGACAGTGTCTTATCTCTTCTGAAGTGCCCTTCTTTATGAAGTTCACTTATTATCTGTTGCCGAATCGAATAATCAGGGATACACAATTGGAGTCCTTGAAATAAATATCCCTTATGTAAGATAAAGTTAGATTGTCGACCTTCTCATATGTCTTGAACTATCTTACCGAAGGAAGGATCTCCTTTATACATCTCAATGAAGACTTCAAACCCTATAATCTTGTTTCGCATAGTACTAAGGATTAATGTTCTTCGGCTTAGCGCATCAGCAACACGATTCAGAATTCCTGCTTGATGTTGCAAAGTGAAAATGAACTCTTGCAAGCTCGCTACCCATTTAGCATGTCTTTAGCTAAGTTTATGTTGACCATTAATATACTTTAAGGCTTCATGATCAGTAAAAAGAATGAATTTCCTCTGTATCAAATAATGACGCCAATGCTTCAGTGTCTAGACTAGGGTATAGAATTCCAGATCATAAGTAGAATAATTCTTTCTTGACCCTGATAACTTTTCATTGAAGAAAGCAACTAGCCGACCTTCTTGACTGAGAACACCACCAATACCAACTCCCGATGCATCACAATTTACTTCGAAGACCTTCTCAAAGTCAGGAAATGCCAGTACGGGTGCTTCGGTCATCTTCTTTTTGATAAACTAAAAACTACCTTTGGCCTCCTGGGACCATTGAAATAATTTCCCTTTAAGAGATCCGGTGATAGGCGCGACCAACGTGCTGAAGTCTCGAATGAACCGTCTGTAAAAAGATGTTAATCCATGAAAGTTTCCAGCGTCATGTATGGTCTCCGATCGATGTAGGCCATGCCGAGACTGCCTTAATCTTGGTCGGATATGCGTGAACACCTTCGGTAGAAACAACAAAATCGAGGAAGGTTACTGAAGTCGTGAAATAGGAACTCTTTTTCTGGTTTATAAACAATCGTTCTTTCCTCAACGTTTCAAATACAGTTCGGAGGTGCTCATAATGTAATTCCAATGTCGGACTATAGATAAGAATGTCATCAAAGTAAACAACCATAAATCTTCCCATATAAGGTCGTAGTACTTGATGCATAAACCTCATGAAGGTACTGGGTGCATTGGAAATTCCAAATGGTGTAACCATCCATTCATACAAGCCTTGTTGTGTTTTGAAGGCTTTCTTCCATTCATCTCTAGGTCTCGCCTGAACTTGATGATATCCACTCTTCAGGTTGATTTTTGAAAAGATTTTTGCATAAGATAGCTGATCTATCATATCATCCAGACGAGGTATCGAAAAATGATACTTCACTATGATCTTATTGATTGCTCCACTGTCGATTCACATTCTTCATGATCCGTCCTTCTTCGGCACTAATAGAGCTGGAACTGCACACGGGCTCATACTTTCACGGATGTATCCCTTTTCCATTAAGTCCATTACCTGCCTTTGTAGCTCTTCTGACTCCTTGAGGCTGAGTCTGTAGGCTGGTCTGTTCGGTAGACTCGATCCTGGGATAAAATCTATTTTATGTTAAATATCTCTCAACGGTGGTAATCCCGATGGAAGTTCTTCAGGCATTAAGTCAGCGAACTCCATTAGCAACTTCTGCACATCAGCTGATACTTTTGCATTTTCATTTGCCAAACTTCTCTCACAAGAAAGCAATGCATACATAACTCTTTCATGTTCCACTTGTGTTAGGAATCTTGTCATAGATAATAGGTTCAGGTTCCCGACTGTTTGAGACGAACTAAACTCTTCCCTACGAGGTGCTAACACAACCCTTTTCTCTTTTATACCGATGGAGTAAGTATTCTTCTGACCATCATAGATGACGCTTCGGTCATATTGTCAAGGTCTTCCCAATAACATATGACAAGCATCCATTTTCACCACATCGCACTAAGCTTTATCGCACCACAGTCTTTATTCAACCAAGATAACTTATATGGTTTTGGATGCCGATCCGTTTTCAAATTTAACCTTCGAACAACTTCTTCGGACACTACGTTTTCATAGCTGCCACTATCAATAATCAATTTACAGACCTTTTCTGCCATTGTGCAAGTAGTGTGGAAGATATTGGTCCTCAACCAATCCTCTTCGAATTCTTCTTTAGGAGTCAGCAAACTCTTGCGAACGATTAGGGTCCCCTGTCCATCTCCATATAACACATCTTCGTCCTCGTACTCATCATATATAGGCTCTCTGAACTCCTCTGCTTCATCAATCATTTCTTCTTCAATAAAAAGGTTCTTACCAATCTGGTTAGCAGGCTTTCGGCACTCTGTTGCTTTATGACCTGGTTCTCCACATCTAAAGCACTTGATGCTAGAATTAAAGTTACCTTGAGGTTGTTGTGGTGTAGTACAAAATTATGGGGATGGGTTTAGCTTGTTGGGGGGATTTCTCCTTGGCATCGGTCTAATATTATGTTGTTGCTCTGCCTCACGAGCTCGCTGATATGCTTCAGAAATAGTCCAAAGTGAATGGAGGCTAAGGGCGTTCTGCAATGGCTGATTTAATCCTCTCAAATATCATGACACCAGTTGTTCTTCGATTTTCGATAGATCATTATTTGCTATCAATTGGTAAAACTCTTCAGTTTAATCATCCACATATCGAGTACCTTGTCTTAACAGATGCAATCTCTTAAACAGAGATTGAGTGTATCCGAAAGGAAGAAAGTAACTCTGCATCTTCTTCTTCATCTTCTCCCACTTGGTGATTTTAGCCTTTCCTTGTCTCTCCCTTGAACGCCTCATCTGTTCCCACCAAGCAGATGCTCGGCCCTTCAGTTTGATGGCAACCAATTTACCTTAGCGCTATCTGATACCTCCTTATACTCGAAGATGCACTCTACTTCGTTCATCCAATCGATGAATCCTTCTACTTGCAGCGTACCAGAAAATTCTGGTAGCTCAATTCTAAAATCCAGATCACTACGTCGGTCCTCACAGTCACGTCGTTCCCACAAGCCGGGTTTATATAGCTTAGCAAAACTTTATCTCCAAGTCACTCTAGAATCTTCCTAGAGATATAAAAATAATATGGAAATAAAATCCTCCTAGAGATGTGAAAGCTTTCCATACTACTAGAGAATTTTATAATTATAATATGGAAATACAATTCCATACTACTTTTACGAAAACAATTCCTAATAAAATAATAAACTTTCTAATAATAAAATATTATTAATTAAATAATTAAATAGGCATATAAAGTAAATAAACTATTAATCTGTCGAACTCCCGAAGTCAGGACGCCATTCCATCTCCCGAAGTCGAAGGTGTTAATGCCGAAAGTGTAATCTCATCTCCCGAAGCCGAAGGTGTTAATACCGAAGGTGTTTAATAACCTATTAGTTTATGATGATCATCCAATTCATGATATTCCATGTCCATCAACATACTATCCGATAGCTCGATATCTTCGATCTCGGACCATCCTGCATCAGGATCAGAGAACCTTATTAGGATAACAAGGATTCAGAGAGCCTTCTTGAGTGCTTCGGGTTGAGAAAGTATGTCCAAGTCTTCCAATCTTGTAAGAGTCTAAAGTCCAAAGAGAGTCCAAAAGTCAAGTCCCCTATTCATAGAGTGAAAGGAGTATTTATAGAGTTTTCTGGAAAGTGGTCACGTGTCAGGCACATGACCTCGGGAAAATTTCAGAAATACCCTTAGTCACCAAAGTAATGCCCAGATCGTCATGTCCTGTCCTGTCGTTCTAGCCATCAATTCAATCCCTCAATCAGTTCCTAAAATGAGTCGCCTCCAAGAGTCTTCTGCCTCGGAACAAGTGAAAGCTTCTCTTGAGTCTCGTACATTTCATTCCGGCTTTTCTGTTTGTCATTCCATTCTTTTTGGTCACACGTGAACCCTAATCTATACTTGGGCTCACACTCCTAAAAATATATATACTCCATATATATTATATACATTAAATTATCGACAACTATACTCAATTTAATATCAATTATTCATAACATATTTTATATGTAAATCAATAAATAAAATCAATTGAAGACAATATGTAGGCCAAATTCGAAGAGAAATTCATAAAATTTAGGGAAAATAAAAACATACTTAATTTTTAAAATTGATATTGTACACTACAAGAAAAAGCTTTAATTCCGACGGAATTTTTCCTCGAAAATAAGACTATTCTGTCGGACATAACTTATTTCTGAGGGACTATTCCGTCAGAAATTTGGTCGTATATATACACGTCAGAGATAAGCTCCGTCGTAATTGAATTTGGTACAAATTGTAAGTAGTATAACTTAAGGCTAATTTTATATAAGTCTTAAGTATTTTTGTTTTCTCTCAAAGGGTAGTCACTTTACCAAACTATCCCTTACAAATACGCCTACTAAACACGCCTCGCTTTTATCTCACTGTTAGTTTAGTGATCATTAAATCAATATTAAATCCAAGGGTTGAGCTTAAGTTTTTAGATGCTGAAAAAATATGCTTGTTGATGATAAGTTTTATACTGAAGATTCTAGCAGAACACGATAGAGTACAAGTTAATAATAACTAACAAATTTATAGTCTTTAAAATATAAATTATTTTTAAAAACCTCCTAAAAATTACTCACTCAGTTTCAAAAGTAGAGATATACTTTAAATTTCAAATTATAAACAGGCATGATCAATTCCTAATGACGCGGGATAGAATATCAAGAAAGAATTGTTAAAATTTAAGTTTTATTATTTGTGAAAGCACATGCTACATGCTAATATGAAGATTTTGATCAATTCAGAATTATTTCGAAAATTGTTCTTTGAGGAGCAGCATCGCATTTACTTGATCCAAAGAAGGTTGCATACCCCATAATGTTTTATACTTCTTCATTTTAAAATTCGTGGTGGCTTTTTTTTTCAAGAATTAAAAGGGGGAAAGATATCAAGAAATATTCCTTATAATTTAAGTTTTATTATTCATGAACAATTTTAGTATTTAATGTACTTTTATTTATTAATTAGGTTAGCTAGTAGGTTTAATTATTTTTGAATCTGTTTATGTTAATCTTGGGCTTATTTTCAAGTTTATTGGACTTTTTTTTGGGTTAATGACAAAACTGTCCCCCCAAATTAAGTCCAAAATCAATTTGTCCCTCAAAATTTGGAAATTTACAATCAATAGCTCAAAGTATTTTAAAATAACAATTGTGTTCCTTTTGACTAGCTCCGATCAATTTTAATCAGAATTAAAATTAATTAAAATGTGTTGGTCATATGTATATTTTTATATAACTTGACTGTATTTAAATACTATTGATCACATATGATTTTTTATTATATGTTAAATTATTATAATTAAATATTAATACATATATTATAATTTGACTTTTTAAACTTATATACCTTTAAATTTATCAAACATAAATTAAATTTTAAAAAGCAAGTCTTTTCCAACAGTACTTCTTTTCATAGTAAATCAGAGTTTTGCTAAAGTAGTACAATAGCATACTGATGAATCAACCGTGGAAATCCTAAAACTAATAAGCAAATCAAGATTCTTGATGTATTCAGGGAAAGGATCCAAATTAACCTTCCATCTTCACCAACCTCATCTTCCTTTTAGCCCATTCACAGTTGTCATCGTCGCCCTCAACCCGCATCTTTCGGGCCACCATAACTCCATAGCTCTGGTTGTCTTTAAACCCCACTCAATCTCCTACACACTACAAGAAAAAGCCTTATTTTCAACGTAATATTCCCTCGAAAATAAGACTATTTTGTCGGACCTAGTGTATTTTCGACTGAAGTTTTCGTCGAAAATTCGGTTGTATATACACGCGTCAGAGATAAGTTCAATCGCAAAATTCGTCGACCTTTTCAAATTTCCAACTGAACTATCCCTGATGGAATTATGTCGAATATAAGGTAACTTCGACGGACTATATACGAGGGGATACTTTTGTCGATTATAAGAGCCACTTATGCCCGACGGAAACTTCTCTCGAAAATAACTTATCTTCGACGGAAAATTAAGTTACATAAAACAATATTAAAATATAAGTTCGAAGAAAAATTTCATCGGAAATAAGGTAGTTTCGACGTAAAAATAATTTTAATTAAAATTTTTTAGAACTTGTCTAAGAATTATATCCGACGGAATATCCGTCGGAAATACCTTATTCCATCGAAAATAACCCATTTTTTAATAAATATTTTAAAAGTGCAATTTTCAGGTATTTAAACCCATTTAAGTACCTGTAACATGTTTTATCCCAATATAGACAGACAATAATATGTTTCACATTCATATATTTAACGTAGCGCTAAAAACCTGTATCACTTCTCAACAACAACGTAATCTACTAACTGATCATAATCAACATCACAAGATAACAATTACAAATATAAGCTAATGTCCTATCATCACATCAACAACAATATATACAAATGCTCTACAATTTAATGAATAACATGAATACAACGTAATCTACTACAATATGTACAAATGTTCTACAAATGAATAACATGAATACTAATGAACTATAAACTAGTAAAAGTATCATCAACGGGCGAAGGTGGACGACGCTGATCTGGTGTATAAAAATCTCGGTCGTCCTCCTGGTAGTCATCGCCAGTCCGCTCGTCATCGTCACCCTATTAAAAGAATTATAAATAAAAATCATTAGTCTGTATATATGTGAGAATTAACAAGATAGCCTTAAATAAAAAAAAACATAAAATGAAGAATACCTGAGTAGGCGGGGACTGACGAAAAGGCTCCTCTAGGAGGGTATTCACCATTTGGAGCATCTCGTCGCTGAAAGCGTCGAACTGCTCCTACGGTAATCCTGTACTCTCTGCTGATGCCCCTACTATAATATCCTGAGCAAGTTGTAGAAGAAGAGAACTGCTAGGCAACTACTGACGGCGAAAGATTGTATCGGTATGAAACTTATCTGACACGACCGCTATCAGCCTTTGGAATAACTCGTCATCCAAGCCAGTGTCCGTATGAGATGGTCTGACATGTGCTCTCGGATGCTGGCACTGACTAAAGCCTACAAAAATATATTTTTCCATTACTAATAATAATTTATATAATGTGATAAATTATGATAATTTCGTGAAACATAAAAAATATTATTACCTCCAGGTAGCGTATATGCGGGTATCCTTAGTAGACCCAACACTCGATACCTACCGGTACTGGTAGTAGGGGGATCCTGAGACGAGACCCATAGTCTTAACTCCTCATCCCGATCTAATACAATATCAAGAAGGGGGGGTGGTGGAATCCAATGGCTCAGAACCCCTCTTAATAGCCTCTAACTCAACTATACACTGGTTCCGAAGCGTCTGAAATCGGTCCTGTAATTAATTTTGTATACGTGAGTTAATTATATCATTTTATTAACGATTGAATATTAATAAAAGTTAAATAGTAAGATGAGTTTTACCTGTAAGACCCCGAATTTTATGAAATAAAAGTATTCAATTTTTCTTATAATTACTATTCAGTAAATGGTTAAATTGATTAAAGTTTAAAGTTATGGGTGAAATATGAAATTTTTTTCAAAATAAGCAAGTGGTTATAAAATAATCATTGTTGTCGGGGAATATTCGTTTGGTCGTGGAATATTCTTTCTGTCGGGGAATATTCGTACGACGGCGCAGCTATTTGTGGGCCCCATAACGAATAACTGTCGGGCGAAGAAAATGACAAATTTGAGTTTTTACAAATAACGGCGTAGTTGTTACCGTTAACACTGTTGGAATACCCGGTGGTTAAAATACAGTAATACGCGTTATTACACAGTAGCACACGGTATTGCATAATATTTTTAAAATTATTGATCCTTACGTAAGAAGGCACTACTCAATAATTGTTACAGTAATTACTGTTCAATATTTTATTTTATTGATTCAATAATTGCTACGTTGAAATTTTATATTATTGTTGTTCAATAATTGTCACTGCACAATATTTTCCATTATCAGATCAATAATTCATATTATTTGAATAATATTATTAGATAACATTATTGGCAATGTCTAGAAAGTTTTGTTTAAGGAGAGGTTTGGTCACCTAATTGCGCGCCAGTAAGAAAATTTTTTTATTGGAAAGCCCTCTCTTTTCTGGAAACGGCCTGGTTGTCATAAATGTGATTCTGTAATATTATTTGTGAATAATTAATTATTGATTCATATGATAAGAAAATATTTATTTTATGTGGATATAAACGAGGGATATATTTTTGTGGTTAAAAATGAAGGAGTTAATGTTGAGGTTTTTATCCGTATTTTATCGGAATGGAGGTATTAAAAATCAGGGTTTTTGAGATATTTTGCGGGGGTTATAATTTTTAATCCGACCGTTGGATCGTGGTAATTTTTGGATATGTTATACATATATAAGTTGAGTATATGCCCACAAATTTTGAACCGTTAAAAATGAACGTATGATTTATTATGAATTTTACAAGATGGCTGGTTCAAAAATTATTGAATTTTCGGAGTTTATCATTTTGATAGAAAATTCTAAAATTGGTGGGTCCCACTTGTGGTTGGTGAAGAAATGTGCTGAATTATATTTTAAATGTGGTGGGTGGGAATAGTAGCAGGTAAAGCCATCAGGTTGCAGGTCAAGCCTACTAAAATTTTTCTATAAATAGAGGGCTAAGTTAGAATTGAAAATCACACCAGAAACATAAGCTTTCTCTCTTTCTCTCTCTATATTATGAAGCATATTTTATGAGTATTTAGATACTTTGGGAGTTGCTATTCAGTGCAAGTTTTCTTCGGCTTTGCATTCCAGTCAGAAATACTGCACTTTTGAGACAAGGGATAGTAAGGGATAGTAAGGAATTTTAAGGGTTGTTATGTTTTTCAGTTTCGTAATTTTTCTGACCTTCAAAAATTCTGGAAAAATTTAAAATGATATTTTGATGAGTTTTCTTGATTGTGTCCAAAAATGGTGATTTTTGGATGTATAGATTGAGAGTTATGAATTTTATGAGAAAAGACTATTTTAAAAGTAACCGCTTATAATTCCTTGTGGTTAACTCCAAAATTGATGAAATTTTTATTGGGAGTACATGTATATGATAGAAGTATACTCTGTAAATTTCAGAATTTTTGGATAAAAGTATAATTTTTGATAAATGTCTAAATATTCGGCTGTTTTGGCCATATGAAAAATAGTAAATGACTTTTAAAAATTCTGAGAAAAATATATGTTCACTATGGGACTATATTATGCTAAATTTCGGAAAAGAAATATTTTTGGAACTGATTTGGTATTTTTCATGAAAATAGTCTAGTTATGAGTAAATGAATTAAATATATTTTGTGAAGTAAGAAAATTGGAAAATAGGATTCTATGACTTTGAGAATCCTATATGAGGTATATGCAGATTTTTGATGAGGGTTTTGATTATTGGTGATAAAATCTTATGAGTTTGGTATTTTAGAATGATTAAATGCATTATTTAGTAAAGTGTAAACAATTTAAATAAATTGTTTATAAGCTTAAGAAATATTATTCTTTCAATATCATTATACCGAAATACTGGTATGGATTTTATTGTGGAATTTCTACCTTTTTGTGTCGAGTTTACTATTTATGAGTTACTATTCACGAGTTACTATTCATGAGTTACTATTCACGAGTTACTATTCACGATAAAAATTAGTTTCAACCAAATTATAGTTGATTTACGAATATTACTCTTGAGATTAAAACTAGATGTTGATCATATTATTTTTATTATTATATATAATATTTTTGTAACCCTAATGATGATATTTCTCTTTGACTTGAGTGTAAAGATGGGTAGATTTTTGGTATGATCATGACTATGGGTTATCTTTGGCCAGTAGTGCAAAGTTGAATCATTGATTGGTATGATCATGACCATTGAATTTATAAGTGAATATCTTTAGCTTAAGTGCAAAGGTGAATTGATCAACATGGTTATAATTATTGTTTATATAAATTCTGAAATGATTATATATTTCTTTGAGATATTAATATCTTTGGTCTGTAGTGCAAAGATAAAATATTGATGAATATCTTTGGCCTGTAGTGCAAAGATGAATTGTTGATGAATATCTTTGGCCCGTAGTGGAAAGATGACATGTTGTTGAATATCTTTGGCAAGTAGTGCAAAGATGAACAGATGTTGAGATAAACATGACCAACTGGTGATACAAATGAATATCTTTGGCCGTAGTGCAAAGATGAAGTTATTAGTATGATTATGAACAGGAAATGTGATTTGGTGTAACCATGATCTTTGATATTTCAGGTAAAGATAGGTGATAAAAATTATCTTCGTCTTGGATGAGAAGAGGAATTTAGAACTACAGTTATGATTATGAGTTATTCATATGATTGTGGACTAGAATTGTTGATTGATGTTACAGGGATAAAACATTGTTGATGGATTTTTAACATGGAGAAGATAATAGACTTTATAGCCTATTTGACTCTTCTAATGGATTGCTCGTTCCGCTGCAACTATGGTTGAAATTTTTATCATTTACCATATATTCTAAATCTCTGATTTATTATTGATGAAGGCTATTGATAATTTAATTATCTTTAGTCATGATATTCTTTACTGAGCTAGTTGTGCTCACCCTTTTGCTTCACAATTTCTTTCAGGTAATAAGAGTGTAGCTGGGTCGAGCGAGGGTAACGGGGAAATAGAACGGTGGTCTCTAGCTGTGGATGTTCTCCCGAAGCAGTATAGAAAAGTACATTTAGTAGTTTTATTTGGTGAATCCAATAGGGTAAGGTGTACCCAACGTTAGAAGGGTGGTTTGCCACTATCATACAAGATGTCTAACGACATACAACCTCGTGTCATCATAAGACAGGGATGTGCTCATCCACTTACTGAGTATATATACGAGCACTACCTATATAATCTTGGTGTTTGTTTGAAGTATAATTCTCAATTAGAGACAGTAGAGATAATGATATGTCAAGAGAAGACTCACCATTGGGAAGAATATGATAGTAATCTTTTCGTTTTTCTTTGGGGTCTATTGGGTTAACCAAGAATAATTCTGTGGCCATATGATATCTATCATAACCTAGACGCATGGCCTCCCATGTACGAAGGTTTCCTCGAGCACTTCCCAAAGATTCTAATTTCTAAAACAGTTTTTGACTATACCTTTATGTAAGGTGTCATTGTGAGGTGATGTCCACGGTTGGAACATGAGTCACATTTGGTATATATTTGTATCCAAACTCACAGCATATGTGTTGTTGTATTTTGCACGATAATTGTTGTAATAAAGTTACAGTTGTTTTATGTACCATGTATTTGGCGGCTCAGAATAGGTTGGATGGAATGGACCTATTTTGGGGTCGTTACATTACCCGTATAGCTAATGCTGCCTGAGACAAAGCACACTCGTCCTTAAGCATGTGGGCTCTATCCCAAAACTCTAGCATGGTCGGATCTCGGCCAAAGGTCCTCCTCAAGGTCTAATAAAGACATTCATAAAACATGTATTAAATATTTATGTGAGAACTTGATAACTAAACAACTAAATAAAGTGCACTTACCGTCTTCGCCTCCTCGAACGAATGAGAACCAGTGGTGTGTATTATGCGGAGCTGGCCACGGTTCTTTTTTTGCTTGCTCAGACTTCTTCTTGAAGTCATCAGCAGCCCAGTGCGCACACATAGCCTGCCAGGCTAAATCGAAAACTATACAGGGCTGGTGATCTCTGATGGTGGTCCCAAGCTGGTCCTCAACTGCCCGGGCTGCCCTATGCCGCATCTCATACAGCCAGCCGGAGTAATTCTTAGCGACATGTGAAATGATCACATCGTCGCCAGCTGTCTGAGAGATACTCGGGTCATATCCATAATAAATCTATAACAAAAGTTTAAAAGTTAGGAACAATTAATTTCGTTGAACTCAACAACTATGTACTAATATAATATAATTAAATTACATGAAAATCCCGCAAGAAAGTCTTCATAAAGGTGGCACCGTACCGCACATACTGGCTATAGCGCATGCACCCGGTCGGGAGGTGCGTCAAACATATAGCGTGTAAGGTGTGCTTAGCTATCGGGTCTAGTATACTACAGTAAAAATAGAACAATATGTGTTACGTTAATTGTGTTTTACAATAACTAATAGAAATATTAAATTGTTATTGCAATAATAGAATAACACTTACTGTCCAGAATTGACATCCACCGGTACTGTAAGTAGAGCTGCCGACGGACGACCAAAGATACCGAGGTTTGTCCCTCGGTGTCGTCGACGAGGTGCATCTATAATAATTGAAAAAACTGAGTCAATAAACATAAACTAATATAACTTGAGATATATTTAAATCCTAGTTCAGACAACTTACTAGCTTCTGAAGACGAGCCTTCATTATGGCTACCATCTCTTGATCCGGATTGCCCACCACCGCGGCGACCTCCACCGCTATGTCTAGCCATGAATATGCTACTGCAATAACCAAATTGGTAGATTATGAATATGTATATATTAACATTGTGGTATTTACTAATATGAAATCATTTTAGATTACATATGTCATATATCAAACCCGTCAGATTCAACGTGTATATCATTCTCGGATTCAGTAGCTTCCTCATCCTCAGTTTCGAGATAAGTTTCGTCATCGTTATCATCCTCAATGACTACGTAATCATTCACGACGACGTTTTTCTCGACATCTTCATCGTCAGGTACGTCAATGACATCAGTTGTCATCACATCTCCAACATTTAACACTACTTGCCTTGGGTTGCTAACATCTTCTTGTAGTGCCTCATCCATCCTAAACATGTTCTCAGCATCAAATGCACGTGTTTTAGTTGTGACTACTGTGTACCAGGGGCTTCGAGTATTTACGACATTAGGAGCGTAATACACTTGAGTCGCTTGACTGGCTAACACGAACACGTCATCAGATTTTAATACCGACTTGATATCTACGAGTGTGATTCTATTACGATCAACTTTAACACCCTTTTC
Organism: Panax notoginseng; assembly: GCA_016801055.1. Classification (NCBI taxonomy): domain Eukaryota; kingdom Viridiplantae; phylum Streptophyta; class Magnoliopsida; order Apiales; family Araliaceae; genus Panax; species Panax notoginseng. The sequence goes on along the minus strand of CM029019.1, from coordinate 192,826,082 downwards.
AGTATCAAACCAGCTACACTTAAATGTAACTACCTTTTTACTCTCGTGATAATTGAGCACAACCATATCTTATAAACAACCATAGTAATTGGACTCCGAATCTTAGTAGCAGCTTCCTAACACCACAACCCTGAAATTGACTTATGTGAGTTCATTTAAGTCATCGACCCTAAATCTTTACCCATTCACGATGCAGCCGGGAAAAGAACTAACAACTTTGTAAGGTCCTTGGATGACATCTATAAAATGCTCAGAAATGTTTTCTTCTTCAACTCTTTTCTTAAACCACTGCTAGAAATTAGCATTAGTGAATGCTTCCAACTCTGATGTAGTAAAAGTTGGGTTAGAAGAATACACTTCCTCTTCGAATGAACTGAGGAAATAGTAAAATGACTTTAACATATAGATGACTATACTGGACATGATAGCTTCCCGTGAGTTGACCAACCACTAACCATCCCAAGAGCCGAAAAGTCAGTGATAGTCCATAACAAGGCTGCCTTCATTACAAAATTCTCGCATATCGATTTATCATACGTCTGGACCCTTGTCTCCCACAACATCTTTAGCTCATCTACTAACGGTCGAAGGTACAAGTTAATGTCTTTTGTAGGACTTTTATCCCCTGATATGAGTAAAGTAAAGAACAAATACGGATCCCTCATGCACATTGACGGTTGAAGATTATAAGCGACCATAATGACCGGCCAAACTAAGTACGGCTGACTAAAATTATTAAAAGGGAAAAAGCCATTTGAAGCCATGCCGAGCCTAACATTCCTGACTTCCTCCGCAAACAGTGGATAATTTTTATCAAATCTCTTACATTCATCTCCATCCGCAGGGTGAGTCAGCTGGCCAGACACGACATCCCATGTTCTATGCCAACTCATATGCTGAGTTGTATGGGACGACATGAATAGCCATTGAAGCCTCAACGCAAGAGGAAAGTACCGTAAGATCTTCTTGGGAACATGTTTCTCTTTCCCCCCACGTTTTGTCACCTTGTAGCGAGGCAAGCTGCATATATCACACTGTCCCTTATCTCTATCTACCCCATAGTATAACATGCAATCCTGCTTACAAGCATCGATTTTCTGATACCCCATATTTTACCCTTTGACCATCTTCTTCACTTGGTAATAATTCGTAGGAAGAGTATGATCATTGGGTAAGAACTGTCTAATTAGAGCAAGCAAATCGTTGAAACCTCTCTCACTATAGTCGTGCTCATTCTTGAAGTGTAAGAGTTGAGCCACTGCAGAAAGCTTGGTGTGCTTAACATTTCCCGGATATAACAAGACCCCAGATTCAGATAGCAACTTGTAAAAGGCAATAGCTATATCATTTGGCACTTGCTTAGCACTGCTTGAAGAATGCTCATTTTCAGCCCAATCAATATTAGTAGGACCATAAGCATCGACCAACATCTTCACGGGATCATAGTTTTCGGCGTATAAATCCCGTTGAATTGGTTGTTCCACAATACTGTCAATCCACTACTACAAAACAGTAAATAGATAACGCGGAAAAAATATTGTGGTTTCAGTCAAAAAAACGTCGTGGTTAAGGGTGTTGTCTATTTGACACCCTTACACAACATTTTTAAAACGTTGTAGTTAAGCACAATACACAACGTTTTTTAGGAAAAAACGTTGTAGATTTATTTTTCAAAAATTAACAGATGCTTAAAAACGTTGTAGAAGGTATGATTCTACAACATTTTTTGGATAAAACTGTTGTTGTTTAGTATATCAGACAACAATTTTTAAATGTTGTAGATAAAAAAAAAGAAAAAAATAAAGATGTGGTTCACCTATATTACCAATGCACCTGCAATATGCTAATGCCATGATATATAGCCAAAATGTATCAACATTCAAAATACATCCCAATAATACAATTCGTTTACAGTTTCAAATTATTACATGCACAAAATATTACATTGTATTTTATCAGTTAGACTGCCTGATTAAAGTAAAATCTACTCTTTGATGAGCCTAACTAGGGTATAATCAACATACTGTGAAAACTCAGCCAAATCAAGATCATCATCACTGGAGTGCATCCCTACAGTTTTATTCATTGGCCTGTCACAAGTAACAAGATATTGCAGAGGTCAGGCAAAATTATACAGTGTTAATAGGCAAATAGTGCCATCATACATCTCAAAATTCTAACCGTTCAATTGACTCCAACTTAGTAATAGTTTGACAGTGTTGTATCTATAACCAGATCTACAATTTTGCTATTTAACTTTATATAAAAGCATAGCAGCATAATGCGGTAGGAGAAGGAAAAACCTTAGCTTCTTCCATCTCAATACTGGCATTATCAAGTCCATCCAACATAGAGGAGTCCTTGCTGACAAGTGAAACCTTTAGAAGATAGCATATAACATGTCAGTCATCTAAAGTACAAGTCAACAAACACACAAAATTTTGCTACAAACCAGGATTGGCGTTAATTGTCCTTCTAAATCAAGGAGGGCTTTTGCGAAGACAGCCGCAGACATCTGTCAGTAAATATTCAATCAATGTTTCAGCTCATACACAACATGAAAGTCTGAGGTAAGCTATATACAAGTTGGAAAACATTACCCAGATCATGGTGTAAACTTGTTTCAAGAAACATTGAGAAGGCAGATAAATAGAAAAAGAAATTGAAGCAAAACCTTTAGTAAAGGTTGAACACAACATTTTCAATTTATGACTATTTCTCCATCATGCCAAGCACTGACTTAAGTAAAAAGAAAAAGAACATTGAGATTTACCTCGAAAGGAAAATGCCATCAAAATAGAATTTTATACTGAAATCAACAAAAGCAGTAGTCATTTACCTGATGACATCTCCCATTTTCTACATTCCAAAGAGAGACTTCATTACAACCTGTTGTAACATATACAATTGGCCTAGCTGTAGTGTGTATGGAAGAATTACCACTACAGCTATGAAGTGATTTTTGTCTTGTACATAGTATAATACTAACATAGTTTCATAACCCATTATGTTAAGTGCACAAGTCTTTGGCATAAAAGAGAAGGATGCTAAACAATTTTATGATAATAAAGTAATAAACTTCCACCCAAGTCTCAACTGGCATTTTCATGTTGCATCTTCCCCTGTACGAGTGCAAGATGTACTTAAGCTAAAAGAAGGTGGACAAATGCGCAACCAGTTAAGTGCTAAAGTAAAATATAAACATTATATGATTGTGATGCCTACTCCTATGTATAGGTTGATGTTTGTTGTTTAGGCTTTATTGCAGTTCCAATATTTGCAGACTTGCATGATTATTCCCCTCAATGATTGTACTTGTTAATAAAACTATCTAAAATTCTCTAACACGCACAGAGAGATTAAAGTCCTATGACCAGTATACGTCGTTAAAGATCGAGGTCAACAACTAGAAAAATAAATTTGAACTCAGAGTTAGGCTCAAGGGATCTACCTGGATCATATGATTTCACAGGAGAAGAGAGAGAAGAGTATTAATTAAGATCAGTATAACAAACTTGGCTATACAAATTATTACAACTAACAATCAGTATAGCAAAATTGGCTATACAACTAACAATCAGATAGAAGCACATCCAGTGTTCTATTTGATTCAACGGTTGATGGAGGAAACCAAGATTACACCTGCTGATGTTGCAGAGAACCTCATGCCCAAGATAGTAATAAAGGATGCTGAGATTTGTCTTTAAAATCTGGTTCGGGCTCTTGAGGAAGCAAATGATGACTTAAAACAGGAGGAACCAATACAGGTGGAAGCAATGCTGTAAGACCCCAACTTATTAATGAATAAAATTAAATTTTCTCTAAATATTATTGTGAATAATAAGGGGTTAATTTGATATAATACTTTGGTTATGGGTGAAATGTGCAAATTTTACAAAATAAGCAAGTGGTTATAAAATATTTATTTTTGGTCGGTGAATATTCGGTTGGTCGTGGAATATTCTTGCTGTCGGGGAATATTCGTACGACGGCGCAGCCTTGTGTGGGCCCCATAACAGAAAGCGATTGGATGAAGAAAACGACAAGTATAAGTTGTTTATAAATAACGGCGTAGTTGTTACCGTTAATACTGTTGGAATACCCGGTGGTTAAAATACTGTAGCACACGGTATTGCACCAATTATTGATTCTTACGTAAGAAGGCACTACTCGATAATTGTTACAGTAGTTATTATTCAATATTTTATTTTATTGATTCAATAATTGCTGCGTTGATATTTTATATTATTGTTGTTTCAATAATTGTTGCTGCACAGTATTTTCATTTATCAGATCAATAATTCATATTATTTGAATAATATTATTAGATAACATTATTGACAATGTCTAGAAAGTTCTGTCTAAGGAGAGGTTTGGTCATCTAATTGCGCGCCAGTAAGGAGAAATCCTTATTGGAAAGCCCCCTCTTTCCTGGGAACGGCCTGGTTGTCATAAATGTGATTCTGTAATATTATTTGTGAATAATTAATTATTGATTCATATGATAAGGAAATATTTATTTTATGTGGATATAAATGAGGGATATATTTTTGTGGTTAAAAATGAAGGAGTTAATGTTGAGGTTTTTGTCAGTATTTTTGTCGGAATGGAGGTATTAAAAATCAGAGTTTTTGAGATAGTTGCGGGGGTTATAATTTTTAATCCGACCGTTGGATCGTGGTAATTTTTGGATATGTTATACATATATAAGTTGAGTATATGTCCACAAATTTTGAACTGTTAAAAATGAACGTATGATTTATTACGAATTTTACAAGATGACTGGTTCAGAAATTGTTGAATTTTCGGAGTTTATTATTTTGATGAAAAATTCTAAAATTGGTGGGCCCCACTTGTGGTTGGTGAAGAAATGTGCTGAATTATATTTCAAATGTGGTGGGTGGGAATAGTAGCAGGTAAAGCCATCAGGTTGCAGGTCAAGCCTACTAAAATTTTCCTATAAATAGAGGGCTAAGTTAGAATTGAAAATCACACCAGAAACAAGTTTTCTCTCTTTCTCTCTCTAGATTATTGAGTGTATTTTGTGAGTATTTAGATACTTTGAGAGTTTCTATTCATCAGAGCAAGTTTCTTTCAGCCTTATACCGGTATTCCGACCAGAAGTACTGATATTTTGAGGTAAGGGGTATTATTTATTTCACATTTTGAAGAGATATTATTTTTCGTATTCGTATGAATATTATTTCTGTTCAATATTCATAAGAAATTTTATTTCGTTCAATATTCGCGAGAAATATTATATTCGTTTAATATTCGTAATGAATATTATTTTCGTTTAATATTCGTAAGGGATATTATTTTCTTCTTAAATGATATTAATTTCTTCAATATCATTATGCTGAAATATTGATATGAGTTTTTATCAAATTTGAAACTTTTTGTGTCGGGGGTTACTATTCACGTATACGGCACTATTCACGAATACGGCACTATTCACCGAAAAATAAAATTTTCCCTTTTTGTCCAAGATGTCTATTATGGTTACTATCTTTGATTGTATCCATGTTTTGATCTTTATTTTTGAATTCTGCTTCACAATTGATTATTATGAAGTATTATTGATCTTGGATAAACTGTTATACGAATCCCTAATATTTGTCCTTCTGTCTCACTGGATTCGTTCTCTTTAAGATATTTTTCATCATCCTCAGTCCTAAATGATGATATTACTGAATATGTTTGGCCTGTAGTGCAAAGATGTATAATTACTTGATGAATATCTTTGGCCTGTAGTGCAAAGATGAACAGGTGTTGAGATGAACATGACCGACTGATGATACAAATGAATATCTTTGGCCTGTAGTACAAAGATGAATATTTGGTTAAAGATGATTATTAATTGATGTTACAGGGATAAAATATTGATGATGGACTTTTAAATCTTAGAAGATAGTAGAATTCTTTCTCTACTTGACTCTTCTAATGGTTTGCTGTTTCCGTTGCTGTTGTTGATCTAAAACTTGTTGTCGATTATATTTTATCAGATTTTTCCCTGTTGAAGACTAACGATAATTTGTTGTATATTATCTTAGTCATAATATTCTTTGCTGGGCTAGTTGAGCTCACCCTTTTCCTTTTTGTTCCATTTTTCTTCTCAGGAGGTGAGAACATAGCATGATCTAGTCGGGGTATGGAGTGATGGTTCTAGAAAGATGTTTTAGCAGTCCTCACTATTTCTGTAAAATAGTGTTTGAATAATTGTAATGAGGATTTATTTGAGTGTGGATATTGTCCAGAAGACAATATTTGTATTTAAACTCACAGTATGTGTTGTCGTATTTTGCACGACAATTGTATTATTGAAGTTGTAGTTTGCTTTCTGTACCATGTATTTGGAGACTCAGAATGGGTGTTGTATACCTATTTTGGGGGCGTCACAGTTGGTATCAGAGCTTAGGGATATGATCCCTGGCTGAGATGTGAGACAAGAACTAGGAGGGGAGAGACGGGGAATTCCTTCACTAGTATGACTTGACTAAGTTTATTTGGTATTTATTTGGTCGGTCAGAGTATAGGGATAATATATGACATGACTATTAACCCTTGTTTTATGGCAGTATTTAAGAATGGCAGCTGAGAACGTTAATAATGGAGTAAATCAGACCGTGGAGACACCTTTGATCACCACCCAGGGGAACGTGCAACAGGAAGACAATATTCCTCCTGTAAACAACGTTACCGAGCAAACGATGAATGATGGAATGTTTAGGAGCTTTTTGCAGTTCATGCAAAATCAGACGAGGGAGACTCGTGTGCAGAATACGGGTGGAAATGATAACGCGCGGTTTGTCACAGCTAAGCAGTTCAAAGAATTGGGACCACCAGAATTTAAGGGAAAGTCGGATCCGATCATGGCGGAAACGTGGGTCAAGCAAATTACCAAGATATTCGATGTCTTGGGATGCACAGAGGAACAGAAGGTTCCATTCGCCACCTTTATGTTCCGCGGTGAGGCAGACTACTGGTGGGAGTCTGTGAAGCGTACCCAGCCTGACGCACTCAACATGTCCTGGGAAACATTTCAAAAACTGTTCAATGACAAGTACTTTCCTGAAAGTATTCGTCATATGAAGGAGGTAGAGTTTATCAGACTGGAACAAAACAACATGACGGTGTCCCAGTACGAGGCGAAGTTTGCAGAGTTATCCAGGTTTGCACCTCATTTGGTCGAAAATGAGGAACGAATGACAAGGATGTTTCTGAGAGGTCTAAAACCCGAGATTCGACAATATCTTATCTCTCATAAATTTTTTTTATATTCAGATATTGTAAATAGGACTCAATTATTAGAGCGAGATAATGAGTATGTGCAACCGAGGGACCACAACCAGGGTCATACCGGTGGCGGCAGTCATCGAAGCAATGAAAACCAACAGGGAGGAAAACATTCGGACAAAAGCGGTAACCACTCTGGTGGTAATCGTGGTCGTGATAATAGAAGGAGCGAGTCGGGAGGAGATTTCAAGAAGAGAAGGTACAATAATGATAACGTGAAGACGTCAACACAAACATCAACTGTTTCTAGGGGAGGAGAACGACCACCGGTCATATGTTACAAAATGTGGGAAAGAGGGACATATCAGCCCAAACTGCCCACAACAATCCAAGGTATGTTATAACTGTGGAAAGGAAGGTCATATAGCTCGAGAGTGTTCTGTAGCAAAACCAAGTTCAGCGGGGATGGTGACTCCAAAAGTTATCCCGGATAAGTCGAAATCAGCGGTTCCTGGAAGGGCGTTTGTCGTGACTGGCCAAAACGCGAGAAACCCGAACGAGGTGATCACGGGTAAGCTAATCTTGAATTTTTACGAAGTTTATACTTTACTAGATACCGGTTCTACCCATTCTTTTATCTCTCCTGCTTGTGCTCAACGTTTAAACTTGACTCCGGAGAAATTAGACTTTAACTTATCTGTTGAAACTCCGTTGGGTGAAACCTTCGTTACATCTACAGTTTATAAATCTTGTATGATCCAAGTTGGCACTATCACATTACCTGTTGATCTTATCTCTTTAAAGATACTTGCTTTTGATGTGATTTTAGGAATTGATTGGTTAACCACTCATCATGCTAAAATTGATTATTTTCGTAAGGTTGTTAGTTTTCATATTCCTAACCAACCTATCATACGAATTCAAACTACTAAACCACTAAAATCAGTCACTGTCATATCGAGCCACAAAGCTATTCGTTTATTGAAAAACGGATGTCAAGCTTTCTTAGCCCATGTAATGGATTTGAACAAAGACAAGTCAGATTTGAATAATATTTCTATTGTCAGAGAATTTCCCGATGTATTTCCTGAAGAACTTCCTGGTCTACCCCCAGAACGTGAAGTTAAATTCTTTATTGACCTTGAACCTGGCACAAAGCCCATTTCTAAAACTCCATATCGAATGGCTCCTATTGAACTTCAGGAGTTAAAAGTCCAACTACAGGAGTTGTTGGACATCGGTTTTATTCGTCCTAGTACGTCTCCTTGGGGTGCTCCTGTTTTATTCGTAAAGAAGAAAGACGGGAGTATGCGACTTTGTATCGACTATCGAGAATTGAATCATGTCACTATCAAGAATAGGTATCCGCTACCTCGCATTGATGACCTGTTCGACCAGTTACAAGGAACACAATTCTTTTCAAAGATCGACCTTCGTTCTGGATATCATCAGCTGAAGATTAAAACTGAGGATATTCCAAAGACTGCCTTCAGAACTCGGTACGGGCATTATGAATTCTTAGTAATGTCTTTTGGATTGACTAATGCTCCTGCTGCCTTCATGGATATGATGAACCGTGTATTCAAATAATATTTGGATCAGTTCGTTGTTGTCTTTATTGATGACATCCTCATCTATTCCAAAAGCCGTGAAGATCATGAGCGCCTTTTGAAGCTGGTACTGCAAAGGCTTCGTGAAAATAAGCTATATGCCAAATTGAAGAAATGCGAGTTCTGGCTTGAGGAAGTAGCATTCCTTGGGCACGTGGTGTCAAAACATGGAGTATCTGTCGACCCGGCGAAGATTGAAGCCATACAAAGTTGGGAGCAACCGAAGTCGGTAACCGAAGTACGTAGCTTTCTAGGCTTAGCTGGTTATTATCGGAGACTTGTGGAAGGATTTTCTCGAATCGCTACTCCGTTAACTCAGCTGACTCGGAAAGATACAAAATTCGTATGGAGTGAAGAATGCGAGAAGAGTTTCCAAGAACTCAAGAGGAGACTCATTTCGGCACCTGTTCTGACAATACCATCTGGTTCGGATGGATTTGTTATCTACAGCGATGCTTCAGGCAAAGGGTTAGGATGTGTTCTCATGTAACATGGGAAAGTCATAGCCTATGCCTCACGACAACTCAAAGAATATGAGAGGAATTATCCTACTCATGATTTGGAGTTGGCAGCAGTCGTTTTTGCGTTGAAGATCTGGAGACACTACCTGTATGGGGAGAAAGTGGATATCTATACAGATCATAAAAGCCTCAAATATTTCTTCACCCAAAAGGAACTCAACATGCGGCAGCGACGTTGGCTCGAGCTGTTGAAAGATTACGATCATACCATCCAATTTCATCCTGGAAAAGCAAACGTAGTAGCTGACGCATTGAGTAGAAGATCATATGCGGGTACGAGTGCAATATTGTTAACACAAAGGCCCATTTTGTATGACTTACAAAGGATGGAGATAGAGATGAAGGCTCCAAGTACCCACATGATGATATCAAATATACGAGTAGAACCGACTTTAATCGATAAAGTTAAAGCTGCTCAAGCTACGGACATGGAGCTGATGCGTATGAAGAAGAAAGTGCAAGAAGGTGCTATTCCAGAAGCAAGAATCGATGAAGAAGGAATACTTCGAGTCAACTCCAGACTTTGTGTTCCTAACGATTTTGACTTGAAGCATAGAATAATGATGGAGGCACACAACACACCGTTTGCAATCCATCCTGGGAGTACCAAAATGTATCACGATCTTCGACATACATTTTGGTGGAGCAATATGAAAAGAGAGATCGCGGAGTTTATCTCGAGGTGTTTAACTTGTCAACATGTAAAGGCGGAGCATCAAGTGCCAAAAGGTCCATTGCAACCACTTGAGATCCCGAAATGGAAGTGGGAACACATTACTATGGATTTTGTTACGGGTCTTCCCAAGGTTTCTCAAGGCATAGATGCGATTTGGGTTATTGTTGATAGATTAACCAAGTCCGCTCATTTCTTGCCGATACGTGAGACTTATTCCCTTGAACGTCTTGCTAGTATGTACGTGAACGAGATTGTGAGATTGCATGGCATGCCAGTATCCATAGTTTCGGATCGTGACCCAAGATTCACTTCACGATTTTGGGTTAGCTTGCAGAAAGCTATGGGCACGGATTTACGATTCAGTTCGGCATACCATCCTCAAACGGACGGACAATCAGAGGGGACTATTCAAACTCTTGAAGATCTATTAAGACTTTGTGTCCTAGATCTCAAAGGGAGTTGGGATAAGTACCTACCATTGGTGGAATTCTCCTACAACAACATTTATCAGGCGAGCATAGGTGTGGCTCCATTCGAGGCGTTGTATGGAAGAAAATGTCGTTCTCCAGTATGCTGGGACGAGGTGGGTGAAGCAACATTGTTGGGACCAGAGTTGGTACGCATTACTACAGAGAAGATCCAAACGATTCGACAACGTATACAAACGGCACAGGATCGACAAAAGAGTTATGCGGATCTTCATCGGAAGGACGTGGAATTTAATATTGGGGATCATGTATTATTACGTGTTGCACCATGGAAGGGAGTTACAAGATTTGGGAAGAGAGGAAAGCTCAATCCAAGATTTGTTGGTCCATTTGAGATTCTTGAGCGAATAGAAAATGTGGCATATAGACTCGCATTACCTCCAAGCATGTCTCGTGTTCATAATGTTTTTCACATATCTATGCTTCGTAAATATGTTAAAGACCCGAACCACATTATTGAGTTAGAACCAGACGAGATAGCTGAAGATTTAACGTACGAGGAGGTACCTGTTAAGATCTTGGATAGGAAAGAACATGTCCTACGCACGAAGGTTATACCACAAGTTAAGGTTTTGTGGAGAAACCATGCTATTGAAGAAATGACCTGGGAGTTGGAATCAGAAATGAAAGCGAGGTATCCTCACCTTTTTGAAACATCAGGTACGTACGTCAATTTCGAGGACGAAATTTCATAAGGAGGGGAGGTTGTAAGACCCCAACTTATTAATGAATAAAATCAAATTTTCTCTAAATATTATTGTGAATAATAAGGGGTTAATTTGATATAATACTTTGGTTATGGGTGAAATGTGCAAATTTTACAAAATAAGCAAGTGGTTATAAAATATTTATTTTTGGTCGGTGAATATTCGGTTGGTCGTGGAATATTCTTGCTGTCGGGGAATATTCGTACGACGGCGCAGCCTTGTGTGGGCCCCATAACAGAAAGCGATTGGATGAAGAAAACGACAAGTATAAGTTGTTTATAAATAACGGCGTAGTTGTTATCGTTAATACTGTTGGAATACCCGGTGGTTAAAATACTGTAGCACACGGTATTGCACCAATTATTGATTCTTACGTAAGAAGGCACTACTCAATAATTGTTACAGTAGTTATTATTCAATATTTTATTTTATTGATTCAATAATTGCTGCGTTGATATTTTATATTATTGTTGTTTCAATAATTGTTACTGCACAGTATTTTCATTTATCAGATCAATAATTCATATTATTTGAATAATATTATTAGATAACATTATTGGCAATGTCTAGAAAGTTCTGTCTAAGGAGAGGTTTGGTCATCTAATTACGCGTCAGTAAGGAGAAATCCTTATTGGAAAGCCCCCTCTTTCCTGGGAACGGCCTGGTTGTCATAAATGTGATTCTGTAATATTATTTGTGAATAATTAATTATTGATTCATATGATAAGGAAATTGTGACGCCCCCAGAATAGGTATACAACACCCATTCTGAGTCGCCAAATACATGGTACAGAAAGCAAACTACAACTTCAATAATACAATTGTCGTGCAAAATACGACAACACATACTGTGAGTTTAAATACAAATATTGTCTTCTAGACAATATCCACACTCAAATAAATCCTCATTACAATTATTCAAACACTATTTTACAGAAATAGTGAGGACTGCTAATACATCTTTCTAGAACCATCACTCCATACCCCGACTAGATCCTGCTATGTTCTCACCTCCTGAGAAGAAAAATGGAACAAAAAGGAAAAGGGTGAGCTCAACTAGCCCAGTAAAGAATATTATGACTAAGATAATATACAACAAATTATCGTTAGTCTTCAACAGGGAAAAATCTGATAAAATATAATCGACAACAAGTTTTAGATCAACAACTGCAGCGGAAACAGCAAACCATTAGAAGAGTCAAGTAGAGAAAGAATTCTACTATCTTCTAAGATTTAAAAGTCCATCATCAATATTTTATCCCTGTAACATCAATTAATAATCATCTTTATCCAAATATTCATCTTTGCACTACAGGCCAAAGATATTCATTTGTATCACCTGTCGGTCATGTTCATCTCAACACCTGTTCATCTTTGCACTACAGGCCAAAGATATTCATCAAGTAATCATACATCTTTGCACTACAGGCCAAAGATATTCAGTAATATCATCATTTAGGACTGAGGATGATGAAAAATATCTTAAAGAAACGAATCCAGTGAGACAGAAGGACAAATAGTAGGGATTCGTATAACAGTTTATCCAAGATCAATAATACTTCATAATAATCAATTGTGAAGCAGAATTCAAAAATAAAGATCAAAACATGGATACAATCAAAGATAGTAACCATAATAGACATCTTGGACAAAAAGGGAAAATTTTATTTTTCGGTGAATAGTGCCGTATTCGTGAATAGTACCGTATACGTGAATAGTAACGTATACGTGAATAGTAACCCCGACACAAAAAGTTCCAAATTTGATAAAAACTCATATCAATATTTCAGCATAATGATATTGAAGAAAATAATATCATTAAGAAGAAAATAATATCCCTTACCTCAAAATATCAGTACTTCTGGTCGGAATACCGGTATAAGGCTGAAAGAAACTTGCTCTGATGAATAGAAACTCTCAAAGTATCTAAATACTCACAAAATACACTCAATAATCTAGAGAGAGAAAGAGAGAAAACTTGTTTCTGGTGTGATTTTCAATTCTAACTTAGCCCTCTATTTATAGGAAAATTTTGGTAGGTTTGACCTGCAACCTGATGGCTTTACCTGCTACTATTCCCACCCACCACATTTGAAATATAATTCAGCACATTTCTTCACCAACCACAAGTGGGGCCCACCAATTCTAGAATTTTCCACCAAAATGATAAACTCCGAAAATTCAACAATTTCTGAACCAGTCATCTTGTAAAATTCGTAATAAATCATACGTTCATTTTTAACGGTTCAAAATTTGTGGACATATACTCAACTTATATATGTATAACATATCCAAAAATTACCACGATCCAACGGTCGGATTAAAAATTATAACCCCCGCAAACTATCTCAAAAACCCTGATTTTTAATACCTCCATTCCGACAAAAATACTGACAAAAACCTCAACATTAACTCCTTCATTTTTAACCACAAAAATATATCCCTCATTTATATCCACATAAAATAAATATTTCCTTATCATATGAATCAATAATTAATTATTCACAAATAATATTACAGAATCACATTTATGACAACCAGGCCGTTCCCAGGAAAGAGGGGGCTTTCCAATAAGGATTTCTCCTTACTGGCGCGCAATTAGATGACCAAACCTCTCCTTAGACAGAACTTTCTAGACATTGCCAATAATGTTATCTAATAATATTATTCAAATAATATGAATTATTGATCTGATAAATGAAAATACTGTGCAGCAACAATTATTGAAACAACAATAATATAAAATATCAACGCAGCAATTATTGAATCAATAAAATAAAATATTGAACAATAATACTGTAACAATTATTGAGTAGTGCCTTCTTACGTACGAATCAATAATTCAACTATACTGTGCAATCCGTGTGCTACTGTGCAACCACGCGTTATTACTGTATTTTTAACCACCGGTATTTCAACAGTGTTAACGGTAACAACTACGCCGTTATTAATAAACAACTTATACTTGTCGTTTTCTTCATCCAATCGCTTTCCGTTATGGGGCCCACACAAGGCTGCGCCGTCGTACGAATATTCCCCGACAGCAAGAATATTCCACGACCAAACGAATATTCCCCGACAAAATGAATATTTTATAACCACTTGCTTATTTTGTAAAATTTGCACATTTCACCCATAACCAAAGTATTATATCAAATTAACCCCTTATTATTCACAATAATATTTAGAGAAAATTTGATTTTATTCATTAATAAGTTGGGGTCTTACAACCTCCCCTCCTTATGAAATTTCGTCCTCGAAATTGACGTACGTACCTGATGTTTCAAAAAGGTGAGGATACCTCGCTTTCATTTCTGATTCCAACTCCCAGGTCATTTCTTCAATAGCATGGTTTCTCCACAAAACCTTAACTTGTGGTATAACCTTCGTGCGTAGGACATGCTCTTTCCTATCCAAGATCTTAACAGGTACCTCCTCGTACGTTAAATCTTCAGCTATCTCGTCTGGTTCTAACTCAATAATGTGGTTCGGGTCTTTAACATATTTACGAAGCATAGATATGTGAAAAACATTATGAACACGAGACATGCTTGGAGGTAATGCGAGTCTATATGCCACATTTCCTATTCGCTCAAGAATCTCAAATGGACCAACAAATCTTGGATTGAGCTTTCCTCTCTTCCCAAATCTTGTAACTCCCTTCCATGGTGCAACACGTAACAATACATGATCCCCAATATTAAATTCCACGTCCTTCCGATGAAGATCCGCATAACTCTTTTGTCGATCCTGTGCCGTTTGTATACGTTGTCGAATCGTTTGGATCTTCTCTGTAGTAATGCGTACCAATTCTGGTCCCAACAATGTTGCTTCACCCACCTCGTCCCAGCATACTGGAGAACGACATTTTCTTCCATACAACGCCTCAAATGGAGCCATACCTATGCTCGCCTGATAACTGTTGTTGTAGGAGAATTCCACCAATGGTAGGTACTTATCCCAACTCCCTTTGAGATCTAAGACACAAAGTCTTAATAGATCTTCAAGAGTTTGAATAGTCCTCTCTGATTGTCCGTCCGTTTGAGGATGGTATGCTGAACTGAATCGTAAATCCGTGCCCATAGCTTTCTGCAAGCTAACCCAAAATCGTGAAGTGAATCTTGGGTCACGATCCGAAACTATGGATACTGGCATGCCATGCAATCTCACAATCTCGTTCACGTACATACTAGCAAGACGTTCAAGGGAATAAGTCTCACGTATCGGCAAGAAATGAGCGGACTTGGTTAATCTATCAACAATAACCCAAATCGCATCTATGCCTTGAGAAACCTTGGGAAGACCTGTAACAAAATCCATAGTAATGTGTTCCCACTTCCATTTCGGGATCTCAAGTGGTTGCAATGGACCCTTTGGTACTTGATGCTCCGCTTTTACACGTTGACAAGTTAAACATCTCGAGATAAACTCCGCGATCTCTCTTTTCATATTGCTCCACCAAAATGTATGTCGAAGATCGTGATACATTTTGGTACTCCCAGGATGGATTGCAAACGGTGTGTTGTGTGCCTCCATCATTATTCTATGCTTCAAGTCAAAATCGTTAGGAACACAAAGTCTGGAGTTGACTCGAAGTATTCCTTCTTCATCGATTCTTGCTTCTGGAATAGCACCTTCTTGCACTTTCTTCTTCATACGCATCAGCTCTATATCCGTAGCTTGAGCAGCTTTAACTTTATCGATTAAAGTCGGTTCTACTCGTATATTTGATATCATCATGTGGGTACTTGGAGCCTTCATCTCTATCTCCATCCTTTGCAAGTCATACAAAATGGGCCTTTGTGTTAAAAATATTGCACTCGTACCCGCATATGATCTTCTACTCAATGCGTCAGCTACTACGTTTGCTTTTCCAGGATGGTATTGGATGGTATGATCGTAATCTTTCAACAGCTCAAGCCAACGTCGTTGCCGCATGTTGAGTTCCTTTTGGGTGAAGAAATATTTGAGGCTTTTATGATCTGTATAGATCTCCACTTTCTCCCCATACAGGTAGTGTCTCCAGATCTTCAACGCAAAAACGACTGCTGCCAACTCCAAATCATGAGTAGGATAATTCCTCTCATATTCTTTGAGTTGTCGTGAGGCATAGGCTATGACTTTCCCATGTTGCATGAGAACACATCCTAACCCTTTGCCTGAAGCATCGCTGTAGATAACAAATCCATCCGAACCAGATGGTATTGTCAAAACAGGTGCCGAAATGAGTCTCCTCTTGAGTTCTTGGAAACTCTTCTCGCATTCCTCACTCCATACGAATTTTGTATCTTTCCGAGTCAGCTGAGTTAACGGAGTAGCGATTCGAGAAAATCCTTCCACAAATCTCCGATAATAACCAGCTAAGCCCAGAAAGCTACGTACTTCGGTTACCGACTTCGGTTGCTCCCAACTTTGTATGGCTTCAATCTTCGCCGGGTCGACAGATACTCCATGTTTTGACACCACGTGCCCAAGGAATGCTACTTCCTCAAGCCAGAACTCGCATTTCTTCAGTTTGGCATATAGCTTGTTTTCACGAAGCCTTTGCAGTACCAGCTTCAAATGGCGCTCATGATCTTCACGGCTTTTGGAATAGATGAGGATGTCATCAATAAAGACAACAACGAACTGATCCAAATATTCTTTGAATACACGGTTCATCATATCCATGAAGGCAGCAGGAGCATTAGTCAATCCAAAAGACATTACTAAGAATTCATAATGCCCGTACCGAGTTCTGAAGGCAGTCTTTGGAATATCCTCAGTTTTAATCTTCAGCTGATGATATCCAGAACGAAGATCGATCTTTGAAAAGAATTGTGCTCCTTGCAACTGGTCAAACAGGTCATCAATGCGAGGTAGCGGATACCTATTCTTGATGGTGACATGGTTCAATTCTCGATAGTCAATACAAAGTCGCATACTCCCGTCTTTCTTCTTTACGAATAAAACAGGAGCACCCCAAGGAGACGTACTAGGACGAATAAAACCGATGTCCAACAACTCCTGTAGTTGGACTTTTAACTCCTGAAGTTCAATAGGAGCCATTCGATATGGGGTTTTAGAAATGGGCTTTGTACCGGGTTCAAGGTCAATAAAGAATTCAATTTCTCGTTCCGGGGGTAGACCGGGAAGTTCTTCAGGAAATACATCGGAAAATTCTCTAACAATAGAAATATTATTCAAATCTGACTTGTCTTTGTTCAAATCCATAACATGGGCTAAGAAAGCTTGACATCCGTTTTTCAATAAACGAATAGCTTTGTGGCTTGATATGACAGTGACTGATTTTAGTGGTTTAGTAGTTTGAATTCGTATGACAGGTTGGTTAGGAATATGAAAACTAACAACCTTACGAAAACAATCAATTTTAGCATGATGAGTGGTTAACCAATCAATTCCTAAAATCACATCAAAAGCAAGTATCTTTAAAGAGATAAGATCAACAGGTAATGTGATAGTGCCAACTTGGATCATGCAAGATTTATAAACTGTAGATGTAACGAAGGTTTCACCCAACGGAGTTTCAACAGATAAGTTAAAGTCCAATTTCTCCGGAGTCAAGTTTAAACGTTGAGCACAAGCAGGAGAGATAAAAGAATGGGTAGAACCGGTATCTAGTAAAGTATAAACTTCGCAAGAATTCAAGATTAGCTTACCCGTGATCACCTCGTTCGGGTTTCTCACGTTTTGGCCAGTTACGACAAACGCTCTTCCAGGAACCGCTGATTTCGCCTTATCCGGGACAGCCCTTGGAATCACCACTCCCGCTGAACTTGGTTTCGCTATAGTACAATCTCGAGCGATGTGGCCTTCCTTCCCACAGTTGTAACACACCTTGGATTGTTGTGGACAGTTTGGGCTGATATGTCCCTCTTTCCCGCATTTGTAACATCTAACTGGTGGTCGTTCTCCTCCCCTAAAATTTGTTGTTGGTGCTGGTGCTGCTGCTGATGTCTTCCCGTCATTGTTGAATCTCCTCTTTCTGAAATTTCCACTTGACTCAACTCTCCTATTATCATGGCCACGATGACCACTCGAGTGGTTACCGCCTTTGTTCGTATTTTTCCCTCCTCGTTGGTTATCATCGCTCTGATGATTGCTGTCACCGGTATGACCCTGGTTGTGGTCCCTCGGTTGAGTATACTCATTATCTCTCTCTAATAATTGGGCCCTGTTGACAACGTCTGAATACAGAGAAAATTTATGAGAGATAAGGTATTGACGAATCTCAGGTTTTAAACCTCTCAGAAACATCCGCGTCATTCGTTCCTCATTTTCGACCAAATGAGGTGCAAACCTGGATAACTCTGCAAACTTCGCCTCGTACTGGGACACCGTCATGTTGTTTTGTTCCAGTCTAATAAACTCAACCTCCTTCATATGACGAATACTTTCAGGAAAGTACTTGTCATTGAACAGTTTTTGAAATGTTTCCCAGGACATGTTGAGTGCGTCAGGCTGGGTACGCTTCACAGACTCCCACCAGTAGTCTGCCTCACCGCGGAACATAAATGTGGCGAATGGAACCTTCTGTTCCTCCGTGCATCCCAAGACATCAAATATCTTGGTAATTTGCTTGACCCACGTTTCCGCCATGATCGGATCCGGCTTTCCCTTAAATTCTGGTGGTCCCAATTCTTTGAACTGCTTAGCTGTGACAAACCGCGCGTTGTTATCATTTCCACCCGTATTCTGCACACGAGTCTCCCTCGTCTGATTTTGCATGAACTGCAAAAAGCTCCTAAACATTCCATCATTCATCGTTTGCTCGGTAACGTTGTTTACAGGAGGAATATTGCCTTCCTGTTGCACGTTCCTCTGGGTAGTGATCAAAGGTGTCTCCACGGTCTGATTTACTCCATTATTAACGTTCTCAGCTGCCATTCTTAAATACTGCCATAAAACAAGGGTTAATAGTCATGTCATATATTATCCCTATACTCTGACCGACCAAATAAACACCAAATAAACTTAGTCAGGTCATACTAGCGAAGGAATTCCCCGTCTCTCCCCTCCTAGTTCTTGTCTCACATCTCAGCCAGGGATCATATCCCTAAGCTCTGATACCAACTGTGACGCCCCCAGAATAGGTATACAACACCCATTCTGAGTCGCCAAATACATGGTACAGAAAGCAAACTACAACTTCAATAATACAATTGTCGTGCAAAATACGACAACACATACTGTGAGTTTAAATACAAATATTGTCTTCTAGACAATATCCACACTCAAATAAATCCTCATTACAATTATTCAAACACTATTTTACAGAAATAGTGAGGACTGCTAATACATCTTTCTAGAACCATCACTCCATACCCCGACTAGATCCTGCTATGTTCTCACCTCCTGAGAAGAAAAATGGAACAAAAAGGAAAAGGGTGAGCTCAACTAGCCCAGTAAAGAATATTATGACTAAGATAATATACAACAAATTATCGTTAGTCTTCAACAGGGAAAAATCTGATAAAATATAATCGACAACAAGTTTTAGATCAACAACTGCAGCGGAAACAGCAAACCATTAGAAGAGTCAAGTAGAGAAAGAATTCTACTATCTTCTAAGATTTAAAAGTCCATCATCAATATTTTATCCCTGTAACATCAATTAATAATCATCTTTAACCAAATATTCATCTTTGCACTACAGGCCAAAGATATTCATTTGTATCATCTGTCGGTCATGTTCATCTCAACACCTGTTCATCTTTGCACTACAGGCCAAAGATATTCATCAAGTAATCATACATCTTTGCACTACAGGCCAAAGATATTCAGTAATATCATCATTTAGGACTGAGGATGATGAAAAATATCTTAAAGAGAACGAATCCAATGAGACAGAAGGACAAATAGTAGGGATTCGTATAACAGTTTATCCAAGATCAATAATACTTCATAATAATCAATTGTGAAGCAGAATTCAAAAATAAAGATCAAAACATGGATACAATCAAAGATAGTAACCATAATAGACATCTTGGACAAAAAGGGAAAATTTTATTTTTCGGTGAATAGTGCCGTATTCGTGAATAGTACCGTATACGTGAATAGTGCCGTATACGTGAATAGTAACCCCGACACAAAAAGTTCCAAATTTGATAAAAACTCATATCAATATTTCAGCATAATGATATTGAAGAAAATAATATCATTAAGAAGAAAATAATATCCCTTACCTCAAAATATCAGTACTTCTGGTCGGAATACCGGTATAAGGCTGAAAGAAACTTGCTCTGATGAATAGAAACTCTCAAAGTATCTAAATACTCACAAAATACACTCAATAATCTAGAGAGAGAAAGAGAGAAAACTTGTTTCTGGTGTGATTTTCAATTCTAACTTAGCCCTCTATTTATAGGAAAATTTTGGTAGGTTTGACCTGCAACCTGATGGCTTTACCTGCTACTATTCCCACCCACCACATTTGAAATATAATTCAGCACATTTCTTCACCAACCACAAGTGGGGCCCACCAATTCTAGAATTTTCCACCAAAATGATAAACTCCGAAAATTCAACAATTTCTGAACCAGTCATCTTGTAAAATTCGTAATAAATCATACGTTCATTTTTAACGGTTCAAAATTTGTGGACATATACTCAACTTATATATGTATAACATATCCAAAAATTACCACGATCCAACGGTCGGATTAAAAATTATAACCCCCGCAAACTATCTCAAAAACCCTGATTTTTAATACCTCCATTCCGACAAAAATACTGACAAAAACCTCAACATTAACTCCTTCATTTTTAACCACAAAAATATATCCCTCATTTATATCCACATAAAATAAATATTTCCTTATCATATGAATCAATAATTAATTATTCACAAATAATATTACAGAATCACATTTATGACAACCAGGCCGTTCCCAGGAAAGAGGGGGCTTTCCAATAAGGATTTCTCCTTACTGGCGCGCAATTAGATGACCAAACCTCTCCTTAGACAGAACTTTCTAGACATTGCCAATAATGTTATCTAATAATATTATTCAAATAATATGAATTATTGATCTGATAAATGAAAATACTGTGCAGCAACAATTATTGAAACAACAATAATATAAAATATCAACGCAGCAATTATTGAATCAATAAAATAAAATATTGAACAGTAATCACTGTAACAATTATTGAGTAGTGCCTTCTTACGTACGAATCAATAATTCAACTATACTGTGCAATCCGTGTGCTACTGTGCAACCACGCGTTATTACTGTATTTTTAACCACCGGTATTTCAACAGTGTTAACGGTAACAACTACGCCGTTATTAATAAACAACTTATACTTGTCGTTTTCTTCATCCAATCGCTTTCCGTTATGGGGCCCACACAAGGCTGCGCCGTCGTACGAATATTCCCCGACAGCAAGAATATTCCACGACCAAACGAATATTCCCCGACAAAATGAATATTTTATAACCACTTGCTTATTTTGTAAAATTTGCACATTTCACCCATAACCAAAGTATTATATCAAATTAACCCCTTATTATTCACAATAATATTTAGAGAAAATTTGATTTTATTCATTAATAAGTTGGGGTCTTACAGAAATATTTATTTTATGTGGATATAAATGAGGGATATATTTTTGTGGTTAAAAATGAAGGAGTTAATGTTGAGGTTTTTGTCAGTATTTTTGTCGGAATGGAGGTATTAAAAATCAGGGTTTTTGAGATAGTTGCGGGGGTTATAATTTTTAATCCGACCGTTAGATCGTGGTAATTTTTGGATATGGTATACATATATAAGTTGAGTATATGTCCACAAATTTTGAACCGTTAAAAATGAACGTATGATTTATTACGAATTTTACAAGATGACTGGTTCAGAAATTGTTGAATTTTCGGAGTTTATCATTTTGATGGAAAATTCTAGAATTGGTGGGCCCCACTTGTGGTTGGTGAAGAAATGTGCTGAATTATATTTCAAATGTGGTGGGTGGGAATAGTAGCAGGTAAAGCCATCAGGTTGCAGGTCAAGCCTACTAAAATTTTCCTATAAATAGAGGGCTAAGTTAGAATTGAAAATCACACCAGAAACAAGTTTTCTCTCTTTCTCTCTCTAGATTATTGAGTGTATTTTGTGAGTATTTAGATACTTTGAGAGTTTCTATTCATCAGAGCAAGTTTCTTTCAGCCTTATACCGGTATTCCGACCAGAAGTACTGATATTTTGAGGTAAGGGGTATTATTTATTTCACATTTTGAAGAGATATTATTTTTCGTATTCGTATGAATATTATTTCTGTTCAATATTCATAAGAAATTTTATTTCGTTCAATATTCGCGAGAAATATTATATTCGTTTAATATTCGTAATGAATATTATTTTCGTTTAATATTCGTAAGGGATATTATTTTCTTCTTAAATGATATTATTTTCTTCAATATCATTATGCTGAAATATTGATATGAGTTTTTATCAAATTTGGAACTTTTTGTGTCGGGGGTTACTATTCACGTATACGGCACTATTCACGTATACGGCACTATTCACGAATACGGCACTATTCACCGAAAAATAAAATTTTCCCTTTTTGTCCAAGATGTCTATTATGGTTACTATCTTTGATTGTATCCATATTTTGATCTTTATTTTTGAATTCTGCTTCACAATTGATTATTATGGAGTATTATTGATCTTGGATAAACTGTTATACGAATCCCTAATATTTGTCCTTCTGTCTCACTGGATTCGTTCTCTTTAAGATATTTTTCATCATCCTCAGTCCTAAATGATGATATTACTGAATATGTTTGGCCTGTAGTGTAAGACCCCGAATTTTATGAAATAAAAGTATTCAATTTTTCTTATAATTACTATTCAGTAAATGGTTAAATTGATAAAAGTTTAAAGTTATGGGTGAAATATAAATTTTTTTTCAAAATAAGCAAGTGGTTATAAAATAATCATTGTTGTCGGGGAATATTCGTTTGGTCGTGGAATATTCTTTCTGTCGGAAAATATTCGTACGACGGCGCAGCTATTTGTGGGCCCCATAACGAATAACTGTCGGGTGAAGAAAACGACAAATTTGAGTTTTTACAAATAACGGCGTAGTTGTTATCGTTAATACTGTTGAAATACCCGGTGGTTAAAATACAGTAATACGCGTTATTGCACAGTAGCACACGGTATTGCACAGTATTTTTGAAATTATTGATTCTTACGTAAGAAGGCACTACTCAATAATTGTTACAGTAATTACTGTTCAATATTTTATTTTATTGATTCAATAATTGCTACGTTGAAATTTTATATTATTGTTGTTCAATAATTGTTGCTGCACAGTATTTTCCATTATCAGATCAATAATTCATATTATTTGAATAGTATTATTAGATAGCATTATTGGCAATGTCTAGAAAGTTCTGTCTAAGGAGAGGTTTGGTCATCTAATTGCGCGCCAGTAAGGAGAAATCCTTATTGGAAAGCCCCCTCTTTCCTGGGAACGGCCTGGTTGTCATAAATGTGATTCTGTAATATTATTTGTGAATAATTAATTATTGATTTATATGATAAGAAAATATTTATTTTATGTGGATATAAATGAGGGATATATTTTTGTGGTTAAAATGAAGGAGTTAATGTTGAGATTTTTATCCGTATTTTTGTCGGAATGGAGGTATTAAAAATCAGGGTTTTTGAGATATTTTGCGGGGGTTATAATTTTTAATCCGACCGTTGGATCGTGGTAATTTTTGGATATGTTATACATATATAAGTTGAGTATATGTCCACAAATTTTGAACCGTTAAAAATGAACGTATGATTTGTTATGAATTTTACGAGATGACTGGTTCAGAAATTGTTGAATTTTTGGAGTTTATCATTTTGGTGGAAAATTCTAGAATTGGTGGGCCCCACTTGTGGTTGGTGAAGAAATGTGCTGAATTATATTTCAAATGTGGTGGGTGGGAATAGTAGCAGGTAAAGCCATCAGGTTGCAGGTCAAACCTACCAAAATTTTCCTATAAATAGAGGGCTAAGTTAGAATTGAAAATCACACCAGAAACATAAGCTTTCTCTCTTTCTCTCTCTATATTATGAAGCATATTTTGTGAGTTTTTAGATACTTGGTGAGTTGCTATTCATCAGTGCAAGTTTCCTTCAGCATCATATCCGATATCCAGTCAGAAGTACTGCTCTTTTGAGGTAAGGGATAGTAAGGGATAGTAAGGGATAGTAAGGGATAGTAATGGATTTTAAGGGTTGTTATGATTTTCAGTTTCGTAATTTTTCTGATCTTCAAAAATTCTGGAAAAATTTGAAATGATATTTTGATGAGTTTTCTTGATTGTGTCCAAAAATGGTGATTTTTGGATGTATAGATTGAGAGTTATGAATTTTATGAGAAAAGACTATTTTAAAAGTAACAGCTTATAATTTCTTGTGGTTAACTCCAAAATTGATGAAATTTTTATTGGGAGTACATGTATATGATGGAAGTATACTCTGTAAATTTCAGAATTTTTGGACAAAAGTATAATTTTTGATAAATGTCTAAATATTCGGCTGTTTTGGCCATATGAAAAATAGTAAATGACTTTTAAAAATTTTGAGAAAAATATATGTTCACTATGGGACTATATTATGCTAAATCCCAGAAAAGAAATATTTTTGGAACTGATTTGGTATTTTTCATGAAAATGGTCTAGTTATGAGTAAATGAATTAAATATGTTTTGTGAAGAAAGAAAATTGGAAAATAGGATTTTATGGCTTGAGAATCCTATATGAGGTATATGCAGATTTTTGATGAGGGTTTTGGTTATTGATGATGAAATTGTAAGAGTTGGCATTTTATGATGATTAAATGCATTAATTAGTAAAGTGTAAACAATTAAAATAAATTGTTTATAAATTTAAGTAATGTTATTCTTTCAATATCATTATACCGAAATATTGGTATGGATTTTATTGTGGAATTTCTATCTTTTGTGTCGGGGTTACTATTCATGAGTTACTATTCACGATTTACTATTCATGAGTTACGAATATTACTCTTGAGATTAAAACTATATGTTGATCATATTATTTTTATCATCATATATAATATTTTTATAACCCTGATGTTGAAATTCTCTTTCACTGGAGTGTAAAGATGGGTAGATTATTGGTATGATCATGACTAGGGTTCTCTTTGGCCTGTAGTGCAAAGTTGAATTGTGACTGGTATGATCATGACCATTGAATTTATAATTGAATATCTTAAGCTTAAGTGCAAAGGTGAATTGATCAACATGGTTATAATTATTGTTTATATAAATTCTGAAATGATTTTATATTTCTTTGAGATGTGAATATATTTGGCCTGTAGTGCAAATATGAATTGTTGATGAATATCTTTGGCATGTAGTGCAAAGATGGCCTGTTGATGAATATCTTTGGCCTGTAGTGCAAAGATGAACTGTTGTTGAATATCTTTGGCCCGTAGTGCAAAGATGGTTTGTTGATGAATATCTTTGGCCCGTAGTGCAAAGATGGATTTGTTAGTATGATTATAAACAGGAACTGTGATTTGGTATAACCATGATCTTTGATGTTTCAGGTAAAGACAGGTGATGAAAATATTCTTCGTCCTGGGTGCGAAGAAAAATTTATAGTCACAATTATGATTATGAGTTATTCATATGATTGTGGAAAGGAACTGTTGAGTGATGTTACATGGATAAAACATTGTTGGTGGATTTTTAACATGGAGAAGATAATAGACTTTATAGTCTATTTGACTCTTCTAATGGATTGCTCGTTCCGCTGCAACTATGGTTGAAATTTTTATCATTTACCATATGTTCTAAATCTCTGATTTATTGTTGATGAAGGCTATTGATAATTGAATTATCTTTAGTCATGATATTCTTTACTGAGCTAGTTGTGCTCACCCTTTTGCTTCACAATTCCTTTCAGGTAATAAGAGTGTAGCTGGGTCGAGCGAGGGTAACGGGGAAATAGAACGATGGTCTCTAGCTGTGGATGTTCTCCCGAAGCAGTATAGAAAAGTTCATTTAGTAATTATATTTGGTGAATCCAATAGGGTAAGGTGTACCCAACGTTGGAAGGGTGGTTTGCCACTATCATACAAGATGTCTAACGACATACAACCTCGTGTCATCATAAGACAGGGATGTGCTCATCCACTTGCTGAGTATATATACGAGCACTACCTATATAATCTTGGTGTTTGTTTAAAGTATAATTCTCAATTAGAGACAGTAGAGATAATGATATGTCAAGAGAAGACTCACCATTGGGAAGAATATGATAGTAATCTTCTCGTTTTTCTTTGGGGTCTATTGGGTCAACCAAGGATAATTCTGTGGCCATATGATATCTATCATAACCTAGACGCATGGCCTCCCATGTACGAAGGTTTCCTTGAGCACTTCCCAAAGATTCTAATTTCTAAAACAGTTTTTGACTATACCTTTATGTAAGGTGTCATTGTGAGGTGATGTCCACGGTTGGAACATGAGTCACATTTGGTATATATTTGTATCCAAACTCACAGCATATGTGTTGTTGTATTTTGCACGACAATTGTTGTAATAAAGTTACAGTTGTTTTCTGTACCATGTATTTGGCGACTCAGAATAGGTTGGATGGAATGGACCTATTTTGGGGTTGTCACAGTTGGTATCAGAGCTTAGGGATATGATCTCTGGTGGAGATCGGGGAATATAACTAGGAGGGGAGAGATGCGTAAATCCTTCGCTAGTGTGTCCTACCTAAGCTTATTTGTTGGTTAGTCATAATATTGGGATATTATGTGATATGTTAATTTATTTAATTAACCCTTATTTTATGGCAGTATTTGAGAATGGCAGCTGAGAATGCTAACAATGGAGTGAATGAGACTGTGGGGATACCTCTAATCACTAACCATGATAATGTGATGTCAGACGAAGAAGGAATTAGAGATATCTATGTGGTGAGTGAAGAATTGATAGTTGCACCCGAGATAGTCGCAGAGGTAACAGCTGAGACTGAGGAAGAAGAGGAAGAAGAAGTACCAGAGGAGAGTTTATTAGAGGTATTATATGATCAAAATGTAGAATTTCAAAATCGTATTCATGAGTTAGAAGAGCAGGCAGAAGAACGACAGGCAGTCGTGGAACAAAAGGATGCAACAATTCAAGCTTGTGTTACCCGATATGTGATACTTGAACAGAAGCATTCTTTGGCAGAGTATAAGATGATAAAAATGGAATCTGAGCTGAAAGAAGAAAAAATTGAACGAGTGAGAATAAGTGATGCATGGGTAAAAGCCGCACGACACGTGGATATTGTGGAAAGAGATGTTCGATCTAAGAAGGCTAAAATAGATGATATGAATTTCTCTTTTTGGAAAGCAATTGGGAGAACCCAACATCGAGTTTTGAATTACCCTGTACATAGCGGTCAACCTGAATCCGATATGGATCGAAGATTGATGATTCAGATCATGAATGAGAAGTACGAAGAGGCAGTTGAGGGAGGAATATGTCCTATAGAAAGGTATATTCCAACGGTAATGATGACGCCAAATGCTGCTCCAGACAAGTCAAAGCCGAGTAGTTCGAGGGATGGCGGTTGTCATGACTTCCCAACAAATGAGGAACCCAAATGAAGTTATCATGGGAGATGAGCAATGGAGAAATCATGATGATCTGAGAGATAGAATCTGAAATGGAAGCAAGGTATTCTCAACTCTTCGAAATACCAGGTACGTAAATTTCGGGGACGAAATTTCATAAGGAGGGGAGATTGTAAGACCCCGAATTTTATGAAATAAAAGTATTCAATTTTTCTTATAATTACTATTCAGTAAATGGTTAAATTGATAAAAGTTTAAAGTTATGGGTGAAATATAAATTTTTTTTCAAAATAAGCAAGTGGTTATAAAATAATCATTGTTGTCGGGGAATATTCGTTTGGTCGTGGAATATTCTTTCTGTCGGAAAATATTCGTACGACGGCGCAGCTATTTGTGGGCCCCATAACGAATAATTGTCGGGTGAAGAAAAACGACAAATTTGAGTTTTTACAAATAACGGCGTAGTTGTTATCGTTAATACTGTTGAAATACCCGGTGGTTAAAATACAGTAATACGCGTTATTGCACAGTAGCACACGGTATTGCACAGTATTTTTGAAATTATTGATTCTTACGTAAGAAGGCACTACTCAATAATTGTTACAGTAATTACTGTTCAATATTTTATTTTATTGATTCAATAATTGCTACGTTGAAATTTTATATTATTGTTGTTCAATAATTGTTGCTGCACAGTATTTTCCATTATCAGATCAATAATTCATATTATTTGAATAGTATTATTAGATAGCATTATTGGCAATGTCTAGAAAGTTCTGTCTAAGGAGAGGTTTGGTCATCTAATTGCGCGCCAGTAAGGAGAAATCCTTATTGGAAAGCCCCCTCTTTCCTGGGAACGGCCTGGTTGTCATAAATGTGATTCTGTAATATTATTTGTGAATAATTAATTATTGATTTATATGATAAGAAAATATTTATTTTATGTGGATATAAATGAGGGATATATTTTTGTGGTTAAAATGAAGGAGTTAATGTTGAGATTTTTATCCGTATTTTTGTCGGAATGGAGGTATTAAAAATCAGGGTTTTTGAGATATTTTGCGGGGGTTATAATTTTTAATCCGACCGTTGGATCGTGGTAATATTTGGATATGTTATACATATATAAGTTGAGTATATGTCTACAAATTTTGAACCGTTAAAAATGAACGTATGATTTGTTATGAATTTTACGAGATGACTGGTTCAGAAATTGTTGAATTTTTGGAGTTTATCATTTTGGTGGAAAATTCTAGAATTGGTGGGCCCCACTTGTGGTTGGTGAAGAAATGTGCTGAATTATATTTCAAATGTGGTGGGTGGGAATAGTAGCAGGTAAAGCCATCAGGTTGCAGGTCAAACCTACCAAAATTTTCCTATAAATAGAGGGCTAAGTTAGAATTGAAAATCACACCAGAAACATAAGCTTTCTCTCTTTCTCTCTCTATATTATGAAGCATATTTTGTGAGTTTTTAGATACTTGGTGAGTTGCTATTCATCAGTGCAAGTTTCCTTCAGCATCATATCCGATATCCAGTCAGAAGTACTGCTCTTTTGAGGTAAGGGATAGTAAGGGATAGTAAGGGATAGTAAGGGATAGTAATGGATTTTAAGGGTTGTTATGATTTTCAGTTTCGTAATTTTTCTGATCTTCAAAAATTCTGGAAAAATTTGAAATGATATTTTGATGAGTTTTCTTGATTGTGTCCAAAAATGGTGATTTTTGGATGTATAGATTGAGAGTTATGAATTTTATGAGAAAAGACTATTTTAAAAGTAACAGCTTATAATTTCTTGTGGTTAACTCCAAAATTGATGAAATTTTTATTGGGAGTACATGTATATGATAGAAGTATACTCTGTTAATTTCAGAATTTTTGGACAAAAGTATAATTTTTGATAAATGTCTAAATATTCGGCTGTTTTGGCCATATGAAAAATAGTAAATGACTTTTAAAAATTCTGAGAAAAATATATGTTCACTATGGGACTATATTATGCTAAATCCCAGAAAAGAAATATTTTTGGAACTGATTTGGTATTTTTCATGAAAATGGTCTAGTTATGAGTAAATGAATTAAATATGTTTTGTGAAGAAAGAAAATTGGAAAATAGGATTTTATGGCTTGAGAATCCTATATGAGGTATATGCAGATTTTTGATGAGGGTTTTGGTTATTGATGATGAAATTGTAAGAGTTGGCATTTTATGATGATTAAATGCATTAATTAGTAAAGTGTAAACAATTAAAATAAATTGTTTATAAATTTAAGTAATGTTATTCTTTCAATATCATTATACCGAAATATTGGTATGGATTTTATTGTGGAATTTCTATCTTTTGTGTCGGGGTTACTATTCATGAGTTACTATTCACGATTTACTATTCATGAGTTAC
Organism: Panax notoginseng; assembly: GCA_016801055.1. Lineage (NCBI taxonomy): Eukaryota > Viridiplantae > Streptophyta > Magnoliopsida > Apiales > Araliaceae > Panax > Panax notoginseng. Next base: position 192,795,845 of record CM029019.1, on the reverse strand, counting down.
GAATATTACTCTTGAGATTAAAACTATATGTTGATCATATTATTTTTATCATCATATATAACATTTTTATAACCCTGATGTTGAAATTCTCTTTCACTGGAGTGTAAAGATGGGTAGATTATTGGTATGATCATGACTAGGGTTCTCTTTGGCCTGTAGTGCAAAGTTGAATTGTGACTGGTATGATCATGACCATTGAATTTATAATTGAATATCTTAAGCTTAAGTGCAAAGGTGAATTGATCAACATGGTTATAATTATTGTTTATATAAATTCTGAAATGATTTTATATTTCTTTGAGATGTGAATATATTTGGCCTGTAGTGCAAATATGAATTGTTGATGAATATCTTTGGCATGTAGTGCAAAGATGGCCTGTTGATGAATATCTTTGGCCTGTAGTGCAAAGATGAACTGTTGTTGAATATCTTTGGCCCGTAGTGCAAAGATGGTTTGTTGATGAATATCTTTGGCCCGTAGTGCAAAGATGGATTTGTTAGTATGATTATAAACAGGAACTGTGATTTGGTATAACCATGATCTTTGATGTTTCAGGTAAAGACAGGTGATGAAAATATTCTTCGTCCTGGGTGCGAAGAAAAATTTATAGTCACAATTATGATTATGAGTTATTCATATGATTGTGGAAAGGAACTGTTGAGTGATGTTACATGGATAAAACATTGTTGGTGATTTTTAACATGGAGAAGATAATAGACTTTATAGTCTATTTGACTCTTCTAATGGATTGCTCGTTCCGCTGCAACTATGGTTGAAATTTTTATCATTTACCATATGTTCTAAATCTCTGATTTATTGTTGATGAAGGCTATTGATAATTGAATTATCTTTAGTCATGATATTCTTTACTGAGCTAGTTGTGCTCACCCTTTTGCTTCACAATTCCTTTCAGGTAATAAGAGTGTAGCTGGGTCGAGCGAGGGTAACGGGGAAATAGAACGATGGTCTCTAGCTGTGGATGTTCTCCCGAAGCAGTATAGAAAAGTTCATTTAGTAATTATATTTGGTGAATCCAATAGGGTAAGGTGTACCCAACGTTGGAAGGGTGGTTTGCCTCTATCATACAAGATGTCTAACGACATACAACCTCGTGTCATCATAAGACAGGGATGTGCTCATCCACTTGCTGAGTATATATACGAGCACTACCTATATAATCTTGGTGTTTGTTTAAAGTATAATTCTCAATTAGAGACAGTAGAGATAATGATATGTCAAGAGAAGACTCACCATTGGGAAGAATATGATAGTAATCTTCTCGTTTTTCTTTGGGGTCTAATGGGTAAACCAAGGATAATTCTGTGGCCATATGATATCTATCATAACCTAGACGCATGGCCTCCCATGTACGAAGGTTTCCTTGAGCACTTCCCAAAGATTCTAATTTCCAAAACAGTTTTTGACTATACCTTTATGTAAGGTGTCATTGTGAGGTGATGTCCACGGTTGGAACATGAGTCACATTTGGTATATATTTGTATCCAAACTCACAGCATATGTGTTGTTGTATTTTGCACGACAATTGTTGTAATAAAGTTACAGTTGTTTTCTGTACCATGTATTTGGCGACTCAGAATAGGTTGGATGGAATGGACCTATTTTGGGGTTGTCACATGTAGTGCAAAGATGTATAATTACTTGATGAATATCTTTGGCCTGTAGTGCAAAGATGAACAGGTGTTGAGATGAACATGACCGACTGATGATACAAATGAATATCTTTGGCCTGTAGTACAAAGATGAATATTTGGTTAAAGATGATTATTAATTGATGTTACAGGGATAAAATATTGATGATGGACTTTTAAATCTTAGAAGATAGTAGAATTCTTTCTCTACTTGACTCTTCTAATGGTTTGCTGTTTCCGCTGCTGTTGTTGATCTAAAACTTGTTGTCGATTATATTTTATCAGATTTTTCCCTGTTGAAGACTAACGATAATTTGTTGTATATTATCTTAGTCATAATATTCTTTACTGGGCTAGTTGAGCTCACCCTTTTCCTTTTTGTTCCATTTTTCTTCTCAGGAGGTGAGAACATAGCATGATCTAGTCGGGGTATGGAGTGATGGTTCTAGAAAGATGTTTTAGCAGTCCTCACTATTTCTGTAAAATAGTGTTTGAATAATTGTAATGCGGATTTATTTGAGTGTGGATATTGTCCAGAAGACAATATTTGTATTTAAACTCACAGTATGTGTTGTCGTATTTTGCACGACAATTGTATTATTGAAGTTGTAGTTTGCTTTCTGTACCATGTATTTGGCGACTCAGAATAGGTGTTGTATACCTATTTTGGGGGCGTCACAAATGCTGCCAGATAAGTAAGAAGCTGCAAAAACATTATGAAATTGAAATACAAATGCTATTATCAGACTTGAAAATGTGTAGAGTTCTCAAATGGAAAATAGAAATTTACCTTTTAAAAAAAATCTTCATTAACTAATTACATGATGTATCGACAAAGCTTAACACTAGCGTCTAGCAGTGCCATCTATGCATCTTCAGTATTACAGTAATGTACCTTATGGTTTGTTTCTGAGTTTTATTTCGAGGGGAAGGAAAGGGAAGGGAAAGTTGGAATTTTTCTTCTAATATTTTGCAAGGCTTGCTCCAACTTTCTCGATCAGCCCAACTTTCTTGATACTTCCCTTCCTCCTTAAACGAAACTCACAAACATGTCATTAAGCAACACACATAAAAGAAAAAAAATCCGCCAACAGTCATCACAAGGTCATGGAAACATTGAACTGGAAAAACAAAAAAAACTTAATTAGTTTCCTTTTGTGGGAGGATAGTTACGGTTTACAACAAGAAATTTAGTTTCTAAATTATCAACAAACCCAAACCAATCCACTCCTCAAGAGGAAGAGGCAGACCATTTAACGTATGTGGACCATAAAACAAGTAGACTTGAACATCTAAAATTGAAAACATATATCTAATTACTGTAAATCCAGGTAGCATCAACAATAAATAGCAGAAAAATAATATAAATCAAATAAAATATTGTAAGGAACAAGGAAAACCTACTCGGTAATCTCCACTTCACAAGCAAAATCAGCTACTAAACCTGTTGTAGAATCAATGTTAACCTATACATCATTCATAGATAGGCCACAGATAGTAACAGTGAGAGGATACCAGAATATCCAATCTACATTAAGGAGATAAAGATGAATGAAAAAAAAATCACAGTGCGTTATACCATTCCCATTCTTCGATTTCCTTCCATTATCCTCCTCACCTGCCATTCAGTTAAAAAGCAAAAGAGTGAGGTACCATAAAATAAAAAAAGTACTTTCATTAAGAAAATTAATTTCAGAAAGAAAAGTTCTAAGCATAAAGAGAGAAACATTGTACTCAAAGATTCAAATTAAGACTTTGAATAAAAACTTAATGATTTAATAGTTTGCAAAAAATCAAGTTTAGTATAATTGAATATATTTAAGTTAGATTAAGATATGAACTGATATATTTTTGGATACTAAATGGGATACATGCTTAAAAAGTCAGTCTGCATGATGAAAGTAAAACTCAGAGGTTTGGAACTTTAGATATGTTGCAATGTGGATGACTATATGATGAAGTTCCATACATGCACGTAAAAATAAACATAATGGGAAACTACAATCATTTATCCTTCATCTTTCTAACCAAATGTAGACTTACTCAGGTTGCTACAGGTTTCAATAGATTATTTATTGCTCTGGCTCATTCTTGTTGAGGCTACATTTTTACATCATGGTCAATTTAATGCATAACAGTAGCACATATTCGGCATAGAATCATTCCACTTGATTATAACTGCTAATTAACACCAAACAAATCAGTTCACTTGATTATTGGATGCAGGATAAAGTCCCTGATATATCCATTCTTTTATCCAAATATAAGAAACAGGCAAAGATGAGATACACAACCTTTTGCAAGTAATTCAAGGTTCGTTTTGAGTGCTCTGTAAAGTTCCAGTGAAACATTCCCCATGGCCTCATTCGCAGCACCACCCACAAGTTTATCAAGAGAAATAGAAATTTATGGCAATCCTTTTGACTTCTGAGTAACTAGTTTTACATATGCAAAACTAGTGTAGAATTACAAAAATGATATTCAACTAGTGTAGAATCAATGATAACCTGTTGGGGAAGGGATCGAGAAATAGGAGATGAGGAAGATCGAGTGACTTACTTTGATAATTCTTCGAGGTAAATTGCTATTCGCCATTGAAGAAGCTTCAATTACAAAGTACACTAACAAGGGTTTTCAGAGAGACGTGGTTCACCTCCTCAGCTCCAAACGTCGCTTGTAGAATGGCACCACCACTATGTCGCCGCTGCCGCTACCACTACGTCGCCACTATTTCTAGGGTTAGAGGGAGTCGAGAGGGAGGGGAATGAGATGGGCTGCATATCTGAGTGAGAGAGTTAAGCTAGTGAAATGAGAGAGACAGTGTAAGACCCCGAATTTTATGAAATAAAAGTATTCAATTTTTCTTATAATTACAATTCAGTAAATGGTTAAATTGATAAAAAGTTAAAGTTATGGGTGAAATGTGAAAATTTTTCAAAATACACAAGTGGTTATAAAATAATCATTGTTGTCGGGGAATATTCGTTTGGTCGTGGAATATTCTTTCTGTCGGGGAATATTCGTACGACGGCGCAGCTATTTGTGGGCCCCACAACAGAATAACTGTCGGGTGAAAAAAACGACAAATTTAAATTTTTACAAATAACGGCGTAGTTGTTACTGTTAACACTGTTGGAATACCCGGTGATTAAAATACAGTAATACGCGTTATTGCACAGTAGCACACGGTATTGCACAGTATTTTTGAAATTATTGATTCTTACGTAAGAAGGCACTACTCAATAATTGTTACAGTAATTACTGTTCAATATTTTATTTTATTGATTCAATAATTGCTATGTTGAAATTTTGTATTATTGTTGTTCAATAATTGTTGCTGCACAGTATTTTCTATTATCAGATCAATAATTCATATTATTTGAATAGTATTATTAGATAACATTATTGATAATGTCTAGAAAGTTCTGTCTAAGGAGAGGTTTGGTCATTTAATTGCGCGCCAGTAAGGAAAAATTCTTATTGGAAAGCCCCCTCTTTCCTGGGAACGGCCTGGTTGTCATAAATGTGATTCTGTAATATTATTTGTGAATAATTAATTATTGATTCATATGATAAGGAAATATTTATATTATGTGGATATAAATGAGGGATATATTTTTGTGGTTAAAAATGAAGGAGTTAATGTTGAGGTTTTTATCAGTATTTTTGTCGGAATGGAGGTATTAAAAATCAGGGTTTTTGAGATATTTTGCGGGGGTTATAATTTTTAATCCGACCGTTGGATCGTGGTAATTTTTGGATATGTTATACATATATAAGTTGAGTATATGTCCATAAATTTTGAACCGTTAAAAATGAACGTATGATTTATTATGAATTTTACAAGATGACTAGTTCAGAAATTGTTGAATTTTCGGAGTTAATCATTTTGGTGGAAAATTCTAGAATTGGTGGGCCCCACTTATGGTTGGTGAAGAAATGTGCTGAATTATATTTTAAATGTGGTGGGTGGGAATAGTAGCAGGTAAAGCCATCAGGTTGCAGGTCAAACCTACCAAAATTTTCCTATAAATAGAGGGCTAAGTTAGAATTGAAAATCACACCAGAAACATAAGCTTTCTCTCTTTCTCTCTCTATATTATGAAGCATATTTTGTGAGTTTTTAGATACTTGGTGAGTTTCTATTCATCAGTGCAAGTTTTCTTCAGCATCATATCCGATATCCAGTAAGAAGTACTGCTCTTTTGAGGTAAGGGATAGTAAGGGATATTAAGGGATTTTAAGGGTTGTTATGATTTTCAGTTTCGTAATTTTTTTGAACTTCAAAAATTCTGGAAAAATTTGAAATGATATTTTGATGAGTTTTATTGATTGTGCCCAAAAATGGTGATTTTTGGATGTATAGATTGAGAGTTATGAATTTTATGAGAAAAGACTATTTTAAAAGTAACCGCTTATAATTCCTTGTGGTTAACTCCAAAATTGATGAAATTTTTATTGGGAGTACATGTATATGATAGAAGTATACTCTGTAAATTTTAGAATTTTTAGACAAAAGTACAATTTTTGATAAATGTCTAAATATTCGGCTATTTTGGCCATATGAAAAATAGTAAATGACTTTTAAAAATTCCGAGAAAAATATATGTTCACTATGGGACTATATTATGCTAAATCCCAGAAAAGAAATATTTTTGGGACTGATTTGGTATTTTTCATAAAAATAGTCTAGTTATGAGAAAATGAATTAAATATGTTATATGAAGTAAGAAAATTGGAAAATAGGATTTTATGGCTTGAGAATCCTATATGAGGTATATGCAGATTTTTGATGAGGGTTTTGGTTATTGATGATGAAATTGTAAGAGTTGGCATTTTATGATGATTAAATGCATTAATTAGTAAAGTGTAAACAATTAAAATAAATTGTTTATAAATGTAAGTAATGTTATTCTTTCAATATCATTATACCGAAATATTAGTATGAATTTTATTGTAGAATTTCTATCTTTTGTGTCGGGGTTACTATTCATGAGTTACGAATATTACTCTTGAGATTAAAACTATATGTTGATCATATTATTTTTATCATCATATATAACATTTTTATAACCCTGATGTTGAAATTCTCTTTCACTGGAGTGTAAAGATGGGTAGATTATTGGTATGATCATGACTAGGGTTCTCTTTGGCCTGTAGTGCAAAGTTGAATTGTGACTGGTATGATCATGACCATTGAATTTATAATTGAATATCTTAAGCTTAAGTGCAAAGGTGAATTGATCAACATGGTTATAATTATTGTTTATATAAATTCTGAAATGATTATATATTTCTTTGAGATATGAATATATTTGGCCTGTAGTGCAAATATGAATTGTTGATGAATATCTTTGGCATGTAGTGCAAAGATGGTTTGTTGATGAATATCTTTGGCCTGTAGTGCAAAGATGAACTGTTGTTGAATATCTTTGGCCCGTAGTGCAAAGATGGTTTGTTGATGAATATCTTTGGCCCGTAGTGCAAAGATGGATTTGTTAGTATGATTATAAACAGGAACTGTGATTTGGTATAACCATGATCTTTGATGTTTCAGGTAAAGACAGGTGATGAAAATATTCTTCGTCCTGGGTGCGAAGAAAAATTTATAGTCACAATTATGATTATGAGTTATTCATATGATTGTGGAAAGGAACTGTTGAGTGAGGTTACATGGATAAAATATTGTTGATGGATTTTTAACATGGAGAAGATAATAGACTTTATAGTCTATTTGACTCTTCTAATGGATTGCTCGTTCCGCTGCAACTATGGTTGAAATTTTTATCATTTACCATATGTTCTAAATCTCTGATTTATTATTGATGAAGGCTATTGATAATTTAATTATCTTTAGTCATGATATTCTTTACTGAGCTAGTTGTGCTCACCCTTTTGCTTCACAATTCCTTTCAGGTAATAAGAGTGTAGCTGGGTCGAGCGAGGGTAACGGGAAAATAAAACGGTGGTCTCTAGCTGTGGATGTTCTCCCGAAGCAGTATAGAAAAGTTCATTTAGTAGTTATATTTGGTGAATCTAATAGGGTAAGGTGTACCCAACGTTGGAAGGGTGGTTTGCCACTATCATACAAGATGTCTAATGACATACAACCTCGTGTCATCATAAGACAGGGATGTGCTCATCCACTTGCTGAGTATATCTATGGGCACTACCTATATAATCTTGGTGTTTGTTTGAAGTATAATTCTCAATTAGAGACAGTAGAGATAATGATATGTCAAGAGAAGACTCACCATTGGGAAGAATATGATAGTAATCTTCTCATTTTTCTTTGGGGTCTATTGGGTCAACCAAGGATAATTCTGTGGCCATATGATATCTATCATAACCTAGACGCGTGGCCTCCCATGTACGAAGGTTTCCTTGAGCACTTCCCAAATATTCTAACTTCTAAAACAGTTTTTGACTATACCTTTATGTAAGGTGTCATTGTGAGGTGATGTCCACGGTTGGATCATGAGTCACATTTGGTATATATTTGTATCCAAACTCACAGCATATGTGTTGTTGTATTTTGCACGACAATTGTTGTAATAAAGTTGTAGTTATTTTCTGTACCATGTATTTGACGACTCAGAATGGGTTGGGTGGAATAGACATATTTTGGGGGCGTCACAGACAGAGTTGGGCAGAGACGGGAAAGTCTAGAAGGAAAAAATTTTAAGTTCCGTGTTTTTTTTTTCTTCGCGTTTTTTACATAGATAACATTTTTTTTAAAAAAACGTTATCTATTTAAAATCAAAAATTACCTTTTATAAATAGATAACATTTTTTTTCATATTTATCTACAACGTTTTGTTAAAAAACGTTGTAAAAAAAAATACCACAACGTTTTTTATAAAAATGCTGTGGTTTAAGTGTTGTCTATTTACTATTTTATAGTAGTGATCACTTCTCTGAACGCAGCTGATTCCCCGTGATGAGTCCATACAAAGTACCCATCCACAAAGCCATGGGAAAATAAGTCAAATTTAATCTCATCGGATTTCTTCCAGATTAGGTTTTTACACTTGACACACGGGAATCACATCTTCTCGTTCGGATCATCATCATATTCTATTGCTTTGTTCAAGAAATTAGACACTCCATCACGATAAGCTGAGACTAATCCCCTCCATCACTGGGTATCCTAGGGTACATCCAACTCCGATTGACTGATATCTTTAACAACATAGAAGACGCATTCAGTACAGGGATGTTCATGTATGTGGTCTGTGCATGAATTATATTTTCCTAGTATCTCCACTATACAGAACATGGGTAATTTAGGCTTCTATCCCGTTCCTAGATGAGTCTCCTCACTAGTGCCAACATGTTGAACACGTTTAATACGTTTTAAGAAAATTACGGCAGCACCTCCCCATGGTCTCCAAGTACACGAAATAGATTAAGATAACTTAATCTAAGTATGCACTCAAAGAACATGTAGAGATAACAGCCAAAAAATCCTCAAAACAACACAAACGAACCGTTCCGTATTGGCACCGGCCTAAGTGAGAGACATAACATCCAGTAACAATCCCAAATGGGGGACTATTCGACATTCACTCCTAATGAGTGAATGTCAAACGGGTTTCTAAGTTTCAAATTATAGTTCATAAATAATCATTCCATTAACCTACAAACATGTTAACCGCCTTATTTGAGCTGGCAAAGAGTTAAGTTAGACAAATAGTTGTAAAGTGCAGAAACAACATAAGTTGTCATATGCATAGTATCATGCAACTTATCACCCAAGTCAATGTGAAGAAAGCATTAGCTATGTTGGCTTTCTTCACAATCCGTACCCGCAACTACTTGTTGGGACATTTATAACTTCTCTTAATCCACTTAATCTTTCGACTTAAACGTATTACAATTGTTATCCTTTTATAACAAAAAATGCATAAAATGCAATGAACTATATACGAATGAGCAAAGTTGAGCAACTAACTAAACGGTCAATTCTAGAACATGAGATTAAGATTTTTAGAAGTTTTAGAGGTCTTGAGGGGACAACTAATACCGCAACGGGGGCAAAAAATGGAAGGTGGAGAATACTCTAAGCCGTCGCTTCACATAAAGAGTTGCCTTGTACCCATAAAATGTGGCGACGGGTTAGAGTATTTTCCACCTTACTTTCGCTGCACTCGTTGCGGTATTCGTTGTCCACTCAAGACCTCTAGAACTTTCAAGAATTCTAATTGCAAATTCTACAACTGACCCGTTAATTAGTTGTTCTTCTTTGCTTATTCCTAAATAATTTATTGCAATTTATGCATTTTCTGTTTTAAAAGGAAAAAAGATGTAATACTATTAGGTAGGAAACTTAAGTGGGGAAGGAAAACTTACAAAGGTCCCAAAATGCGGTTAAGGGGACGAATTATGACGAAAGTCAACGCAATTAATGCTAACTTCATTTTCACTTGGGTGATAACTTTTGCATGATACCATGTTGATGCCAACCTAAGTTGTTTCAAAGTTGTTTCTACACCTTGCAACAACTATTGTCATCAACATACCCCTAGTTAGCTCAATTAAAACGGACCGCCTATTTGCAGGTTAATGGAAATCAATATATGTATTATAAAATGTATAGTTATAATTGAGTGTATTGAAGATCGAAGAGAGTATTATTGAGTTTATTAAATATTGCGGCAAACTTAGCAAATGCTACTTAGATTATTTTACCAATGCAAAACTAAGTAAATGCTACTTAATTTATGAGAACTGTTATTTGGAATATATATGGGGACTACTGTTCGACATTCACTCCTACTTGTCAAACGAGTTTTCATATTATAGTACATATATGTACTTATTGAGTTTATTGAATATTGCGGCAAACTAAGCAGATGCTACTTAGTTTATTTCGTCAATGAAAAACTAAGCAAGTGCTACTTAGTTAATGAGAACTGTTATTTAGAATATATATGGAGACTACTTTTCGACATTCACTCCTACTTGTCAAACAAGTTTCTAATTAAGTTCCAAATTATATTATTTTATATAATCAAAAACATTCTTATTCAGTTTCTTTTAATTGCATCCCAGCTAAGCAAATGCTACTTAGTTTATTATTATTTTTTTTATTTTGTATTATATTATATTATAGTATATAATTGATTTATTTATTTATTAAATTTAATTATTTATTTTATTAAATTTTATTGTATTTATTATTGTGTTTTATTGTATTGTATTTTATTTTGTACTATATTATATAATATAATTTTTTGATTATTTTATTAAATTAAATTAAATTAAATTCATCTTATTTATTTTATTAAATTGGATTAAATTTATTATTATGTTTTGATTTATTTTATTTTATTTTATATTATATTATATAATTTTTAAATTTTTTATTAAATTAAATTAAATTTATTTTAAATTTAATTTAATTTAAATTAATTTAATTAAATTTGAATTTTTTTAATTTTTTAATTTTTTTATTATGTTTTATTATATTGTATTTTATTTGTATTATATTATATATTTTTAAATATTTTTTGTGACGCCCCCAAAATTAGGTATACATCACCCATCTTGGGTCGTCAGATACATAGTACAGAATACAAATACAACTTACTAATACAACTGTCATGTACAATACGACAAAACATAAACTATGAGTTTGAATACAAATATTATCTTCTAGAGAGTATTCATACTCAAAAGGAGTCCTCATTATATTTATTAACACACTATTACATAGAATAGTGAGGATTACTAACTAATACTATCATTCGGACCATCACTCCGTTCCCCGACTTGCCCCAGCTACGTTCTCATTTCCTGAAGAGAACAGTGAAAGAAAGGGTAAGCTCAACTAGCCCAGTAAGAAATATTATGACTAAGATAATGCAGAATAAATTATCATTAGCCTTCAACAATGTTAAACTGATAAAATATAATAGACATCAAGTTTAACTACAGCGGGAACAAGCAATCCATTAATAGAGTCAAGTAGAAAATAAAATCTACTATCTTTTATGATTTAAAAGGTTTTTCAACACTGTTATCGCTGGGACTCAGCTTAATAAAATAATCCATATCATCGAATCACCCCTGCACTACGGCCAAGGATATTCGTGTATTTATTAATGGTCATGATCATGCCAACAACTGTCCATCAACGCACTACGGGCCAATGAGGACTTTTACCACATCATTTGTAACATTACGGTCATGATTATACGGAATAATCCCTGGTCATAATCATACCAAGTCCATCTATGCACTACAGGCCACATATGACTTTCAACATTTTATAAACATGAGAATGATGACAATGATATAAGAATTCAATAAAACAAGTTCAAGAATTAATTTATCCAAATAATTAACAACGTCCAAATTGTCAACATGATACTGCTTTGTGGAGTAAAATTCAAGAATGCTTAGAAAAATATTTTCATGAAAAGATACTGGATGAAACACAATTATCAAGGATATTCCATAAATTTCATGGAGTATAGAAGTCAAAACTTAACTAACTGAGTATAATAAAGAATGGAATAACAAAAGAAATCACCATGCATGCGATAGACCGCACAGACAGGTTATTCCCACATAATAATAAATAATGGAACCAGGTCCGATGTAAACGCACAGACAAGATATTCCGACAGAATAATAAATAATAGAACAAGGTCCGGTGTAAAACACACAGACAGGATGTTCCAACAGAATAATAACAAGACGGAAAAAGGTCCGGTGTAAAACACACAGACATGATGTTCCAACAGAATAATAATAAAAACGGAACCAGGTCCGGTGTAAAACACACAGACAGGATGTTCCAACAGAATAATAGAAGAATGTCACCAAGTATACGGTAGACCGCGTATATAGGTTATTCCAACAGAATAATAAGAAATGAAGTAACAAAAGTTCTCTTCATGAATAAGAAAGAATAACACCCCTTACCGTTTTAAAGAAGAGCTGAAATAAGGAAATAGTTAAGTAGCAGAATACTCTTCTTCTCTCTCTCTATAGTTTCTCTCTATAATTTCTCTCTCTAGAGTTCAGTGAATTCGTAAGAAATAATGAAGGAATGAGCTGCTATTTATAGAAAAATAGAATGCATAGTAACTAATCCATGAACGGTCCAGATTGATTACTTTAATCTGACGGTCCATATTTAAAGAAAAATCTTTTAAATAAAATATAATATATTCTATTTATAGAATAACTTTAATAAAGTATTCTGTTTTATATAAAAAGATATTTATGTTTTATTACGTTAATAATACGAATAAAACAAAACGTCATTATCGCTAAATAATTCATATTATTAACTGACAATAATTGAATCAAACTGAGTGACTTCTTACATAAGCATTAATAATCAATACCGTGTGCTACTATGCAACCACATGTATTATTGTACTTTTACTACCGAGTAGTTCAACAGTATCAATGGTAAAACTTCCGCCGTTATTTTAAATAAAATATTTTTATCGTTTTCTCAATCCGACAATAATTCCGTTGTGGGGTCCACAAATGATTGTGCCATTGTACGAATATTCCCTGTTAAAACGAATATTCCTCGACCAATCGAATATTATATAACAACTTGCGTACTTTACAAAATTTATAAATATTACCCATAACTATTATATCAAATTAACTCCATAATATTTAAATATGATATTTATAGAAAATTCATCTTTATTTATAAAAGTTGGGGTCTTACAACCTCCTCTTCTTATAAAATTTCGCCCTCGAAATTAAGGTACGTACCTGGTATGTCGAAGAGGTAAGGATACCTTGATTTCATTTCAGATTCTAACTCCCAAGTCATTTCCTCAACATCGTGGTTTCTCCACAAAACTTTGACTTGAGGTATAACCTTGGAGCGTAGAATATGTTCCTTCTTATCCAAGATTTGAATATGAACTTCTTCATACGACAAATCCTCCACTATTTCGTCCGGTTCTAACTCAATAATGTGTTTCGGGTCTTCCACATATTTGCGTAATATGGATATGTGAAAAACGTTATGAACACGAGACATACTTGGCGGTAAAGCGAGTCTATAAGCCACAGTTCCTACTCGATCGAGGATTAAAAATGGACCTTCTTGCACTTCCTTCCTCATCGATTCTTGCTTCCGGCATAGCACCTTCTTGCACTTTCTTCCTCATACGCATCAGCTCCAGGTCTGTAGCTTGAGCAGCTTTAACTTTATCGATTAAAGTTGGCTCTACTCGTATATTCGCCATCATCACATGGGTCCCTAGAGTCTTTAACTCTATCTCCATCCTTTGCAAGTCACACAAAATGGGCCTTTGTGTTGACAATATTGCACTCGTACTTGCATATGATCTTCTACTCAATGCGTCAGCTACCACGTTCGCTTTTCCAGGATGGTATTGAATGGTATGATCATAATCTTTTAACAGTTCAAGCCAACGTCGTTGTCGCATGTTGAGTTCCTTTTGAGTGAAGAAATATTTGAGGCTTTTATGATCCGTAAAAATCTCCACCTTCTCCCCATACAAGTAATGCCTCCAAATTTTAAGTGCAAAGACAACAGCTGCCAACTCTAGATCATGAGTAGGATAATTCCTCTCATATTCCTTGAGTTGTCTTGATGCATAGGCTATGGCTTTTCCATGTTGCATGAGAACGCATCCCAACCCTTTGCTCGAAGCATCACTGTAGATGACAAATCCCTCCGAGCCAGATGGTATTGTTAGAACATGTGCTGAAATGAGTCTCCTCTTGAGTTCTTGAAAACTCTGCTCACATTCTTCGCTCCAACCGAACTTTGTATCTTTCCGAGTCAGCTGAGTTAATGGTGTAGCGGTTCGAGAAAATCCTTCCACGAATCTCCGATAATAACCAGCTAAACCAAGAAAGCTACGTACTTCGGTCACTGATTTAGGTTGCTCCCAGCTTTGAATAGCTTCAATCTTTGCCGGGTCAACCGATATTCCACGACTTGATACTACGTGCCCAAGGAATGCTACCTCCTCCAGCCAGAACTCGCATTTCTTTAACTTGGCATAAAGCTTGTATTCACGAAGCTTTTGGAGTACCAACCTCAAGTGTTGCTCATGATCTACACGGCTTTTGGAATAAATAAGGATGTCATCCATAAAGACGACCACAAAGTGATCCAAATATTCCTTGAATACCCAGTTCATCATATCCATGAAGGAAGCAGGAGCATTAGTCAATCCAAAGGACATGACTAGGAATTCATAATGCCCGTACCGAGTTCTAAAAGCCGTCTTTGGAATATCCTCAGTTCTAACCTTCAGCTGATGATATCCAGAACGAAGATCGATCTTTGAAAAGAATTGTGCTCCTTGCAACTGGTTAAACAAGTCATCAATACGTGACAATGGGTACCTGTTTTTGATGGTGACATGATTCAACTCCCGATAATCAATACAAAGTCGCATACTTCCATCTTTCTTCTTCACGAATAGCACAGGAGCACCCCAAGGAGAAGTACTAGGACGAATAAAGCCAATGTCTAACAATTCCTGCAGTTGGATCTTTAACTCCTGAAGTTCAATAGGAGCCATTCGATATGGGGCTTTGGAAATGGGTTTTGTACCGGGTTCAAGGTCGATACAAAATTCAATTTCATGCTCTGGGGGTAGGCCAGGAAGTTCTTTAGGGAATACGTCAGGGAATTTATTAACAATAGAAATATCATTCAAAACTGACGTATTTTTGTTTAGATCCGTGACATGAGCTAAGAAAGCTTGACATCCGTTTTTCAATAAACGAATAGCTTTATGGCTTGAGATGACAGCGATTGATTTTAATGGTTTGGTTGCTTGAATTCGCATAATAGGTCGATTAGGAATATGAAAGCTAACAACCTTACGAAAACAATCAATTTTTGCATGATGAGTAGTTAACCAATCAATTCCTAGAATCACGTCAAATGCAAGTATTTTTAATGAAATCAGATCGACAGGTAATGTGTGGGTACCAACTTGAACCAAACAAGACTTATAAACCGTGGATGTAATGAAGGTTTCTCCCAATGGAGTTTCAACAGATAAATCAAAGTCTAATTTCTCCGGAGTCAAATTTAATCGATGAGTGCAAGTAGGAGAAATAATAGAATGGGTAGAACCGGTATCAAATAAAGTATAGATGTAAGACCCCGAATTTTATGAAATAAAAGTATTCAATTTTTCTTATAATTACTATTCAGTAAATGGTTAAAAGTTTAAAGTTATGAATGAAATATGATTTTTTTTCAAAATAAGCAAGTGGTTATAAAATAATCATTGTTGTCGGGGAATATTCGTTTGGTCGTGGAATATTCTTTCTGTCGGAGAATATTCGTACGACGGCGCAGCCATTTGTGGACCCCATAACAGAATAACTGTCGGGTGAAGAAAACGACAAATTTAAGTTTTTACAAATAACGGCGTAGTTGTTACCGTTAACACTGTTGGAATACCCGGTGGTTAAAATACAGTAATACGCGTTATTACACAGTAGCACACGGTATTGCATAGTATTTTTGAAATTATTGATTCTTACGTAAGAAGGCACTACTCAATAATTGTTACAGTAATTACTGTTCAATATTTTATTTTATTGATTCAATAATTGCTACGTTGAAATTTTGTATTATTGTTGTTCAATAATTGTTGCTGCACAGTATTTTCCATTATCAGATCAATAATTCATATTATTTGAATAGTAATATTAGATAGCATTATTGGCAATGTCTAGAAAGTTCTGTCTAAGGAGAGGTTTGGTCATCTAATTGCGCGCCAGTAAGGAGAAATCCTTATTGGAAAGCCCCCTCTTTCCTGGGAACGGCCTGGTTGTCATAAATGTAATTCTATAATATTATTTGTGAATAATTAATTATTGATTCATGTGATAAGAAAATATTTATTTTATGAGGATATAAATGAGGGATATATTTTTGTGGTTAAAAAATGAAGGAGTTAATGTTGAGATTTTTATTCGTATTTTTGTCGGAATGGAGGTATTAAAAATCAGGGTTTTTGAGATATTTTACGGGGGTTATAATTTTTAATCCGACCGTTGGATCGTGGTAATTTTTGGATATGTTATACATATATAAGTTGAGTATATGCCCACAAATTTTGAACCGTTAAAAATGAACGTATGATTTATTATGAATTTTACGAGATGACTGGTTCAGAAATTGTTGAATTTTCAGAGTTTATCATTTTGGTGGAAAATTCTAGAATTGGTGGGCCCCACTTGTGGTTGGTGAAGAAATGTGCTGAATTATATTTCAAATGTGGTGGGTGGGAATAGTAGCAGGTAAAGCCATCAGGTTGCAGGTCAAACCTACCAAAATTTTCCTATAAATAGAGGGCTAAGTTAGAATTGAAAATCACACCAGAAACATAAGCTTTCTCTCTTTCTCTCTCTATATTATGAAGCATATTTTGTGAGTTTTTAGATACTTGGTGAGTTGCTATTCATCAGTGCAAGTTTCCTTCAGCATCATATCCGATATCCAGTCAGAAGTACTGCTCTTTTGAGGTAAGGGATATTAAGGGATTTTAAGGGTTGTTATGATTTTGAGTTTCGTAATTTTTCTGATCTTCAAAAATTCTGGAAAAATTTGAAATGATATTTTGATGAGTTTTCTTGATTGTGTCCAAAAATGGTGATTTTTGGATGTATAGATTGAGAGTTATGAATTTTATGAGAAAAGACTATTTTAGAAGTAACAGCTTATAATTCCTGGTGGTTAACTCCAAAATTGATGAAATTTTTATTGGGAGTACATGTATATGATAGAAGTATACTCTGTAAATTTCAGAATTTTTAGACAAAAGTACAATTTTTGATAAATGTCTAAATATTCGGCTATTTTGGCCATATGAAAAATAGTAAATGACTTTTAAAAATTCTGAGAAAAATATATGTTCACTATGGGACTATATTATGCTAAATTCCAGAAAAGAAATATTTTTGGAACGGATTTAGTATTTTTCATGAAAATAGTCTAGTTATGAGAAAGTGAATTAAATATGTTATGTGAAGTAAGAAAATTAAAAAATAGGATTTTATGGCTTGAGAATCCTATATATGAGGTATATGCAGATTTTTGATGAGGGTTTTGGTTATTGATGATGAAATCTTAAGAGTTGGCATTTTATGATGATTAAATGCATTAATTAGTAAAGTGTAAACAATTTAAATAAATTCTTTATAAGCTTAAGAATATTATTCTTTCAATATCATTATACCGAAATATTGGTATGTATATTATTGTGGAATTTCTACCTTTTTCATGTCAGGGTTACTATTCACGAATTACTATTCATGAGTTACTATTCACGAGTTACTATTCACGAGTTACTATTCACGATAAAATTGGTTTCTTTTTCTAACCAAATTATAGTTGATTTATGAATATTACTCTTGAGATTAAATCTATATGTTGATCATATTATTTTTATTATCATATATAACATTTTTATAACCTTGATGTTGAAATTCTCTTTCGCTTGAGTGTAAAGATGGGTAAATTATTGGTATGATCATGACTATGGGTTCTCTTTGGCCAGTAGTGCAAAGTTGAATTGTTGACTGGTATGATCATGACCATTAAATTTATAAGTGAATATGTTTAGCTTAAGTGCAAAGTTGAATTGATTAACATGGTTATAATTATTGTTTATATAAATTCTGAAATGATTATATATTTCTTTGAGATATTAATATATTTGGCCTGTAGTGCAAATATGAACTGTTGATGAATATATTTGGCCGTAGTGCAAATATGAACTGTTGAGGAATATCTTTGGCCTGTAGTGCAAAGATGAATTGTTGATGAATATCTTTGGCCCGTAGTGCAAAGATGACATGTTGTTGAATATCTTTGGCCAGTAGTGCAAAGATGAACAGATGTTGAGATAAACATGACCAACTGGTGATACAAATGAATATCTTTGGCCGTAGTGCAAAGATGGATTTATTAGTATGATTATGAACAGGAAATGTGATTTGGTATAACCATGATCTTTGATGTTTCAGGTAAAGACAGGTGATGAAAATATTATTCGTCCTGGGTGCGAAGAAAAATTTAGAGTCACAATTATGATTATGAGTTATTCATATGATTGTGGAAGGGAACTATTGAGTGATGTTACATGGATAAAATATTGTTGGTGGATTTTTAACATGGAAGAGATAATGGACTTTATGGTCTATTTGACTCTTCTAATGGATTGCATGTTCCGCTGCAACTATGGTTGAAATTTTTTATCATCTACCATATGTTCTAAATCTCTGATTTATTATTGATGAAGACTATTGATAATTTATTTATCTTTAGTCATGATATTCTTTACTGAGCTAGTTGTGCTCACCCTTTTGCTTCACAATTCCTTTCAGGTAATAAGAGTGTAGCTGAGTCGAGCGAGGGTAACAAGGGAATAGAACGGTGGTCATCATTTAGTAGTTATATTTGGTGAAGAAAATAGGGTGAGGCGAACCCAACGTTGGAAGGGTGTTTTCCCACTATCATAAAAGATGTCTAACGACATACAACCTCATGTCATCATAAGACATGATTGTGCACATCCGCTTGCCGAGTATATCTACAAGCACTACCTATATAATCTTGGTGTTTGTTTGAAGTATAATTCTCAGTTAGATACAGTGGAGATAATGATAAGTCAAGAGAAGACTCACCATTGGGAAGAATATGATAGTAATCTTCTCATTTTTCTTTGGGGTCTATTGGGTCAACCAAGGATAATTCTGTGGCCATATGATATCTATCATAACCTAGACACATGGCCTCCCATGTACGAAGGTTTCCTTGAGCACTTCCCAAATATTCTAGTTTCTAAAACAGTTTTTGACTGTACCTTTATGTAAGGTACCTTTGTGAGGTGCTGATACATGATGGTGTCCAATGTCACATTTGGTATATATTTGTATCCAAACTCACAGCATATGTGTTGTTGTATTTTGCACGACAATTGTTGTAATAAAGTTGTAGTTGTTTTCTGTACCATGTATTTGACGACTCAGAATGGGTTGGGTGGAATGAACCTGTTTTGGGGTCGTCACAATAGACTTCGTTAGAGTTTATGATAAGCTTACCCGTGATGACCTCATTCGGGTTCCTTGCTTTCTGGGAGGTCACAACAAACGCTCTCCCTTGCACTACCGGTTTTGACTTTTCTGGGACGGCCTTTGGTGTCTCCATCTTGGCTGAACTTGTTTTTGGTAAACGACAAAATCGAGCTAAATGACCTTCTCTTCCATAATTATAACATGCTTTAGACGGCATCGCGCAGTTTGGACTGATGTGCCCCTCCCCTCCGCATTTGAAGCATATGATAGGTGGTCGTTCTCCTTCCTTAACAACGGGTGCTGGTGCTGACGTCTTTTCATCATTGTTGAATCTCCTCTTCTTGAAATGACCATTCTTATTGTTTTGGCCCTGATTACCACCGAAGTGGTTACCATTTCTGGCCTGTTGATTCCCTCCACGCTTGTTGTCACCGCTTCGATGACTGCTCTCACTGGTATTATCATTTTGCCGACTGCTCTCTTTTGGTTGCGTTGACTCGTTATCGCGCTCCACTAACTGAGTCCTATTCACAACATCTGAATATAAACACAGTTTATGAGAAATAAGATGTTGACGTATCTCAGGTTTCAAATCTCGCAAAAATATTCGCGTCATTCGCTCTTCATTATCCACCAAGTGGGACGTAAATCGGGACAACTCAGCAAACTTGGCTTCGTACTGCGACACGGTCATGTTGTTTTGCTCCAACTTGATAAATTCCACCTCCTTCATGTGACGAATACTTTCAGAAAAGTATTTATCGTTGAACAGCTCTTGGAACTTCTCCCAAGACATCTTCAGTGCGGCAGGTTGAGTACGCTTAATCGATTCCCACCAGTAATCTGCCTCTCCTCGCAACATAAAGGCGGCAAAGGGAACCTTTTGCTCCTCGGAGCATCCCAAGACATCAAATATCTTGGTAATCTGATTTATCCATGTTTTTGCTATAAGTGGTTTTTGCTCTCCCTTAAACTCTGGTGGTCCCAGTTCCTTGAGTTTAGCGGTGACCGTCCGAGAGTTTTCAGTGTTTCTACCTATATTTTGGACAGGTGCCGCACTCGCCTGCTGTTGCATGAACTGCATAAAGTTTTTGAATATTTCATCATTCATCATCAGGTCAGTGCTGTTGTTTGCATGAGGATTATCACCTTTTTGATGCATATTATCCTGATTATTGATATGTGGTGAATCAACAATCGCCTGTGCTCCATTGCTATTCTCAACATTCTCAGATGCCATTTTCAGATACTGCCACAAAATAAAAGTTAATTGATATGTCATATATTATCCTTATATTCTGACCGACCAATTAAATGCCATGCAAATAAACTTAGGTAGGTCATACTAGCGAAGGAATTCTCCGTCTCTCCCCTCCTAGTTCTATTCTCACATCTTAGCCAGGGATCATATCCCTAAGCTCTGATACCAACTGTGACGCCCCCAAAATTAGGTATACATCACCCATCTTGGGTCGTCAGATACATAGTACAGAATACAAATATAACTTACTAATACAACTGTCGTGTACAATACGACAAAACATAAACTGTGAGTTTGAATACAAATATTATCTTCTAGAGAGTATTCATACTCAAAAGGAGTCCTCATTACATTTATTAACACACTATTACATAGAATAGTGAGGACTACTAACTAATACTATCATTCGGACCATCACTCCGTTCCCCGACTTGCCCCAGCTACGTTCTCATTTCCTGAAGAGAACAGTGAAAGAAAGGGTAAGCTCAACTAGCCCAGTAAGAAATATTATGACTAAGATAATGCAGAATAAATTATCATTAGCCTTCAACAATGTTAAACTGATAAAATATAATAGACATCAAGTTTAACTACAGCGGGAACAAGCAATCCATTAATAGAGTCAAGTAGAAAATAAAATCTACTATCTTTTATGATTTAAAAGGTTTTTCAACACTGTTATCGCTGGGACTCAGCTTAATAAAATAATCCATATCATCGAATCACCCCTGCACTACGGCCAAGGATATTCGTGTATTTATTAATGGTCATGATCATGCCAACAACTGTCCATCAACGCACTACGGGCCAATGAGGACTTTTACCACATCATTTGTAACATTACGGTCATGATTATACGGAATAATCCCTGGTCATAATCATACCAAGTCCATCTATGCACTACAGGCCACAGATGACTTTCAACATTTTATAAACATGAGAATGATGACAATGATATAAGAATTCAATAAAACAAGTTCAAGAATTAATTTATCCAATAATTAACAACGTCCAAATTGTCAATATGATACTGCTTTGTGGAGTAAAATTTAAGAATGCTTAGAAAAATATTTTCATGAAAAGAAACTGGATGAAACGCAATTATCAAGGATATTCCACAAATTTTATGGAGTATAGAAGTCAAAACTTAACCAACTGAGTATAATAAAGAATGGAATAACAAAAGAAATCACCATGCATGCGATAGACCGCACAGACAGGTTATTCCCACAGAATAATAAATAATGGAACCAGGTCTGGCGTAAACGCACAGACAAGATATTCCGACGGAATAATAAATAATAAAACAAGGTCCGGTGTAAAACACACAGACAGGATGTGTAAGACCCCGAATTTTATGAAATAAAAGTATTCAATTTTTCTTATAATTACTATTCAGTAAATGGTTAAATTGATAAAAGTTTAAAGTTATGGGTGAAATATGAATTTTTTTCAAAATAAGCAAGTGGTTATAAAATAATCATTGCTGTCGGGGAATATTCGTACGACGGTGCAGCTATTTGTGGGCCCCATAACGAATAACTGTCGGGTGAAGAAAACGACAAATTTAAGTTTTTACAAATAACTGCGTAGTTATTACCGTTAACACTGTTGGAATACCCGGTGGTTAAAATACAGTAATACGCGTTATTCCACAGTAGCACACGGTATTGCATAGTATTTTTGAAATTATTGATTCTTACGTAAGAAGACACTACTCAATAATTGTTACAGTAATTACTGTTCAATATTTTATTTTATTGATTCAATAATTGCTACGTTGAAATTTTATATTATTGTTGTTTCAATAATTGTTGCTGCACAGTATTTTCCTTTATCAGATCAATAATTCATATTATTTGAATAATATTATTAGATAATATTATTGTCAATGTCTAGAAAGTTCTGTCTAAGGAGAGGTTTGGTCATCTAATTGCGCGCTAGTAAGGAGAAATTCTTATTGGAAAGCCCCCTCTTTCCTGGGAACGGCCTGGTTGTCATAAATGTGATTCTGTAATATTATTTGTGAATAATTAATTATTGATTCGTATGATAAGGAAATATTTATTTTATGTGGATATAAACGAGGGATATATTTTTGTGGTTAAAAATGAAGGAGTTAATGTTGAGATTTTTATCCGTATTTTTGTCGGAATGGAGGTATTAAAAATCAGGGTTTTTGAGATATTTTGCGGGGGTTATAATTTTTAATCCGACCGTTGGATCGTGGTAATTTTTGGATATGTTATACATATATAAGTTGAGTATATGTCCACAAATTTTGAACCGTTAAAAATGAACGTATGATTTATTATGAATTTTACGAGATGACTGGTTCAGAAATTGTTGAATTTTCGGAGTTTATCATTTTGGTGGAAAATTCTAGAATTGGTGGGCCCCACTTGTGGTTGGTGAAGAAATGTGCTGAATTATATTTCAAATGTGGTGGGTGGGAATAGTAGCAGGTAAAGCCATCAGGTTGCAGGTCAAACCTACCAAAATTTTCCTATAAATAGAGGGCTAAGTTAGAATTGAAAATCACACCAGAAACATAAGCTTTCTCTCTTTCTCTCTCTATATTATGAAGCATATTTTATGAGTATTTAGATACTTTGAGAGTTGCTATTCAGTGCAAGTTTCCTTCGGCTTTGCATATCGGTCAGAAGTACTGCTCTTTTGAGGTAAGGGATTGTAAGGGATATTAAGGGATTTTAAGGGTTGTTATGATTTTCAGTTTCGTAATTTTTCTGATCCTCAAAAATTCTGGAAAAATTTGAAATGATATTTTGATGAGTTTTCTTGATTGTGTCTAAAAATGGTGATTTTTGGATGTATAGATTGAGAGTTATGAATTTTATGAGAAAAGACTATTTTAAAAGTAACTGCTTATAATTTCTTGTGGTTAACTCCAAAATTGATGAAATTTTTATTGGGAGTACATGTATATGATGGAAGTATACTCTGTTAATTTCAGAATTTTTGGACAAAAGTATAATTTTTGATAAATGTCTAAATATTCGGCTGTTTTGGCCATATGAAAAATAGTAAATGACTTTTAAAAATTCTGAGAAAAATATATGTTCACTATGGGACTATATTATGCTAAATCCCAGAAAAGAAATATTTTTGGAACTGATTTGGTATTTTTCATGAAAATGGTCTAGCTATGAGTAAATGAATTAAATATGTTTTGTGAAGAAAGAAAATTGGAAAATAGGATTTTATGGCTTGAGAATCCTATATGAGGTATATGCAGATTTTTGATGAGGATTTTGGTTATTGATGATGAAATTGTAAGAGTTGGCATTTTATGATGATTAAATGCATTAATTAGTAAAGTGTAAACAATTAAAATAAATTGTTTATAAATTTAAGTAATGTTATTCTTTCAATATCATTATACCGAAATATTGGTATGAATTTTATTGTAGAATTTCTATCTTTTGTGTCGGGGTTACTATTCATGAGTTACGAATATTACTCTTGAGATTAAAACTATATGTTGATCATATTATTTTTATCATCATATATAACATTTTTATAACCCTGATGTTGAATTTCTCTTTCACTGGAGTGTAAAGATGGGTAGATTATTGGTATGATCATGACTAGGGTTCTCTTTGGCCTGTAGTGCAAAGTTGAATTGTGACTGGTATGATCATGACCATTGAATTTACAATTGAATATCTTTAGCTTAAGTGTAAAGATGAATTGATTAACATGGTTATAATTATGGTGTATATAAATTCTGAAATGATTATATATTTCTTTGAGATATGAATATATTTGGCCTGTAGTGCAAATATTAATTGTTGAGGAATATCTTTGGCATGTAGTGCAAAGATGAATTGTAGATGAATATCTTTGGCCAGTAATGCAAAGATGAAATGTTGATGAATATCTTTGGCCTGTAGTGCAAAGATGACTTGTTGATGAATATCTTTGGCCCGTAGTGCAAAGATGAAGTTATTAGTATGATTATGAACAGGAACTGTGATTTGGTATAACCATGATGTTTGATGTTTCAGGTGATGAAAATTATCTTCGTCCTAGATGAGAAGAGAAATTTAGAACTACAATTATGATTATGAGTTATTCATATGATTGTGGACCAGAATTGTTGATTGATGTTACAGGGATAAAATATTGTTGATGGCTTTTTAATATGGAGAAGATAATAGACTTTATAGTCTATTTGACTCTTCTAATGGATTGCTCGTTCCGCTGCAACTATGGTTGAAATTTTTATCATTTACCATATGTTCTAAATCTCTGATTTATTATTGATGAAGGCTATTGATAATTTAATTATCTTTAGTCATGATATTCTTTACTGAGCTAGTTGTGCTCACCCTTTTGCTTCACAATTCCTTTCAGGTAATAAGAGTGTAGCTGGGTCGAGCGGGGGTAACAAGGGAATAGAACGGTGGTCATCATTTAGTAGTTATATTTGGTGAAGAAAATAGGGTGTGGCGAACCCAACGTTAGAAGGGTGTTTTGTCACTATCATACAAGATGTCTAATGACATACAACCTCGTGTCATCATAAGACAGGGTTGTGCTCATCCACTTGCTGAGTATATCTATGGGCACTACCTATATAATCTTGGTGTTTGTTTGAAGTATAATTCTCAATTAGAGACAGTGGAGATAATGATAAGTCAAGAGAAGACTCACCATTGGGAAGAATATGATAGTAATCTTCTCGTTTTTCTTTGGGGTCTATTGGGTCAACCAAGGATAATTCTGTGGCCATATGATATCTATCATAACCTAGACGCGTGGCCTCCCATGTACGAAGATTTCCTTGAGCACTTCCCAAAGATTCTAATTTCTAGAACAGTTTTTGACTATACCTTTATGTAAGGTGTTATTGTGAGGTGATGTCCACGGTTGGAACATGAGTCACATTTGGTATATATTTGTATCCAAACTCACAGCATATGTGTTGTTGTATTTTGCACGACAATTGTTGTAATAAAGTTATAGTTGTTTTCTGTACCATGTATTTGACGACTCAGAATGGGTTGGGTGGAATGGACCTATTTTGGGGTCGTTACAGTTGGTATCAGAGCTATAAGTAAAGAGCCCCGAGCCTCTCGCTGGTGACTTCCTGTTGATGGGGGATGCACCGAAGCCAGACTCTCCGTAGGGGACGCCGTTCTGCGGTGGCAAACTGATAGGTACCATTGTGAGGTGCTGTGGTTGAAGCACCACGAGAGTCACAGTTGGTATCAGAGCTTGGGGATATGATCTCTGGCGGAGATCGGGGAATATAACTAGGAGGGGAGAGATGAGTAAATCCTTCGCTAGTGTGTCCTACCTAAGCTTATTTGTTGGTCAGTCATAATATCGGGATATTATGTAATATGTTAATTTGTTAAATTAACCTTTGTTTTTGAAGCTGTATTCTAGAATGATATATGAAATACAGGAGATGAGCAATGGAGAAATCATGATGACAGGAAAGATGGAATCTGAAATGAAAGCAAGGTATTCTCAACTCTTTGAAATATCAGGTACGTAAATTTCGGGGACGAAATTTCATAAGGAGGGGAGATTGTAAGACCCCGAATTTTATGAAATAAAAGTATTCAATTTTTCTTATAATTACTATTCAGTAAATGGTTAAATTGATAAAAGTTTAAAGTTATGGGTGAAATATGAATTTTTTTCAAAATAAGCAAGTGGTTATAAAATAATCATTGCTGTCGGGGAATATTCGTACGACGGTGCAGCTATTTGTGGGCCCCATAACGAATAACTGTCGGGTGAAGAAAACGACAAATTTAAGTTTTTACAAATAACTGCGTAGTTATTACCGTTAACACTGTTGGAATACCCGGTGGTTAAAATACAGTAATACGCGTTATTCCACAGTAGCACACGGTATTGCATAGTATTTTTGAAATTATTGATTCTTACGTAAGAAGACACTACTCAATAATTGTTACAGTAATTACTGTTCAATATTTTATTTTATTGATTCAATAATTGCTACGTTGAAATTTTATATTATTGTTGTTTCAATAATTGTTGCTGCACAGTATTTTCCTTTATCAGATCAATAATTCATATTATTTGAATAATATTATTAGATAATATTATTGTCAATGTCTAGAAAGTTCTGTCTAAGGAGAGGTTTGGTCATCTAATTGCGCGCTAGTAAGGAGAAATTCTTATTGGAAAGCCCCCTCTTTCCTGGGAACGGCCTGGTTGTCATAAATGTGATTCTGTAATATTATTTGTGAATAATTAATTATTGATTCGTATGATAAGGAAATATTTATTTTATGTGGATATAAACGAGGGATATATTTTTGTGGTTAAAAATGAAGGAGTTAATGTTGAGATTTTTATCCGTATTTTTGTCGGAATGGAGGTATTAAAAATCAGGGTTTTTGAGATATTTTGCGGGGGTTATAATTTTTAATCCGACCGTTGGATCGTGGTAATTTTTGGATATGTTATACATATATAAGTTGAGTATATGTCCACAAATTTTGAACCGTTAAAAATGAACGTATGATTTATTATGAATTTTACGAGATGACTGGTTCAGAAATTGTTGAATTTTCGGAGTTTATCATTTTGGTGGAAAATTCTAGAATTGGTGGGCCCCACTTGTGGTTGGTGAAGAAATGTGCTGAATTATATTTCAAATGTGGTGGGTGGGAATAGTAGCAGGTAAAGCCATCAGGTTGCAGGTCAAACCTACCAAAATTTTCCTATAAATAGAGGGCTAAGTTAGAATTGAAAATCACACCAGAAACATAAGCTTTCTCTCTTTCTCTCTCTATATTATGAAGCATATTTTATGAGTATTTAGATACTTTGAGAGTTGCTATTCAGTGCAAGTTTCCTTCGGCTTTGCATATCGGTCAGAAGTACTGCTCTTTTGAGGTAAGGGATTGTAAGGGATATTAAGGGATTTTAAGGGTTGTTATGATTTTCAGTTTCGTAATTTTTCTGATCCTCAAAAATTCTGGAAAAATTTGAAATGATATTTTGATGAGTTTTCTTGATTGTGTCTAAAAATGGTGATTTTTGGATGTATAGATTGAGAGTTATGAATTTTATGAGAAAAGACTATTTTAAAAGTAACTGCTTATAATTTCTTGTGGTTAACTCCAAAATTGATGAAATTTTTATTGGGAGTACATGTATATGATGGAAGTATACTCTGTTAATTTCAGAATTTTTGGACAAAAGTATAATTTTTGATAAATGTCTAAATATTCGGCTGTTTTGGCCATATGAAAAATAGTAAATGACTTTTAAAAATTCTGAGAAAAATATATGTTCACTATGGGACTATATTATGCTAAATTCCAGAAAAGAAATATTTTTGGAACTGATTTGGTATTTTTCATGAAAATGGTCTAGCTATGAGTAAATGAATTAAATATGTTTTGTGAAGAAAGAAAATTGGAAAATAGGATTTTATGGCTTGAGAATCCTATATGAGGTATATGCAGATTTTTGATGAGGATTTTGGTTATTGATGATGAAATTGTAAGAGTTGGCATTTTATGATGATTAAATGCATTAATTAGTAAAGTGTAAACAATTAAAATAAATTGTTTATAAATTTAAGTAATGTTATTCTTTCAATATCATTATACCGAAATATTGGTATGAATTTTATTGTAGAA
This sequence comes from Panax notoginseng, assembly GCA_016801055.1. Classification (NCBI taxonomy): domain Eukaryota; kingdom Viridiplantae; phylum Streptophyta; class Magnoliopsida; order Apiales; family Araliaceae; genus Panax; species Panax notoginseng. The sequence goes on along the minus strand of CM029019.1, from coordinate 192,767,216 downwards.
TTTCTATCTTTTGTGTCGGGGTTACTATTCATGAGTTACGAATATTACTCTTGAGATTAAAACTATATGTTGATCATATTATTTTTATCATCATATATAACATTTTTATAACCCTGATGTTGAATTTCTCTTTCACTGGAGTGTAAAGATGGGTAGATTATTGGTATGATCATGACTAGGGTTCTCTTTGGCCTGTAGTGCAAAGTTGAATTGTGACTGGTATGATCATGACCATTGAATTTACAATTGAATATCTTTAGCTTAAGTGTAAAGATGAATTGATTAACATGGTTATAATTATGGTGTATATAAATTCTGAAATGATTATATATTTCTTTGAGATATGAATATATTTGGCCTGTAGTGCAAATATTAATTGTTGAGGAATATCTTTGGCATGTAGTGCAAAGATGAATTGTAGATGAATATCTTTGGCCAGTAATGCAAAGATGAAATGTTGATGAATATCTTTGGCCTGTAGTGCAAAGATGACTTGTTGATGAATATCTTTGGCCCGTAGTGCAAAGATGAAGTTATTAGTATGATTATGAACAGGAACTGTGATTTGGTATAACCATGATGTTTGATGTTTCAGGTGATGAAAATTATCTTCGTCCTAGATGAGAAGAGAAATTTAGAACTACAATTATGATTATGAGTTATTCATATGATTGTGGACCAGAATTGTTGATTGATGTTACAGGGATAAAATATTGTTGATGGATTTTTAATATGGAGAAGATAATAGACTTTATAGTCTATTTGACTCTTCTAATGGATTGCTCGTTCCGCTGCAACTATGGTTGAAATTTTTATCATTTACCATATGTTCTAAATCTCTGATTTATTATTGATGAAGGCTATTGATAATTTAATTATCTTTAGTCATGATATTCTTTACTGAGCTAGTTGTGCTCACCCTTTTGCTTCACAATTCCTTTCAGGTAATAAGAGTGTAGCTGGGTCGAGCGGGGGTAACAAGGGAATAGAACGGTGGTCATCATTTAGTAGTTATATTTGGTGAAGAAAATAGGGTGTGGCGAACCCAACGTTAGAAGGGTGTTTTGTCACTATCATACAAGATGTCTAATGACATACAACCTCGTGTCATCATAAGACAGGGTTGTGCTCATCCACTTGCTGAGTATATCTATGGGCACTACCTATATAATCTTGGTGTTTGTTTGAAGTATAATTCTCAATTAGAGACAGTGGAGATAATGATAAGTCAAGAGAAGACTCACCATTGGGAAGAATATGATAGTAATCTTCTCGTTTTTCTTTGGGGTCTATTGGGTCAACCAAGGATAATTCTGTGGCCATATGATATCTATCATAACCTAGACGCGTGGCCTCCCATGTACGAAGATTTCCTTGAGCACTTCCCAAAGATTCTAATTTCTAGAACAGTTTTTGACTATACCTTTATGTAAGGTGTTATTGTGAGGTGATGTCCACGGTTGGAACATGAGTCACATTTGGTATATATTTGTATCCAAACTCACAGCATATGTGTTGTTGTATTTTGCACGACAATTGTTGTAATAAAGTTATAGTTGTTTTCTGTACCATGTATTTGACGACTCAGAATGGGTTGGGTGGAATGGACCTATTTTGGGGTCGTTACAGGATGTTCCAACAGAATATTAACAAGACGAAACCAGGTCCGGTGTAAAACACACAGACAGGATGTTCCAACAGAATAATAATAAAAACGGAACCAGGTCCGGTGTAAAACACACAGACAGGATGTTCCAACAGAATAATAGAAGAATGTCACCAAGTATGGGGTAGACCGCGTATACAGGTTATTCCAACAGAATAATAAAAAATGGAATAACAAAAGTTCTCTTCATGAATAAGAAAGAATAACACCGCTTACCGTTTTAAAGAAGAGCTGAAATAAGGAAGTAGTTAAGTAGCAGAATACTCTTCTTCTCTCTCTCTATAGTTTCTCTCTATAGTTTCTCTCTATAATTTCTCTCTCTAGAGTTCAGTGAATTCGTAAGAAATAATGAAGGAATGAGCTGCTATTTATAGAAAAATAGAATGCATAGTAACTAATCCATGAACGGTCCAGATTGATTACTTTAATCTGACGGTCCATATTTAAAGAAAAATCTTTTAAATAAAATATAATATATTCTATTTATAGAATAACTTTAATAAAGTATTCTGTTTTATATAAAAAGATGTTTATGTTTTATTACGTTAATAATACGAATAAAACAAAACGTCATTATCGCTAAATAATTCATATTATTAACTGACAATAATTGAATCAAACTGAGTGATTTCTCACATAAGCATTAATAATCAATATCGTGTGCTACTATGCAACTACACGTATTACTGTACTTTTACTACCGAGTAGTTCAACAGTATCAATGGTAAAACTTCCACCGTTATTTTTAATAAAATATTTTTGTCGTTTTCTCAATCCGACAATAATTCCGTTGTGGGGTTCACCAATGATTGTGCCGTTGTACGAATATTCCCTGTTAAAACGAATATTCCCCGACCAATCGAATATTATATAACAACTTGCGTACTTTGTAAAATTTATAAATATTACCCATAACTATTATATCAAATTAACTCCATAATATTTAAAAATGATATTTATAGAAAATTCATCTTTATTTATAAAAGTTGGGGTCTTACATTTTTTATTAAATTTAATTTATTTATTAAATTAAATCAATTTTTTTTTATTTTATTCAATTTAATTTAATTTATTATTTTATTTTATTCTGTATTATATTATATTATCTAATTTTTAAAATTTATTTTATTAATAAACTATATTAAATTAAATTTATTTCATTTTATTTTAGTAGTAAGAAACTAAGTAAATGCTACTTAGTTTATATTTTAATATTGAGAAACTAATTACTAATACAATACATCCAGGGCCCACAAATCTTGCAAATGAATAATTTTGACAGAAATTCTGTCGAGAATTCCGTCAAAAATAACAAATATACCAAATCCATATACACAATATCAAACAATTTAAACATGAACAATCCCAAAATCAGTGGCAATTTTAATAAGGCAAATCCCAAAATGAGTGACAAAATAAATGAATATTCTGATATTCAGTCTCAATTGAGTCATGAATTAGCATACATTATATATCAATAAAAATCAGTGGCTGTACTCCAAAAACATAATAACAGTCCCAAATTAATTGATATATACCAAATAACAATAACAGTCCCAATTTAATTGATATATACCAAATAAGGCAGTCCAAATTAGGCAGAAATTAGGAAATTATTCCAACATAGCAGAAATTAGGGCAGAAAAATTTGAAGGGGAAGATGGTACGTACCTGATTTCTGGAAATTAGGGCAGAAAAATTTAAATTTTGAACAATTAAGGCAGAAATTATTCCAACATGACAGAAAAATAACAATCACAATCATTATTTTCCACATAAATTGATACAGATTTATTCACTAAATTCTAATTAGGGCAGAAAATTTGAAGGGGAAGATGCATGGTACCTGAGGATCAGAACAGCAGGGAGACCGGTGGTAGGTGGCGGCGGCGGCATGGTGGAGGTCGTGGTGGTGGTGGTGGTGGAGGGGGGTGGGGGTACCAGTGGCAGGGGTAGGGAGCAGGGTAGGGGGCTGTCCCGAGGCAGGGGCAGGAGCAGGGGGAGGGGCAAGGGGAGGGGGGGTTGGCGGATGAGAGAGAGAAAGAATTTTGAAAATGAAAGGAGGCGCTGGAGAAGAAGACGTCTGATTTAGGTTTTATCGTTATTTTCGACAGACTGTCCGTCGGAAATAAGTCCCTCGTAATTTTCTTAACTTCGACGAATCCTTCCCTCGAAAATAACGTTAGTCCGTCGAAATTAGTTTTCGCGCTGGCAGGAAAGCTAGCGCCACGGAGGGAATGCTACTTCTAACGAAATTCCGTCGGAAATATATTAGTTTTGAGAGAATTATATTCGACGAATTATTCTGTTAGAAATAGGGCAATTTCGACTAAATCCATTCCGTCGTTGATAATTAAGTCCAATAGAAATAGCCGATTTTTTTGTAGTGACACCACCACATTTCATCTACCCTTGTGCTTGCTTCAGATCTGAAATTTCTAAATCCCCAACTCCGTTATTATGTCTCCATTAAAGCAACCCAAATCGCAACAAAGGTTGCGACCCTCCCCACCTATTATTCCATTTCAGCCTCTTGACTTATATCTCTAACTCGATCTATAATCTTAGACCCCGATATTGAAACCCAACTTGTTGACCTCCACCCACTAGAACCAAGAGAGATAGAAGTATGAATTTTTTCACCAAAAATTTAGAAAATAGTTATAGTTATAGAGACATAGAAATTGCATCTGATTATGAGCAAAATCTAACAAAATAAAAGCCATTTTGAAGAATGAGTACATGACCATTAACAACAACAATGAATTTAGTGAACATTTTCTTTTAAATTTCTTCAATTAGGACAACAACTGGTACTAAGATTGTAAAATTGATGGACTGGAACTTGGAAATTTTGGGTCATTGACATAAAGAATGGAGATGAAGATTTAGATGTGTTGAATATAGAGAAGGGGAAAATAACTTTTTGAGGGTGATGAATTTGTTCTCACAGATTATTCAGGTTTAATTTCTTTTATATTTGTTCTTTTTATTTTTATTTTTAATTCATTGTTTTTTATTCAAATAGATAATTTGTGTATTTGAAAAATACTAGGTGTATTTAGATGTTATTTCAAATATATAATAGGAAATACGTATTCAACTCACATGCAAATAAATTATACATGACAGTCTTAGGTCAAAAAACAATCGGACCGACAAGAAGAGAATGACATTGTTGTTTTAAAATACTTTAAGGTATTAATTGTAGATTTTCAAATTTTAAAAAACAAATTAATTTTCGGCCTAAATTGGGAAGACAATTTTATCGTTAACTCTTATATGTTTTTTTAGTATTTAAATAGTATAAAAGTATAAATAGTCTTCCAGGGTCAATAGTCTACCATGATTATTATTTTGGATGGACATTGATCATTATTTGCTTAATATACTTTGGTTATTCAGCAACTTGTATTATCTCTTGTTATTGATTGGTTTCGAATAATCCTTTTTGCTTTAACGCATCTTTTACTGTGTCGTCGTCTAATATATTATTATTTTTATTTTTAATTATTAAATACTACTATATTACTCCACCACTACAACAATTTTAACTAATATTAAATATACGTTGAACAAATATCATTCCTCTAAAATTTGTCGTTTTATAAATATATTTATAGCCACACGTTGAAAAAAAGGGTATAATTTGCTCATCATCCATCCAGTGCATGGAACCTAATTATTCACTTAATTATTTTTGTTGGAGCTGCATGCATTATTATCAAAAGAGAAACAAAGACAAGTCACTTCAATTTGGTATACGTGGAATTCATGCATTATATTGTCTTGTTCACATCATGGCCACACGTACTTGCCAAATTATTACTTTGACCGTACAATTGTTATTGCTGCTACGTACGGTAATTCTACGATTTTTATGCATGTTTATCTATCTATATAACACACACACACACACACACACACACACACACACATATATATATATATATATATATATATATATATATATATATATATATATATATATATCGAATGCCACCACCATAAGAACCACACCATTTCATGAGTAGATTCTTCCTATTAATGATAAATGCTTCTACTACTACCACTACATGTTATGCAATTAAGCAGTGTGAGTGTGACCCTATGAATGAAGCGTACAAACGTTGCCTTCACATACAGTAGTACTAGTACCGTATAATTGGAACAACAATAATTCAAGGAGAGAAGAGTATGTGAATACCACTTTTAAATTAATGATGACAACTTTCAAAAATTAATGACGACATTTCTGAACTGGATTATCGTCTTTTTTTTTCTTTTCTCTATATCAGTCTAATGTTAATGCAAATAAAAGTATTTTTAAAACAAAATTCACTTACTTCACTGTTGTCAATTTATTTTGAGTTAAATGCTTCTGTTGCGTAATAATTTTGACTGTATCCTAATTTAAAGTTGTAGAGATTTAATACGCATGTTATTTCATATATTTACACATAATATGAGAGTCAAAGGTATACCTCTTGAAACGTAAAAAAAAAGGGTCTTTTATAATAATATACAACATTTAGTAAGTAATTACAACAATAGTGCACTCATAAAATATTTATACAATTAATACACTTTCTATATTTATTTACAATATTAGTGCAATTAAGATTCCTTAATTTAGGGAATTAGTATAGGATTCAATTCATAATAATAAGAAAACCTAAAATCAAGGAGAAATAACTGCCATAATTAATAATTCAAATTCAAATATCTTGGATCTAACAACAAAAATAAATTCAAATTCAAAAATAATAATTCAAATTCAAATATTCAAAGTTTGGCAACATCATCTTCTTCCTCCCCTTCGCTGGTCATCTTCCTCCTCCCTTTCGCCGGTGAGACCCAATTTCATGTCAAAAAGAAAATAAGAACACTGCATAGGAAAGAGAGAGATAAGAGAGTGATGTAATGTAATGTTCATAACCAAACCTTCGTATCAAGATAACCAAACCTTTATATCAAGGTAACCAATCTACCTCCACACCTGCCGTATGAAATTGGTTACCTTGGTATGAAAGTTTGGCAACCAACTGCATAAAGGTTTGGCTACCAACTGCATTACATTCAAAATCAATTGGTAACTTAATAAAACAGAATTGGTTACCTTGATATGAATGTTTGGCTACCAACTGCACTATGAAAAAACTGCAGAAACAGAGCGGCGACAGATCATATTTCTGCATTGGTACTTGATCTCGGAAGGATCATATTTCTAACCTACTGTTTCGAAAACAACCGTTACTATGACCAACACGTCATATGTAGCCGACGTGTCTCCCTAAAATCCATTTCTCTAACCCTTATTCATTAACTCTTTCTCTCTTCGTCCTCCCATGGCCGTTTCTCTCTCCTTAAATCTCAATCCATTTTCCCTTTCTGTAGAAATCTCGCCCTAGAAACCCATGTCCTAGCTGTTGTCGCCCTCCTTCTAGTTGGTGGAACCCTTCTCGCCCTTGTCGGAGCGTGGATGAGGAGGGTGGAGACTTAGGGGGTGGCGGCGGACTTGGAGATGGGAAAGGTGGAGGATTTGGTGGAGATGCTGGATGAAGTGTAGGTGGGGGTGGAGGCTTAGGTGGTGGAGGTGTTATATGGTTTACTTATTAAATACTTAATTTAATAAGTAAATTAATACTAATCTCCTAAATTAAGGAATCATAATTGCATATTATTTCTATAAATTAAGGAATCCTGATTGCACTAATATTATAAATAAATATGGAAAGTGTATTAATTGTGTAAATATTTTATGAGTACAATATTGTTGTAATTATTTTAAAAAATGTAATAGAATATGTAATTGATCCAAAAAAAAAAATCTTTGATGCGGAAAACCTCCTACAATTCCTGAAATCCAACAGCGTCTTCGAACTACGATCGAGAACAGAACACTATCTTACGGTTCATAACGATTTGAGTTGTATTGGGAAAGCTCTGTATTTTGACCAACTGAATGAATTGCATGTGTATCAATTAACTGAGGGGGCATGTGTATTTAATACGGAAGTGGTTGAACCACTTCCCAACTTTTTCTCCACTCAGTCAAGCCACATTCAAAATAATGAACGGCTCCATTAACCTTGTCAATTGGGAAGGCTATTAATTAAATCCAATGGGTCAGACCCTCCATGGGCGCCCTATTTGGATACCCAAGATTCAATATCTCCCATTCGCCCAGGCGGGGGTGATGTAATCCTCATATATATCTGTCCAAATAAGCTCAAACCAAAAACATGTAATCCTCTAACTGTCCAACCTTGCGACCGCTAAGTTCACCTGCAATGCGGGAGCTCTATATCAAACCCGTTAGGGCCAACATAGAGACATCTACCCTTTTAAGGAAAGAAATAAGGGAGCTCTCACGCCAAACTCAATAAGTTCACGTAGAGGCTACAACCCACAAACTCAGAGTATCCCATACACATTTGAATTTTCTCTAGGTTAAGTATCTCTAATCCCTCAAAGATCCTTAACCACCTTTGGGCCCAAATCTATTTCGTATCTCACTTATTATTATATCGCTATCAAAGTGATATAGTTGTCGACAATAAGTGCAGAACAAGGTGAAATCAAATTGTCTTCCCTTTACCCTAATACTACCTAGAAATGAATCAAATTCTTTCCCATAATCAGTCCTTATAGAATCATCAATCCTGACATTAGGAATCGAAACCAAAGTAACAACATTAATCCATGTCTTTGCAGTATATAGTCAAATATCACAAAGAGCACTTAGTGTAGCAACAAAAACTTGTCCTACAAGACTTACACGCACGGTGAGGAAACATGGATTCATTCTCTCACCTCCTTTACATGGTCACTGTGCACATGTAACTCGCTCACAACATGCTATTTTATAGCCTCGTTGTGCGGACCTTAGAACATTTCAAATTACTCGCTTATCTAAGCGTCATATCTGAAACTTCGTGTCCGGTTATCATGTCACGACAGACAATCTCATCAACATGGGAATATGTCCTATGGTCATGCCGTACGGGTCTTAGTTCAGTCGCATCATAAGTGCCTAACTTAAATTTTTAGATTACTCGCTTTCCAAGCGCTAAACTTGAAATTTCGTATTCGGCTATCAGTACAGGTTAATATAGATGGTGTGATATACTATATTCGGTTAATCCAAGTTAACCTCGTCTTGGCTCATGCCAAGGCGACATCATGCTTCATTTTGCTGGCTACTAATCGCCAATTGATTGTTATCTAAAGCATCAATAGCTCGCTACTCAAAGCGCCAATAAATGAATTGTCTCAGCCTTGCTCACTTTTCAAAGCGCCAATGGTGATGGCTCGTGTGAGTGAACCAATCAACTTGTTGATATATATATATATATATATATATATATATATATATATATATATATATATATATATATATATATATATATATATTTAGTGTTTGCATATCTAATATGCATAATAAACTACATCAACAACAAAAATTTATCATATGATGTGACACCCGCAAAATAGGTATACAACACCTATTCTGAGTCGCCAAATACATGATACAGAAACAACTACAACTTTATTAATACAATTATCGTGCAAAATACGACAACACTTAAACTGTGAGTTTAAATACAAATATTATCATCTGGACAATATCCACACTCAAATAAGTCCTCATTACAATTATTAATACACTATTTTACAGAATAGTGAGGACTACTAGAACCACTTCTAGAACCATCATTCCACACCCCGACTAGTACTCGCTACATTCTCGCCTCCTGAGAAGAAAAATGGAACAACAAGGAAAAGGGTGAGCTCAACTAGCCCAATAAAGAACATTATGACTAAGATAATATATAACAAATTATAGTTAGTTCTCAACAGGAAAAAATATAATAGAATACAATAGACAACAAGTTTTAAATCAACATTCGCAGCGGAAATAATAATTCATTAGAAGAGTTAAGTAGAGAATGAAATCTACTATCTTCTATATATGAATTTAAAAGCTCATCGTCAACATTTTATTCCAGTAACATCAATCAATATATATCTGAAATCAAATATTCATCTTTGCACTACATGCCAAAGATATTCATCAGTTAGTCATGTTCATCTAAACACATGTTCATCTTTGTACTACGGGCCAAAGATATTCATCAGAAATCATTCATCTTTGCACTACAGGCCAAAGATATTCAGTTATATCATCATTTAGGACTGAGGATGATGAAAAATATTTTAAAGAAAACGAATCCAGTGAAACAAAAGAACAAATATTAAGGATTCGTACTTTAAACAATCCAAGTTCAAAAATAATTCATAAATAACCAGAGTGGAGTAAAATTCAAGAATGAAGACCAAAACATAGATCCAATCCAAGATAGGAATCATAACAGACGATCTTGAACACAGAAAAGAAAATTTAATTTTTCTGTGAATAGTGTCGTATTCGTGAATAGTGCCATATGCGTGAATAGTAACTCCGATACTAAAAGATAGAAATTTTACAAAAAAAATCATCATACTTCGTGAATAGTACTCATGAATAGTACTCGTGAATAGTAACTCGTGAATAGTAACTCATGAATAGTAACCCCGACATGAAAAAGTTTTAAATTTGATAAAAATTTCCAACCAATATTTTGGCATAATGATATTGAAGAAATAATATCATTTTCGAATAAAATAACATCCCTTACCTCGCAAAAACAGTACTTCTGACTAAAATACTGGATATAGTGCTGAAAGAACTTGCACCGTATAGAAATACTCAAAGTACTAAAATACTCACAAAATACGTTCGATATTATAGAGAGAGAAAGAGAGAGAAAACTTTAGTTTCTGGTATGATTTTCAATTCTAACCTAAGCACCCTATTTATAGGAAATTACTTAGAACACCAAAGCAAAAAATTTAATATAATATTAATATATATATATATATATCAAAATTTTCTACGCACTCCTTTGCCAACTGAATTCAGCCCCTATCACATGTTAATGATGCCCACAAAATGTAAAAAACGTTTTTTTTGATAAACATAATTAAAACTTCCAAAAATCAATTATTTCAGAACTTCAAAACTTCAATAATTCATAATAAATAGCCCTTTTATCAGAAAATTCGAATCTCGTGACTTTTTATAGGAAATTCAATTCTATACAACTTTCCAGAAGAAAGTTTTTCCAAATTCCAAACATAAATTGACCGAAATCCACATACGGACGATTTTACAGCCTATAATCAAATTTCAGTCAAGAAATGGGTCCACCAACATGTTTAACATGTTTTAAACATTTATTACAACAAAAATACTCTTCCTCCTCATATACTCATATATACCACATTAATTGTAAAAATATCCCAATTATTATATTATTAAAATATAATAATAAATTATTTTATCAGAAAAGATAAAATATCAATTTTCAACAATTGTCACTTTAAAAATTTTCTCCATCTATATCCACATAAAATAAATATTTTTCTTATCATATAAATCAATAATTAATTATTCACAAATAATATTACAGAATCACAATAATGACAACCAGTCAGTTCCCAGGAAAGAGGGGGCTTTCCAATAAGGATTTCTCCTTACTAGCGCGCAATTAGGTGACCAAACCTCTCCTTAGACAGAACTTTCTAGACATTGCCAATAATATTATCTAATAATATTATTCAGATAATATGAAATATTGCTTCGATAATAGAAAATACTGTGTAGTGACAATTATTGAAACAACAGTAATATAAAATATCAATGCAGCAATTATTGAATCAATAAAATAAAATACTAAACAGTAATTACTGTAACAATTATTGAGTAGTGCCTTCTTACGTAAGAATCAATAATTGGTGCAATACCGTGTGCTACTGTGCAACAACGCGTATTATTGTATTTTAACCACCGGGTATTCCAACAGTATTAACGGTAACAACTACGTCGTTATTTATAAACAACTTATACTTGTCATTTTCTTCATCCAATCGCTTTACGTTATGGGGCCCACACAAGGCTGCGCCGTCGTACGAATATTCTCCGACAGTAAGAATATTCCATAACCAAACGAATATTCCCCGACAACAATAAATATTTTATAACCACTTGCTTATTTAAAATATTTGCGCATTTTACCCATAACTAACCTCATTAATCAATTCAACCCTTACTATTTTAAAATAATAAATAGAGGAAATTAAATTTCATTTATTAAAAATTTGGGGTCTTACATATGTGCTAAAAGAATCAAATATAAGTGGAAACAAATGAATCTCTCATAAATGATAAATATCTCGAAATAATAAAGAATATCTCTAATACAAGCCAAAAGACAAGTGATATACAAGGAAATAAGAAAGTACATCAAACCATATGAATCCCTAATTAACTAACATGCCTACTAAAAGCATATTTAGGAATTGGCTTCATCAAGGGATCAGATACCATAAGTCAGGTGGGCATGCACTCCAATAACATGTCATTATTTTCTATGTTATCTCCGATGAAATTCATCCACATTTAGGGTCCTTAGTATAATCTAGGGCCGCCGTGCTATCACAGAAAATAGTCAGAGGATCCGAAGCATGAGAGACGAATCCAAGATCCTCGAAGAATCTCCTCAGCCACATGACTTCCTGAACAGCTAAAGCTACAAACTTCGACTCCATGGTCAAAAGAGCAACGCAAGTCTGTTTCTTGCTACAGTAAGTAATGGCACCACCATGTAGCAAGAATGCTTATCCTGAGGTCGACTTGTGCATACCCTGGTTACCTCCCCAACTAGAATCGGTGTAACCAATCAAACGCAAGTCCAATCCTCCATAACACATCATATAGTCCGAAGTACCTTTCAAATATAGCAAGATCCTCTTGAATGCCCTCCAATGAGCAATCCCAGGGTTTGACTGATATCGACCGAGATAACCGACTACATATGTTATATCAGGCCGAGTATACACAACTGCATACATTAGCTTTCCTATAGCATTGACATACGGTTAATGGGACATTTTCTTAATTTTCTCGGGAGAATTAATTCATTACTCAGGTCTAATAGCGTTGTTTTTAGCGATAGGAGTGTCTTTGGGTTTGCAGTTGTTCATTTAGAATTTCTCAAAAACCTTCTTAAGATAAGTCTCTTGAGACAAACCAAGAAGCTTTCTTGGATCTTAACCCCAAAAACATAAGTTGCTTCCCCCATGTCCTTCATTTCAAAGTTAGAGGACAACCACCCTTTGGTGGCGACAATCATCTCCTCGTCGTTCTCAGTTAGAAGGATGTCATCGACATACATAGATAAGATAAAGAATTTATCTTAATTTGGACCATTTAATATATACACAATGGTCTTCCTCGATCATCGTAAACCCATCACTAATGATAGCTCGATGGAATCTCAGATACCACTGTCTGGACGCTTGTTTCAAACCATAGATAGAACGCTTTAGCTTGCATATTTACACTTTTGCCCTTCTATGACGAAACCTTTTGGCTGATCCATGTATATTTCCTCAGCTAAATCTTTATTGAAAAAAGTTGTCTTAACGTCCATTTGATATAACTTAAGATCCAAATGTGCGACAAACGCTAGGATGAAGCAAATTGAGGTAAACCTCACTAATGGTAAGAAGCTTTGTGACACCCCCAAATTCGGGTACTTAACTTCCCTCAGATTTGGTGTTCACTCAACTAAATAATTAACATCTAACTACCCATAATAATGATAACAATAAAATTGAAATAGAAATCCTCCAAATATAGGGTATTTACAACATCTTAAACGAATAAATTCCAGGTTATCTAACCTTAATACATCATATGCGGAAACATCATAAACAAATAAGTCTTAAACATCACATTATAAGTCCTAATATAAACATTCTCGAATATAAAAAAAGTCTTCATCATTTGCTTGTTTTTCCCTTGCCCTTACTTATGGATGGCTCATCAACTCTTTCAATCTTAGCTGCAATTTTATTATACAAGAGTGAGCAATAATTTCCCACTAGTTTAACAATAGAATAATAATAATAACATGCGAATAAACAATGGATACTGAACTAAAAGAAGTCTCGGCTTTTGAATCAAGATTAGAACATGAATTAAAAGTACATCTGAGGGTCATAAGACCATGAACTATGTCCCAGGTTATCAAGTATTTCTCCTTTAAACCTTTAACAGTCGTAAGACTATATGGACCTAACTTCTCGTACTTAGGGGGATCAGCCCAATGTATCATGTGTGTCACCCCAGATTTTATGAATAAATATTTAATTTTCTCTAAATATTTTTTAATATTATGGTGTGGATTTGAGATAATGTTATAGTTGTGGGTAGTATTTATAAATTTTACAAAGTATGCAAGTTCTCATATTATATTCGATTGGTCAGGGAATATTCTTTGTGTCGGGGAATATTCGTACGATGACACAATCATTGGTGGACCCCACAACGGAATTATTGTCGGATTGAGAAAACGACAAAAATATTTTTATGAAAATAACGGCGGAAGTTTTACTGTTAATATTGTTGAACTACTCGGTAGTAAAAGTACAGTAATACGCGTGGTTGCATAGTAGCACACGGTATTGATTATTGATGCTTATGTGAGAAGTTACTCAGTTTTGCTTATTTTATAGACTCCCATTTACCTATTTTTCAAAATAATTGGTAGAATTTATTTAAAGGTGGGGCCCACATGTGGGGGCCACATGTGGGGCCCATATGTGTTGAAAAACTGATTTTGGAAATGGGGGTGGGAGAGAGTTACGTAGGGGAAGGAGTTTATATATATAAGATTGTGATGTGTGTGTATATATATAATATTATATGTGTGAGTGGAGAGTGGTGGAAGAAAAGGAAGAGTGAAAGTGATGTGTGTGAGTGAAAAATAGTGGAAAAGTAATTATATGAAAGTGATGGGTGTAAGATGTGTTTGTGTGTGATAGTAATGTGTAAGAGTGTAGTGAATTTGATTATTGGGTGGGTGGAGAATTGATATTGGTTATGGGGGAGAAAAATTAAGTGGTGTATATATAATATTGATATATATAAGTTGAAAACATGTGTTTATATATATGTATTATATTTTAATTTTTGTTAAAATCTTATTGGTTAGTTGTTTGACTTAGTTGTTAGTTGATTGAAGAAATAATGCTGCAAAATAATTTCATTCATGAACAGTGCACTTCTATTCTCCTATAAATAGAAGCTCATTCCTTCATTATTTCTTACAAATTCACTGAAACTCTAGAGAGAGAAAATTATAGAGAGAAAGAAGAAAAGTATTCTGCTACTTCCCTACTCTTATATCAAGTTTCTTTTACGGTAGGGGATATTATTTGTTGTACCCGTAAGGGGTATTATTTCTTTTGTATTCATGAAGAGAACTTCTGTTATTTCATTATTTATTATTCTGTTGGAATAACCTGTATACGCGGTCTACCCTATACTTGGTGACATTCTTCTATTATTCTGTTGGAACATCATGTCTGTGTGTTTTACACCGGACCTGGTTCCGTCTTTATTATTATGCTGTTGGAACATCCTGTCTGTGTGTTTTACACCAGACCTGGTTCCGTCTTTATTATTATTCTGTTGGAACATCCTGTCTGTGTGTTTTACACCGGACCTGGTTCCGTCTTTATTATTATTATGTTGGAATATCCTATCTGTGCATTTTACGCCGGACCTGGTTCCATTATTTATTATTCTGTTGGAATAACCTGTTTGTGCGGTCTATCGCATGCATGGTGATTTCTTTTGTTATTCCATTCTTTATTATACTCAGTTGGTTAAAACTTTGACTTCTATACTCTATTAAATTAGTGGAATATTTTTGATATTTACGCTTCATCTAGTATCTTTTCATGGAAATATTCTTCTAAGAATTCTTGAATTTTACTCCACAAAGCAGTATCATATTGACAATTTGGATGTTGTTAATTCCTGGATAAATTAATTCTTGAACTTGTTTTATTGAATTCTTATATCATTGTCATCATCCTCATGTTTATATTTTGTTGAAAGTCATATGTGGCCTGTAGTGCATAGATGGACTTGGTATGATTATGACCAGGGATTATTCGGTATAATCATAACCATAATGTTATAAATGATGTGAAAAAAGTCCTCATTGTCCCGTAGTGTATTGATGGACAGTTTTTGGTATGATTATGACTATGGATTCTCTTTGGTCGTAGTGCAAAGATGAATTATTTTATGGCATGATCAGGACCGTTGATGAAAACATGATTATCTTTGGCCCGTAGTGCATGGATAATTCGTGGTCGTGATACTAAAGAATATCCTTGGCCGTAGTGCAGGGGTGATTCGATGATGTGGATTATTTATTAAGCTGAGTCCCAGCGATAAAAGTCATGAAAAACCTTTTAAATCATAAAAGATAGTAGATTTTATTCTCTACTTAACTCTTTTAATGGTTTGCTTGATCCGCTGCAGTTAAACTTGATGTCTATTGTATTTTATCAGTTAAACATCGTTGAAAACTAATGATAATTTATTTTGCATTATCTTAGTCATAATATTTCTTACTGGGCTAGTTGAGCTCACCCTTTCTTTCACGGTTCTCTTCAGGAAATGAGAATATAGCTTAGACGAGTCGGGAAACGGAGTGATGGACCAGATGATAGCATTAGTAGTCCTCACTATTCTATGTAATAGTGTGATAATAATTGTAATGAG
Source organism: Panax notoginseng (assembly GCA_016801055.1). Taxonomy (NCBI): domain Eukaryota; kingdom Viridiplantae; phylum Streptophyta; class Magnoliopsida; order Apiales; family Araliaceae; genus Panax; species Panax notoginseng. Next base: position 192,750,861 of record CM029019.1, on the reverse strand, counting down.
GACTCCTTTTGAGTATTAATACTCTCTAGAAGACAATATTTGTATTCAAACTCACAGTTTATGTTTTGTCGTATTGTACACGATAGTTGTGTTAGTAAGTTATATTTGTATTCTCTACCATGTATATGACGACCCAAGATGGGTGACGTATACCTAATTTTGGGGGCGTCACAGTTGGTATCAAAGCTTAGGGATATGATCCCTGGCTAGGATGTGAGAATAGAACTAGGAGGGGAGTGACGGGGAATTCCTTCACTAGTATGACCTACCTAAGTTTACTTGTTATTTAATTGGTCGGTCAGAGTATAGAGATAATATGTGATATGTTAATTAACCCTTATTTTGTAACAGTATTTGAAAATGGCATCTGAAAATGTTGAGATAAGCAATGGAACAGAGGAGACCGTTGAGTCTCCACAGATCAATAATCAGGACAATGTGCAACAGGATGGCGATAATCCTCCTGTAAATAACAACACTGATCAATTGACGAACGACGGTACGTTTAAGAGCTTTTTAGAATTCATGCAACATCAGGCGAAGGCGAATCCTGTTCATAATGCAGGGGGAAATAATGGCAACCCACGGTTGGTCACCGCTAAGCAGGTCAAGGAGCTGGGACCACCGGAGTTTTTAGGAAAGCCAGAACCACTTAAGGCGGAGACGTGGTTAAAGCAGATCACCAAGATATTTGATGTCTTGGGATGCTCAGAGGAGCAAAAGGTTCCCTTTGCCACCTTTATGTTGCGTGAAGAGGCAGATTACTGGTGGGAATCTATAAAACGTACCCAGCCTGACGCACTCAAGATGTCTTGGGAGAAATTTTAGGAGCTGTTCAACGACAAGTACTTTTCCAAAAGCATTCGTCACATGAAGGAGGTGGAATTTATCAAGTTAGAGCAAAACAACATGACCGTGTCGCAGTACGAAGCCAAGTTTGCTGAGTTGTCCCGATTTGCGCCCCATTTGGTTGATAATGAAGAAAGAATATCGCGAATGTTTTTAAGAGGTTTGAAGCCGGAGATACGTCAATATCTTATTTCTCATAAACTGTGTTTGTATTCAGATATTGTAAATAGGGCTCAGTTAGTAGAGCGCGATAACGAGGCAACGCAACCAAAAGAGAGCAGCCGACAAAATGATAATACCTGTGATAACAGTCATCAAAGCGGTGACAATAAGCATAGAGGGAATCAACATGCCAGAAATGGTAACCACTTCGGTGGTAATCATGGCCAAAATAATAAAAATGGACATTTCAAGAAGAGAAGGTTCAACAATGACGTGAAAACGTCGGTACCAGTACCCGTTTCAAAGGAAGAAGAACAACCACCGGTCGTATGTTTCAAATGCAGACAAGAGGGACACATCCGTCCAAACTGTACGCAGCAATCCAAAGCGTGTTTTAATTGCGGAAGAGAATGTCACCTAGCTCGATTTTGTCGTATGGTGAAGTCAAGTCCAGTTGGGATAGTGATGCCAAAGGATGTCCCAGACAAGCCAAAGCCGGTAGTTTAAGAGAGAGCATTTTTTTCGTGACGATGAACCTGAATAAAATTATCACGGGTATGTTAGTCATAAACTCTTGCGAAGTCTATACCGTGTTAGATACCGGTTCTACTCACTCTTTTATTTCAGCTAGTTATGTTCAATGTTTGAACTTAACTCCGGAGAAGTTAGACTTTGATATATCTGTTTAAACTCAGTTGGGAGAAACTTTCGTTACCTCCACTATTTATAAATCTTGTTTAATTCAAATCGACACTTTCACGTTACCTGTCGATCTTATCTCTTTGAAAATACTTGCCTTTGATGTGATTTTTGGAATCAATTGGTTAATTACTCATCATGCTTTTCGTAAGGTTGTTAGCTTTCATACTCCTAACCAACCTGTTATGCGAATTCAAAGTAACCAAACCACTAAAGTCAATCATTGTCATATCAAGCCATAAATAAAGAGCCCCGATCCTTTCGTTGTTGACTTTCTTGTGTGGAATGCACCGAAGCCAAACTTTCTGTAGGAGACGTTATGAATGACGATGGCAAGTTTATAAGTATCAATGTGACGTACTATCCAAGTCTTGGATGAGGGTCACAGTTTTGAATGATATTTCTATTGTTAATAAATTTCCTGACGTATTCTTGAAGACTTCTTAGCCTACCCTAGAGCGTGAAATCATATTTTGTATTGACCCCAGTACAAAACCCATTTCTTAAACCCTCAAATATTTCTTCAACTAAAGCGAACGTAACATGCGCCAAAGACGTTGGCTCGAGCTGTTGAAGATTACAATCGTACCATGTAATATCATCGTGAAAGTGCGAACGTGGTAGCTGACGCGTTGAGTAGAAGATCGTATGCGGTTACAAGTGCGAATATACGAATCCACGTGAAGATAACGAATATACGAGTAGAATCGACTTTAATCGATAAAGTTAAAGCCGCTCAAGCTACATACTCAGAGCAGATGAATGAAGAAGGTTCAAGAGGGCGTTATTCTAGAAGTAAGAATAGACGAAGAGAGGAAATCTCAACCCTCGATTTAATTGGCCTATTTGAAATCCTCGATGAAGTAGGAACTGTGGCTTATAGACTCGTTTTACTGCCAAGTATGTTGCGTGTTCAGAATTTTTTTTTTTTACGTATCGATGTTACGTAAAAATGTGGACAACCCGAATCACATTATTAATTTAGAACCGGACGAGATAACAGAAGATTTAACGTATGAGGAGATACGTGTTAACATCTTGGATAAGAAGGAGCATATTCAACGCTCAAAGGTTATACCTCAAGAGTTCGAAGTCAAGGAATCCTCACCTGTTCGGCATACCAGGCACGTACGTAAATTTCGAGGGCAAAATTCTATAAGGAGGGGAGATTGTGAGACCCCAGATTTTATGAATAAATATTTAATTTTCTCAAAATATTTTTTAATATTATGGTGTGGATTTGAGATAATGTTATAGTTGTGGGTAGTATTTATAAATTTTGTAAAGTATGCAAGTTGTCATATTATATTCGATTGGTCAGGAAATATTCTTTGTGTCGGGAAATATTCGTACGATGGCACAATCATTGGTGGACCCCGCAACAGAATTATTGTCGAATTGAGAAAACGACAAAAATATTTTTATGAAAATAACGGCGAAAGTTTTACCGTTAATACTGTTGAAATACTCGGTAGTAAAAGTACAGTAATATGCGTTGTTGCATAATAACACACGGTATTGATTATTGATGCTTATGTGAGAAGTTACTCAGTTTTGCTTATTTTATAGACTTCCATTTACCTATTTTTCAAAATAATCGGTAGAATTTATTTAAAGGTGGGGCCCACATGTGGGGGCCACATGTGGGGCCCATATGTGTTAAAAAACTGATTTTAGAAATGGGGTGGGAGAGAGTTACGTAAGGAAAGGAGTATATATATATATATATATATATATATATATATATATATATAAGATTGTGATGTGTGTGTATATATATAATATTATATGTGTGAGTGGAGAGTGGTGGAAGAAAAGGAAGAGTGAAAGCGATGTGTGTGAGTGGAAAATGGTGGAAAAGTAATTATATGAAAGTGATGGGTGTAAGATGTGTTTGTGTGTGATAGTAATGTGTAAGAGTATAGTGAATTTGATTAATGGGTGGGTGGGGGATTGATGTTGGTTATGGGGGAGAAAAATTAAGTGGTGTATATATAAAATTGATATATATAAGTTGAAAACATGTGTTTATATATATGTATTATATTTTAATTTTTGTTAAAATCTTATTGGTTAGTTGTTTGACTTAGTTGTTAGTTGATTGAAGAAATAATGCTGCAAAATAATTTCGTTCATGAACAGTGCACTTCCATTCTCCTATAAATAGAAGTTCATTCCTTTATTATTTCTTACAAATTCACTAAAACTCTAGAGAGAGAAAATTATAGAGAGAAAGAAGAAAAGTATTCTGCTACTTCCCTACTCTTATATCAAGTTTCTTTTACGGTAAGGGATATTATTTGTTGTACCCGTAAGGGGTATTATTTCTTTTGTATTCATGAAGAGAACTTCTGTTATTCCATTATTTATTATTCTGTTGGAATAACCTGTATACGCGGTCTACCCTATACTTGGTGACATTCTTCTATTATTCTGTTGGAACATCATGTCTGTGTGTTTTACACCGGACCTGGTTCCGTCTTTATTATTATTCTGTTGGAACATCCTGTCTGTGTGTTTTACACCGGACCTGGTTCCGTCTTTATTATTATTATGTTGGAATATCCTGTCTGTGCATTTTACGCCGGACCTGGTTCCATTATTTATTATTTTGTTGGAATAACCTGTCTGTGCGGTCTATCGCATGCATGGTGATTTCTTTTGTTATTCCATTCTTTATTATACTCAGTTGGTTAAAACTTTGACTTCTATACTCTATTAAATTAGTGGAATATCTTTGATATTTACGTTTCATCTAGTATCTTTTCATGGAAATATTCTTCTAAGAATTCTTGAATTTTACTCCACAAAGCAGTATCATATTGACAATTTGGACGTTGTTAATTCCTGGATAAATTAATTCTTGAACTTTTTTTATTGAATTCTTATATCATTGTCATCATTCTCATGTTTATATTTTGTTGAAAGTCATATGTGGCCTGTAGTGCATAGATGGACTTGGTATGATTATGACCAGGGATTATTCGGTATAATCATAACCGTAATGTTATAAATGATGTGGAAAAAGTCCTCATTGGCCCGTAGTGCATTGATGGACAGTTTTTGGTATGATTATGGCTATGGATTCTCTTTAGCCGTAGTGCAAACATGAATTGTTTTATGGCATGATCAGGACCGTTGATGAAAATACGATTATCTTTGGCCCGTAGTGTATGGATAATTTGTGGTCGTGATTCTAAAGAATATCCTTAGCCATAGTGCATGGGTGATTCGATGATGTGGATTATTTAATAAGCTGAATCCCAGCGATAAAAGTAATGAAAAACCTTTTAAATCATAAAAGATAGTAGATTTTATTCTCTACTTGACTCTTTTAATGGTTTGATTGATCCGCTGCAGTTAAACTTGATGTCTATTGTATTTTATCAGTATAACATCGTTGAAGACTAATGATAATTTATTTTGCATTATCTTAGTCATAATATTTCTTACTGGGCTAGTTGAGCTCACCCTTTCTTTCACGGTTCTCTTCAGGAAATGAGAATATAGTTGAGACGAGTCGGGAAACAGAGTGATGGACCAGATGATAGCATTAGTAGTCCTCACTATTCTATGTAATAGTGTGATAATAATTGTAATGAGGACTTCTTTTGAGTATGAATACTCTCTAGAAGACAATATTTGTATTCAAACTCACAGTTTATGTTTTGTCGTATTGTACACGACAGTTGTGTTAGTAAGTTGTATTTGTATTCTGTACCATGTATCTGGTGACCCAAGATGGGTGACTTTTACCTAATTTTGGGGGCCTCACATCATGTATGTGCACAACATCTTAATGCTATCGCGTAATATAATCCCCTGTAGCTGCAGGGTTGTTCATCTCAGTTTTGACATTAGAGTCTGCACCAAATGAAGTTTAGTTTGGATTGATCTCTAGGGTAATTTAGAGTTCAATAATCATCAACTAAGGATTAGTTATCACTATCTATTCAAGGTTTCACTGCAATATTGAAATCAATAATCAAATCAAAGATTTAATCTCAACTCTATATAATTGACTGAAAAGATTGGATCTCAATTCTACACAATTGAATGAACTTTGTACAATAAAAGTAATACTTCAAAAGAATTAGAACATTTCATTTGGAATCATAAACTTGAATAATTAAGCTTTGAACAGTTCGAAATAAGAATACGAAGCTTACTCAATAATAATAAGATTTAAAAACTTGCTCAATGTAAGATTAGGGTTTGGAAACTTACCTCGTGCGTAGGCTAAACGATTACTACTCACGTTCACCACAAGTCCTACACACATACCATATGTATTCACATCATTCATTAGTTACATTAATACTAACCTTATAGGTTTAGTTCTTTCTTTTAATACAACTTGTTAACTTGGTTTAAATTCTGTTCATTACCATCATTCACATATATTGGACTGAAATCTCAAATCTTAAGTTTAAACAACATCATATCATCTTATGGACATCATTATTTTTTTTAACGTGGTTTAACTAGTTACAAAACATAGTAGTTATAAGGTCACAAGACCTTTTCTAATTTATTTTTATAATTCTCTTATTATGTGGTCCATTAGTCACACTTTCACTTAATTATTTAATATAAACTCCACTTTATTTAACAAATTATTACCCTTCTAATTTAATTACTTAATTAAATTAGAATATTTTCATTCTCTCATTATTATTACACTCAAATAAATTGTTCTATACTAATTTCCATTGAATATTTATTTTATTCCATAAATATTTCAACTAAAATATTTATTTTATTTGATAAATATTTTAATAATAATTTTCATCGAATATTCATTTTATTTGATAAATATTTTAACTAAAATATTTATTTTATTTGATAAATATTTTAATAATAATTTCCATCGAATATTTATTTTATTCCATAAATATTTTAACTAAAATATTCATTTTATTTGATAAATATTTTAATTAATTAATTATTTATTTATTTTATTTTATTTTTTATTTTTTATTTTTTATTTTTTATTTTTTTTGCCCGCCGGGGCGGGGTGATTTAGCTTGCTAACGCCGGCCGGGGCGAGGTTACCCAGATTTAATTTATGCAGTTTGTGAAGAACACAGAACAGGGCCAATTTAGGCCAAAATCACACACAAACAACGAATACAGTTTCAACCATATGTTCTAAACTTAACATAAACATTCTATAACATTCTTAGCATGCTTTTAACAAATTTAATCACATAAACAACAAGATTTGAATTCATAATTTTCATGTTCTTGCTATTTTTCAAAGTTTCGTCAAATTTCATGAAATCACAATTTACAGATTCATTATAACACCAAATCAGTACGTTTAAGTTTCGTTCTTTTCGTTTTTACATATATAAACATAATTAATTATCAATTTACCGTTTAACGTAGAATTAAGGCACCGATTTTTGTACTTTATAGGCCACATTCAAATATTATTTCTCTGTAACCTTCAATATTCCAACTTAATCTTAATTACATGGATTAATTACTCTAAAATCGTTTATAAACATAAAATATCATATTATACATGCATATTAACGATTACAAACAACTTCTAAACAATTTGGCCATAAAAACTCAATTACAGAGAACCAAAATAATATTTTCACTGTAACTAAAAGCTCAGATTTTAAACATGATTTCATGAATTTGATTATTCTAAATCACATATAATTCATGTAGAACATGTTATAAACATATGCAGCATCATAGATTTAACAATTAACCATAAAATTTCAATTACAGAGAGTTAAAAATTGGTTTTCATGAAAAACATTAAGAACGTAAATTAAAACTTGAGATTAAGGGATTACCTTTGATTTCTCTGTTAAGATGATGGGAACTTCCTTAATTCTCTAACTCCTTCTTCTTCTTCTCCAATCTCACTATACTCTCAAGCTTCTCTCTTTTCTAAGTTTATGTTTTCCAGATTAAAAAAAATGAACTAAATGCGTATAATATAACTGGTGAGGATGTGGGGTAGCGATTAAGTGCAGTCTGGCCTTAACTGTTCCCACATTCTAAAGGCCTTGTTTGGCTTGTTTTAAATTCCTTTTCTAACTTATTTTAATTAACTTATTTATTATATAGTTTATTTGTCACACTTTTAATTAATCAACTAATATTATTTAACTCAATTAAATAAAAGGTAATATTACCCATTAAATCACATCATCACATAATTAAAATTCTAGTTTATTAAATATAACACATAATTTATATTCTCAATAAATCCCTAATTAATTATTTAATTAGTTAGAATAACATTAAAATTATTTGACAACTCATTTAATTTAATTATCTCAATTAAATTCTCACTTTGATCAATAAAATTATTCCACATTAATTTAATTAATGTGACACACTTAATTAAATTAATCTACTATAATTCTATCAAATAATTATTTAACTCAATAAATAAATCAATAAAATATTTATTTAATTCAATAAAAATTAAAAATTAATTACAAAAGTCTCGTTCGTCACAAGCTTTCCTCATAATCAATTCCCTCTTATTGGGTGTAGCCCTTGGCTACAAGAAGAGCTTTGTATCGTTCAATGGAACCATCCACCTTGTGTTTGACTTTATGAACCCACTTATTCTCAATAGCCTTTTGCCCTGGTGGAAGGTCAACCAAGTCCCAGACTTGATTAGTCCTCATGGACTCCATCTCTTCTTACATTGCAATCATCCACTTATCGCTTGTTGTGGATGATAAAGTATCTCAAAAAGATCGAGGTTCCTCATCATCTTGTGCATCAACCACAAAGGCATTCCCCTTAATCTCGAAGAGACGACGTGGAATGTTACCCCCTTGACTTCTACGCATTTGAGGAACATGAGACTCCTCATTTGATGGAAGAGAACTGCTTGAAGGCATGTCACTCCCACTATTTACAAGAGCCTAAAGAATAACATTTTCGGTCTCTACTGTATGAGTTGGGGCACCCAAATCTTCCTCTATCTCATAAAATTTCATCTCCTTGCTCACTTCACCTTTGTTAGGGAAATCCATTTCAAGGAAATTCGCATCTCGCGACTCTATTTAGGATACAGTCCTATCAGCCTGCTTACGAACAAACATATAACCTTTAGAGTGTTCAAAATATCTTACAAAGATACACTTCTTACCCCTCAGCCCTAACTTCCTATGCTGATAATGTCGTATTCTGCCCAATTCGGGTTTTTTGCCGATCTACATTTCATATGGGGTGGACTAGACTGATTTCAAAGGCACACGATTAACTATATATGTCACATTCAACAATGCATCACCCCACTAGGAGACAAGAAAATTGGCTTGCACCATCATAGACCTAACCATGTCTAATAATGTTCGGTTACTCTTTTTCGCTACACCATTTTTTTGCGGAGTTCTAGGGATTATCAGTTTTCGGATTATCCCTTTTTCCTCACATAGTTCTTTAAACTGATCGGATAGATACTCGCGACCTCGGTCAGTTCAAAGTGCCTTAACACTTTTATCTAACTGATTCGACCACAATCAAATAACGTCTAAAGCATTCTAATGCCTCAGACTTATGAGAGATCAAAAAAGTGTACCCGAAGCGTGTATAGTCATCTATAATTATGAGAAAATAGGAATGTCCATGCTTTTCTTTCACATTTATTGGGCCACAGATGTCTAAGTGAATGAGTTGCAATGGTGTTTCTGCCCTAGTGGTTTTACCGTATGGTTTTCTAGTTTATTTCCCTACTAAACAATTTTCATATGTGGGTAGATTGACCTTAGCGAGTGGGCCTAAAAGACCTGCTCGAGTTAACCTGGCCATTCTATCTTGTCCAATATGACATAATCTAGCATGCCATTGAATTGAACCATCATAATCATTTTCAACAAGTAAGGAAAAAGAATCATTACTATTAATTCTAGAATTAATAGTATCCAAAACCATAAAAACATTCATTATAAAACCATATCCAAAAACATTCGTCCCACGAGAAATTACAACACCATTATTCTCAAAACAAATAAAGTAGCCTAAATTAAGTACTGAAAGAATAAAAAATAAATTTTGTCAGACATTTGGTGCATAGAGTACATCATGAAGAATCAATGTAGAGTATCCTCACATCTCCAATTTGTAAGTGCCAATTCATAGCACATCAACACTGGAGTCATTCCCCATTAGTACTAATTTTCTGCTAGATGGAACTCGACGATAATCTATGAACCCGGTCCGATCATATGCTGTGGTCCGTTAGTATTGAGATTGTTCCAATTGATGGGAAATGAATGTATCACTGCCCAAATTTGCTATTCATCTAACAAAGGATTGTCAGCAGCTGCTAACACTTCAATCATATTCAACATGACCTGAAGATGTTCTCTAAAGGTATGTTCATCTTTTTTTTTATAACTGTCGATTTTGGTAGTTAAGAGATGCAACCTAGCCATGTCCATTTTCTTTTGGAAAAAAAAAGAAGGAGAATCTTTTTAAAGATATTCGAGTAGTTCACCACAGTATATAAATCATCTTTACCGCGTGAACCAAATTAGCATAAAAATAATAGGAAATAAATAAAGAAGGGAGACTTCGCCAAGCTTAGGAATCACAATCCGTATAAATGTCTAATTATTTAAATTAAATTTTTCAGGGCATAAAACGTGTAATTTAGAGAATAATTTAATTAAATTACTACAACCTAAATCACTCCCACTAGGAACATGGATTATTATTTGTAATTACAACGTAGTAATTTAATTCCAAGCACTAACGATCAATATTCCAAAAATATTAACAAAAGGAATTAAATAATAAGCAATATTACTCAATTAATATACCAAGTATGCTATAAAAACATTAAAATGCATCCAAAAAAATTTTAACAGTATATAAACATCACAAAAAAATTACTGTAATTTTCAAAAAAAAATTCTGATAATTAAGTTAATTATCACAATTAATTAATCATTGCATAAATAGATGGAAATTAACCAACGATATCCCAATCAGTTATTTTCTTCCAAACAATTTTATAACAATAGCTTATCATCATTAAAAGGTTACAGTAATTTTTTGGAATTTTCTGATAATCATGCTAATTATCATAATTAATAAACTATTGCATAATTAATTATAAATTAACCAAAAATATCCAAGTCAGTTATTTTCCTCTGAAAAATTTACAACAATAACTTAGCATCATAATATATTCACTGTAATTTTCTTGGAATTTTTATGATAAGTTTGCTAATTATCATAATTAATAAACTATTGCATAATTAATTGAAAATTAACCAAAAATATCAAAAATTGTTACTATTTATAAATTCCAATATAAATATTAATTATATGCTAATAATTAATTTCTGTTAATTTTCCAAAATTTAATAATCATTTTTACTATTTATTAATTAATTTCCAAGCATAAAAATAATTTAATAAATCATTTTTAGAGATAAAATTAAAACAAATAATATAATATGTCTAAACGGGTCGAGACCGCGGGTAAAAAGGGCGGGTCAAACCGGGTTAACAAGTCGGATCGGTCAGGCATGAGGGTCCGCGTGTCTGGCGCGTGTGCCACATGCGCGTTGCATGAATAGCAGCCGCGCATGGCGTGCGCGTGTGGCTGTTGCGGTGCTTTGATGCGCCGCCTACTGACCTTTTTTTGCAATGCAAATCAGTTCATTTTGATCGACTTCCTGCCCTGATCACTATGGTATGCTCAAAACCCATTTTGGAGCTTCCATGATAAGGGTGTGACGTACACAACTGCCACTAAGAGTGGGATTGTGTTTCGTCTTCTACCTCTAGCCACCAGAAATTTTCAGAATTTCCAGAATTTTCAGATTTTTAGAATTTTCAGAACTTTGAGAAGTCATATCTCAGCCTTTATATGTCCGATTTAAACGTATAATATATCGTTGGAAAGCTTACAACATATACTACACATACATACCAAAATCATTTGAATCGGACAATCACATTAAAGGTTATAGCTGTTCAAAGTAGGTTGTTTGTAAACTAGGGTTTCAAATTAATTTTAAAATACATAACCAATTAAACCAAAAATTTACAGATCATATACACTGAGTTTAGGCTACAACATATTGTAATATTGGCCCCTAACATTTAGCGTAACTAAGATTGCCATTAATGATGTTTTTCAAGCATTTTAAACATGCAATCATGGCACAATGTGTAAATATAGCATACATAACATACATTATATCGTTAAACCATGCTCTGATACCAATGTAGGGATTTAATACGCATGCTATTTCATATATTTACACATAACAGGAGAGTCAAAGGCAAACCTCTTGAAGCGTAAAAAATACCTTTGATCCAGAAAACCTCCTGCAATTCCTGAAACCCAACAGCGTATCCGAACTACAATCGAGAACTGAACACTATCTCACAGTTCGTAACAATTTGGGTTTGGTCTGTATTGGGAAGGTTATGTATTTTGGCTAACTATATAAATTGCATGTGTATCGATTAACTGATGAGGCGTGAGTATTTAATACGAAAGTGGTTGAACCACTTCCCAACTTTTCCTCCACTCAATCAAGCCACATTCAAAATAATGAACTCCCTTGACTTTGTCAATTAGGAAGGCTGTTAATTAAATCCAATGGACCAGACCCTCCATGGGTGCGCCATTTGGATACCCAAGATCCAACAAATATTTTGAGTTAAATGTTTTTGTTGCGTAGTAACTTTGAGTGTATCCCAATTTGAAATGATATAGATTATATTATTTTGAAACCCCACCTTTTTGGGAGTTTAATTGATTAATGTAACCCAATTTAAAATAACAATGACTATATTTAATTGTTGAATGTACCCCAATTTAAAATGACAATGACTATATTTTTTTGAAGCCCTACCTTTTTGGGAGTATAATTGCGCAGTAATTTTGAAAGTGCCCCAATTTGAAATGAGGTGGTGTTTGATTGTATTTTAATGCATTTTAACAGTCCATCTCTTAATGTATCTTAATGTTTGTAATTAGGATAAAAAAAATTTCCTTTGAATGCCTCTAAATCATTAAGATACAAAATTAAGTCTAAACTATTTAGACGCTATTAAGAGGACTACAATAAGATACATTAAAAAGCATTTAGAGGTGGATTATTAAGATGTATTAAGATGCAATCAAACACACTAACAATGACTATAAACCAAAAAACAAAACAAGCCTCACATAAAAGGAGAAAACACACTTCACATAAAGAAATAAATAAACTCACCTAAGTGAGAATTAAACTTGAGATGTCAAAGTCATAGTACATCAATCTTAACCACTAAGATACAATGACTATATTAAATGAGCTATTGGTTCAATAATACGTGCATTACTATCCTTTGATTTCATTCCATTTCCCGGCCCGTCTAAAATTTCTCACTTAAACAACGTAAAAGTCCTCGAATAATTGTCGGCTGTACCGTTGCTAAAAATAAATTTATTTTTATTTTTTGATAAAAAATAGAAGACTTCATTAATCAAATTTTAGATAGAGAAACTATAATCAGATTTTAGTGAGAGAAAATTTAAAATTTTAGAGTGTATAGAATTTTTTAGAGAGAGAAATAATGTATAAAACATTAGAGATAGAAGGCGAAGGAATATAAAAATTAAATATTATAAATAATTTATTTAATTGGATAAGATTGAAATTTGAAATATGGGTTGACCTATATTTGGCGTATAATTATATTATTCCAACCCGCATAACTCATATTAAAAATAAATAATGTGTTTTTAGTTCTTAAATAAAACTATAACCAAATTTTATAAATCAAAACCAACCAATAATTATATTTTGTCATGTGTATATCTTTACCGACTTATATTACAAATATCATATATACAACATAGGGAGTATTTTTCAGATTGATATCAGTATCATCTGCTAACTTCATGATCATATAAATGTGGTTAAATATGTTCTGAAAAACGAGTAGATTCTAGTCTCTATTACTGTGGTTCATGTTTACATGGATGATGCATGAATTCATTGGAAGAAAGTTCCTGTAACATCCCATGTTAGCAATGTTTCCTGTTTGTGATTTGTTGGAATTCAATTCTGTGATGATGCTTTTTGAGGTAAGAGCAAGACTTGTATCTCTAGATATAGTTGGTCGGGGATGAACGTAAGGTTATGATCCCTTAGAAAGGCAAACACGGATGTACTATATTGTCACGTCTAATTACTGATCATGACTCACAAAAATCTGATTAGTAAAATAATAAAATATTTTTTAAATAAAATTAAATTAAGAAAATATATAACATTAAATTTAATAAAATACTTGTCACAGTCAGTTGAATAGTGTTTCCTACAATCGTATTTATATTCCCATGTGTGTGTACATATAGTTAATAAAATATATAGCTAATTAGCTAAAGTAAAGTATTTGAAGGATCCCTTTGATTATATTTATCTTTTAATTTCTTTCCATAAATATTTAATGACATAAATATTATATTTAGTAACATTTTCAGCGATATAATTTTTTATGATAAAAAAATTTTTGCCACTTGTTTGCAACAATTTTTTTTTATTGATAAATATTATATTTGTGTCGGTAAATGTATATCGAGAGAAAATAGAGGATAGGTGTTATGGAGGGAATCTGTATCCGTATTTGATATTTTTAACATGTTAAAATGATATTAATATTAACACGAAACTTGATATTTTCACATATTAAAATGATATTTTTACATGAGTTCTCACATGGAGATGAGACCCACTTACTATTTATATATGAAAGATTATATAAATATATTAATTTTTTATGTGAAAATATAGGTTCCCTGTTATTGTTAACATGTATGGTATGTATGTACCAATTTTTTTTTAAAAAAAATACATATGGCGTGGACGTATGGAGAACTTCCCATATAAATCACAATGAAAAACTCTCTATATGCATCATTAGGTCTGTTGAATCTGAGAATGCATGGTACAATAAATTGATTATCTAATACTACCTCCGTTGCCTTTTAAATAACGTTTTAGGATAAAACATAGAAATTAAGAAATATAATTAATATTTTGTTTAATTAACAAGTATAAAATTTTAATATTACCTTTCAAAACTTATTAAAACAGATAAAAGATAAACATATTAATATTTAATATAGGGATAATACGATCAACTAAATCATTAATGCTTTTTTAAAATTTACAAACAACAAATAAAAAAGAATAAAGTTCACTCTCTAAAAGACAAATAGAAAGGAACGGAGGGTTCAAAAATGGTACTATCTATATTTCACAAAAAAAAATCACTATTCTAGTTAATTGTTAAAATTTAAAATTTTAAAATGGATACGAAATTATTTGTTTAATTTTGATTAATGTAATACTACTTTTGTTTCTAAAAAACTAGCTCAATTTTTATTTTTTTTGGTGACCAATTTTAAAATTAAGAATTAAACATATTTATTTTAATTTTCAAACTCGCGATATTTGATCTATTTTTTTATGATTATGATTCCTTCTTCTATATTTGTAAGAAAATAATATTAATTTTAATTTAAAAAATAATTAATTTACCTTTTTAATAAAAAAATGTCAAACTATATACGCTATCTTTTGAGATATATACGGATGGAATAATTGCTATTCGAGGCCTGGTGCGGCCTTGATCCACAAGCACTCATCCTTCCTTTTATTCTTCCTTCAATTTGTCTCCACGAATGCGCCACCTATAATTACAATGCTCATAATAACGACCTTGCCGAAAACGATTAGAGCAATAACGTATGTGGAAAAAGAGTCGAGATCAAACTCTATTATAAATTATTTAAAATATATTATTAACTACAAAGTTATTATTTTATAAATTAAAATATTTTCATATTTGATTTGAATAAGATTTAATTAATTAACTGAATAAAAAATTTAAATATATTTATTTTAAAAAAATAGAAAGTGTTCACAACAATTAAGTTGACTACTAATTAGTGCTCTAGTCATGTTAGGCATGTGGAACATCAACACATGGGGAAACTTCGAAGTTTTATAGCCATATGTTGTTTGATCAAAATTATGTTTTCCACTAAGAAGTAATATTCGTTTTCATTCCTTGCATGTTTTACATTTTTTTTTAATGATACATCTTATAATGGCTAGGTACAAAGTCTATTCTCTTAATTTCTTTCTTTGCTACAAAGGAATCTTTTCATTCATTGCATAAATAAAATTCTTTGAATTACACTTTATTTTTTATATAAATTACTACAAGAAAAATGCTTAATTTCAACAGACTATTTCATCAAAATTAGTCTATTTTCGACAGAATATTCAGTCGATAATGTCGTCGGATATACAGGTGTCGAGATTAATTACGTCGAAGATTCGATCGAAAATAGCTAAAATCGACAGACTAATTCCGACTACTTTTTCGTCGAAAATAGTCTCTTAATTTTAGACTAACATTTTCATCGTCATTGGTGTGTTGACGTTAAGGCAAGTTAATTCTGACAGACTATCCTCGGAAGTATTAATTTTTTTGTCAGAAATAGGAATTTTTTTAAAAATTGAAATATTATTAATCCCGACGGAATTTTCATCGGTAATACCTTATTCCATCGAGATAAACTGAGATTTTCTTATATAAATTTTTAAATTTTGCATTTTCAGGTTTTTAAACCGCGCCTATATTTGTTCTTGTAACCTGCTTTATCCCAACAATACATGCAATAATATATTTTACATCCAATATAACTATAAAAACCTATTTTATCTCGTTATATCAAGCATAAACTAAGTAATTAATGTGAATATGAAATAACTGATCAACAATAACAAATATACATCAATTAAACTATATTTTTTACAATATATATGTACAAATGATCTACAATATAATGAATATATAAATCTGTACAAATGATCTACAATTTAATGAATAAATATATACAAATGAATTATAAACTAGTAGGATGAGGATCATCGGGCGAGGATGGACAACGGTGTTGCTCTGGTGTATGAAAATCAACGTCGTCGTCCCCCCCCCCCCCCGCTCGCCATCGCCATCGGCATCGCCATCATGCTCTGCATCACCAACCCGTTCGCCATCACCACCCTGTTGATAAGATTAATATATAAATCATTAGTCCGAATTCGTATATATGTGAGAATTAAAGAGACTGCTAAATGAAAATAAAATAACATGTAGAATACCTGAATAGGCGACGAGAGTTGACCTAAAGCCTCCAATAGTAGGGTAACCACCATCCAGAGCACCTTGCCACTTAACGCAGCGAACTACTCCTGCGAAAATCCAGTACTCTTGGCGGTGGTCCCTGAAGCAATATCATGAATTAGCTGGTGAAGGCGAGCACGGCTAGGCAACAATTGACGACGAAAAATCGGATCCGTCTGAAACCTATCCGACACCACCATTATAACCCTCTAAAATAACGCATTGTCCAAGTTATCTCCTGTATGAGATGGTCCAACAGGTGCCTTCGGACACTGACGCTGGCTAGAGCCTGCAAAAGTAAATAGAACATTACGTAGTACATATTAATTCATATTATTGTTATAAATTAAGATATAACGAGAAATATAAGAAATATATATTATTATCTCTAGGTACGGTATACGCGGGTATATCCTCGACAGACCCAACACGCGATACATGTCGGTACTTCTAGTATGGGGATCCTTAGACGCGATCCATATTCTTAGCTCCTTATCCCGAGATAATACATTCTCCAGCAGGGGGATGGTGGAATTTAATGGCTCAGAATCCCCCATAGTAGCCTCCAACTCAGCTATACGCTAGTTCCGAAACTTTTGAAATCGGTCCTGTAATTTATTTTGTATACGCGAGTTAATTATATCATTTTATTAATGAGTGAATATTAATAATTACTTAAAAATAAGATTAGTTTTACTCGTGTAGCTACTGCTACCTGAGACATAATGCTCTCGTTAAGTAAATGTGCTCTATCCCAGAACTCTACCATGGTCAGAGCTCGACCCAAGGTCCTCTCCATGGCCTAATAAATATATTCGTAAAACAGTTATTAAGTATTCATGTGAGAATTTGGTAACTAAACACATGACACTTATCGACTTCAATTCCTCGAAAGACTGTGAGCCAGTGGTGTGTACGATCGAAGCTAGCCAAGGTTCTTCTTTGCCTCCTCAGACTTCTTCTTAAACTTATCAATAGCCCAGCGCACACACATAGCCTCCCATGATGAATTAGAGATTATATGAGGCTAATGATCTTTGATGGTGGTCCCGGACTGGAGCTTTGTATAAACATTACTCAAAATAAAATAAAATAACCTTTGCATCCAGACAACCTTACAGTATATGGACAGGATTCCATCCAAGGCTTTTTTTTCCTCAATTTTTTTCAATACACATCGACACAGAAGTTATTGTTAATCATAAAGACACCTAGTACACAATTATTTGTGACAAATATTAATTATTATATTATTTTTATTATTAAAAGTGTGTTTGAAGAAATTAGACAAAAGATGTACTAAAGGAAATATTCATCCATAATTATTCACTAAAAGAAAAAGGCTTAATTTCAACGGAAGTAGTCCGTTGAAAATAATATAACCCCGACGAAAAGTTCAGTCGATAATAATTCCGTCGACATTATCTCATCCTCGGTGACATTATAAAGGTTCATTGGCGCGAACAATTCCCCCGCGCGCGTGTTACGTTCTCGACGAATGCAAGATTATTGTCGACGGAATATCCCTCGAGAATATGGTATATTCGACGAACCTATGATCGACAAATATTTTGTCAGAAATAATTTTTTTAGACTAAAAGACAAAATGCACCCCAAACTTCACTTCCTATTTACTTTTGCACCCCAAACTTAAAAAGGTGTCTAAGTACACCTCAAACTTCATTATACGTAACAAAACGCACACTTTTACCACTTAACCGGTCAAAAGTGACCGGCCGTGACCCACATGTGGATCTAAAGGGATATGTTAGTCTTTTCCATATCTTCTTCTACTACCCGAGCTGAAACAAGCCAGTGATTCAGTAGCATTCGTGCAGCTCGATTTGGGAAGTAAATCCAAGAAATTCGAGCAAGAAAATCAAGGGAAATTAGGGCTCATGGATCATAATTGCTGGTGCATGAAGAAATCAGTGATGAAGACGGCTTGGAGAAGCTCAAACAATGCAAGTAGAAGATTCCTTGGTTGTCCAGATTGGTGTGCAGCTGGGCACGGTGGTTGTAATTTCTTCTTCTGGGTTGATCCTCCAATGTGTGAGCGTTCTAGGGAAGTAATACCTGGATTAATTAGAAGATTAGAGAATTTGGATGCTGAAATCAAAGCTCTGCAAGATGAACTGAAGGAGTGCAGAATCAGGACAAGGTTTGCAAAGGGTCTTTTGCTTGCAACTTGGGTTGTGATTTCCTATTTCATGTTCAACTCAACAAAGGCTAAAATTCCCCACAAGTAATTCTCTAGGCAATGTATTGGTAGTACTCTGGGATTGTAATTTCTATTTCATGTTCTAGGTAGTAACGTTGAAATCATGTATGTATTGGTTGTACTCTGGGAAGTTTTTGGTTCTAATTTATGGGCAATTTATTTGAATGAAGATGGTGTAAGCTTTAAATTATGTTTTTGTGCATGTGTGAATAAAGATGATGTGATTGGATGGTGTGCTAGTTGACAATAAAATTCATGGTTGATGTGCAAGTTGACAGTGTATGGTGTGCAAGTTAAGATATATGTTGCATATCACTTGCACACCAACCATGTAAGCTTTAAATCATGTATGTTTGAATGAAGATGGTGTGCTAGTTGGTTGACAGTAAAATGGTGTTGCACTTATGATATCTGCTACAACAAGTATGCACAAACCAAAACCATAGAACCTTTATGTCATTCAATGAACAAAAAAACAGAGGTAATTCATGCACAAACCATAGAAGCTATTGTCATTCAATGAACAAAAAACAGAGGCCATTCAATTAAGTGCTTAATGATCAGTACATGTCCCAAAGGAGCTGCAATTCAAAACATAAGTTGATGCCTATTAACAAAAAGCATCATATACTGTCACTGGACAACATTACAAACTATGTAACCAAAATCAATACCAAGCATCATATACATCAAATGCAGTCACATTTCAGTGCAAATCTATGTACCCAAAAAATAACAAAAAGATGCCAAATCTCCCATCCCAACACTAGGAATTTGCAGCAGGCCCTTCACTGTCATGTTTACTAAACTGAATCTTCTCTCTTTTGGATCTTGCTGCAGCTTCTAGGTCTCTTAGTGTTGTAACATGTTTCCCCTTCCATGTGTAGTCTTTGGGCAGCAGGCCTTCACCTGACACCTTGCTTTGGCTACCCTCAGAATGTATTCCCCCTTGCCACTTTATAGAACCTCCTACTTGCTCTTAATTAACATTAAATGTTTGTGTAGACTCTTGAGTTGGAGCCTTTTGTGTTGGAGCCTCTTGTGTTGGAGCTTCATGTGTAGACTCTTGTGTTGCAGCTGTTGAAGTCTGTTGAACCTTCTTGGCCCTCTTAGCTCCTGGCTCCTTGTTGAATTTCTGAAAATAGACAAACAATCAACATTATTGATGTTCCACATGATTTCAGCCAACATAAATAGAAACATGCATCTTAACTTACTTGAGGACACCTTCTTGAATTGTGACCCTATTCCTTGCAAATGCCACATCTCAATGATGTTTCTTTCCTCTTCAAACTTGTACCTTCTGGACATGATTCTGGAATATCATTATCTTTTCTCCTAACAACTTTAGGCCTGCCTATAGGAGTATGTTTAACTGGTGGCAAAGGTGGCTAAACACCAGTTGGATTCCACTCAGATCTGTGCCTTACAGGCTCAATGTTGTGACTGTAAACCTTTAGATACATGTCTTTGGTTAAGCAGTCATGTACATATGAGTATGGATCCTGGACTATTTTGTTGATGCATGACACAGCATGAACACAAGGTATTTCACACAAGTCCCACCTCCTACAAGAACATGTTTTATTCCCCAAATTCACCACAAATGAATAACCCCCAGAAGTCATAGTCACTGTAAACCTGCCACCACCACCTGACCACAATGGCAGTCCACCCCCTGATTGACCTTTCCATTTTTCTACTTTTTTAGCTATTCTAGGGCACACTATACCATTATGTTTCAACATCATTTCCCTCCTTTTAACAATTCTATTCATGCAATATAATCTAAGTCCTTCTAGACACCCTATTAGTGGTTTCACTCTAGACTTAAGAACTTTGCTATTAAATACCTCACAATGGTTATTGACATACATGTCACTTTTGCATATGGTCTAAAAATGAGACCTACTCCACTGAGCATGTGGCTTAGGAGCTAGCCATTCATATGCACTCTTATCTTCTTTTTTTAGCACTTCCATTGCCCTTTGAAATACATAAGGATTTGTGGCTTTAGCAGCATTCCACACCAACTTTCTTAATCCAAAACCTTTATGTTTTTGCCAAAAGTTCCTGTACAAATGCATTACACATTGTCTGTGTTCAGCACTAGGGACCACATCTTCTAAAGCATTAATCAAACCCTGGAGACAAAGGAAGGTAAGTTATCAGAAACATACTTTGGGGTGTAATAATTGATGGAATAACAAAAAGATGTCAGAGATGTTTTCACCTTTTGCTTATCTGAAATGAATGCCAGCCTCCATCATTTGCAATCCCAAGATCTTCCACTAGCAAGTTCATAAACCGCACCCAAGGCTGAGTGTTCTCAGATTCAACAATGGCCCATGCAACTGGTCACATCCCATTGTTAAGGTAAACACCAACTGCAGTCAATAATTGACCCCCATATGGTCCTTTGAGAAAGCAGCCATCAAGCCCTACCAGTGGTCTACACCCCAATTTGAATCCTTCTTTTAATGGTTGGAGACAGACATAAAACCTCAAAAATCTGCCTAAGTCTTGTCCATGCTCTAGTTCTACTCTCTTCAAAATACAAGTACTCCCAGGCATGGCTCTTCTGAGCTCTGCAGTATAGTCCAAAACTAGTCCATACTCCTCCTCAGCACTCCCTTCAATGTTCTTCATTGCTCTCTTCTTAGCTCTGTATGCTAGGCTCCTTGATATCCTAATATCCAAATCTTTAACCACTTTATTATGAAACTGATCTAATCCCCATGTTGGATTCATTCGAAGATCATCTTCATATTTTTTGGCAATGTATTCTGCATTTATACAATAATTTTTCCATTCTCTACAACAAGTATGCACTTTCTGTAACCTAGTGGTTTTAAATGTGTGCTCTCTTTGCACCTTTGCAGCATAGAAGTACCATGTACATGGCTTAACACACCTTACTTGGATCTTATTTGACAGGTTTTTCTTGAAATAAACCTTCCTTCCTTGTTTGATGCCATGACTTCTGATTGCTGCCCTCACTTCAGTGACATTGTTAAATGTCATTCCCAACTCAAACTCAGGATCCTCTGTGACACCTTCCCTAAATTCTGATTGCAGCCCTTTATGTAAGTCATGTATTTCAGGATCAAATTCATGAACTCTAGGCATCCTTTCCACATCAGATTCTTCATAGTTAGAGGATGAAAATCCTGGTTCTTGTTCCTCTTCTTGTGTACTCTGGGTTTCTGCAGTTTATTTTCTTTTCTCTTTGTCCTTTGCCTTTCTTGTTTCAGCTCCTTTTCCTTTGTCTTTCTGTCTTGCACCCTTCCCTTCCCTTTGTTTTCCCTTCCCTTTGTCCCTTGCCCCGGCCTCAGTCCCCCTAGCCTGATCACCCTCTAGCCCATCATTAATCCCCCTGTTATGCTCATAATCCTCTTCATCCTTATCATCCTCATCTAAGTCATAATCCTCTTCATCCTCAGTTGACTCTTCCCCAGAACTATCCACATAATCTTCATCAGTTGACTCTCTTTTATCATCCCCAAATGTTATCAAATCTCTGCATTCATTATTCTTATCACCTTTCCTTTGTACTTCCAAGTCAATTGATGCTCCCACAGGTCTAATCACCTCCAAATATATTTCAATTAGCCTACTAGCAGGGATAAACATACACATTGTCAGTATATCATCATCATTTTCTAACTCCCATAATCCCTTATCCATACTAGTTGCAGGTGTCTTGTACTGGAACTTAAAGTGTCCACCTTTATATCCCAACTCCTTCCCCATTTTGGCTATATCAAGTAAAGAGATGTAATCAGTATGACAGAAATCAAAAATAGTTGAATGTACCTCCCACCCACTGCTTATGTGGGCTATCGTCAAAGTGTCCACCATGAAAAAATTTGACTGAAAAAATTCTTTATTGCCTGCACAACCACAAACACAAAGGGACCACTACCAGTTAAATGTGTGGACCACTACCCATAATCAGGACTACTACCCATAATCGGGAGAACAAAGCATAAAAAGGGACCACTACAAACAAAATACTACAAAAAGCAACAAACAAAGTTAAACTACTACCCAAACACAATAAACAAAGAAAAAGAAGTCAATAAACTACAAAAAGTACACACTAAAAAATACCAAACCATTATTGCACATGTATTTGAAGCACTTATTGTATTCTGGGACACCCTTTTCTCCATAAACGTCATTGTCTTTCGAATCCCTCAAGAATCGAGAATCATTCATCTTCTCCTTCAAGAATCGTGAACCCTAAGCAAATCGAATTGAGGATTTTTGTCTGAACCAACATAACTGGTGTCTAAGTAACTGCCTAAGTCTTAATTGTAAACTACCAATCTTACCCCTCTATAATAAACATTACAGCCTTAGCCGGTCACAGCCGGTCACTTTTGACCGGTTAAGTGGTTAAAGTGTGTGTTTTGTTACGTATAATGAATTTTGGGGTGTACTTAGACACCTTTTTAAGTTTGGGGTGCAAAAATAAATAGGAAGTGAAGTTTGTGGTGTATTTTGTCTTTTAGTCTTTTTTTATACCCTAAATCGCCAAGTCTTCCCTCCGCCGCATCAATATATTTTATCTCTCTTTCTCTTCGCTCCCTATCCCCATCGACATCCCCTCTCTCTTCTAACGGCTCAGCTCCCCACTGGCGTCCCACCTCATCATCCCTCCCCCACCTCCTCTCTCATAGGGTTTAATTTTTTTGCGGCGCCACTCCATTGAGCCTTATTGTGGCATAGGGTTTAATTTTTTGGCGGCGCGCGACAACTCCTAGCAGAAGCAACACGCGGCATCTCTTAGCGCACGGCGACACTCCTCTTTCTCAGGTACAATCCATTTCTCTGTCAAATTCAATTAGGGTTTCTTAGGGTTTCAAATGATAAAAGTGAAAATCAGTGGTTTTCATTTTATTTTAATTATATGAATGAATGTTGGTCTAATATGAGATTACTAATTAATGTTAAGCTAAGGTTAATTAGATTAGTGCTTTGAAATTTGATTTATAATGAGAAATATTTGGTTTAGAAGTTGTATATTTTTAACAATAAATATCAAATGTTCTGCCTTGATCATGCATAAATGAATTTTGGTTTAACATGCAAGTGGAAATCAGTTGCTTCTATTTTTTTTAAAAAAAATCTTTTGTGAGTAACGCTAAAAGGGAATCAGTCAAAGATTTGAGTGAGTGGAACAGAATGGCTTAAATAGTTACTCATAAACAATGCAACCAAATTAACAAAAGATATTCTTAAATAGACTGAAGAAAACATGTTCACAAATAAACCAATACAATATGGGAGAAAAAAGTGTAGCTACAACTCAAAAACTCCAATATGATAGAAAGCATGAAAAAAATACAAATTAGAATATCACCCCCTGCTGCTGTCTTTGATACAAATTAGGAAAAAGCCTTACTGCTGGTTACACGCCATTCGAGGCATATGCGGTTCATCATCATCATCTTCATCATAAGCTTCCTGCTGTCTTTGATGCTCCTTCCGCCTCATCTCATCCTCCATATTGACATCATGCAAAGTGGTTTCCTCGCAGTCATCGAGTGCCATATTGGACGACTGCTTGCTTGGCTTTACCGGTAGAATGGTCTCCAAACTCCTGCACTTCTCGGGGGAAAGAAAGCCAGCTTCTGGGAAATCTACATTAAAATGAATGAATAACCGGCCCTTGATGAATGGCCTCTGGTAATGTGGCATTCCCTCGTCATTGATTGCCTTGTACTGATCTGCAGTTCGGAAAGGTCAGTGAGCAAACCCGGTATTTATTTACAAACAAATTAAAGAGAAAAAGCACGAGGGTCGAGTAGTGTTACCAGGCTTGATGACTTCGCCAGGGTTCGATTTTATAAGAAGCTGCCTGCCATCAAGATGAGTTATTGCAAATTGGAACCCGCAAAGTGCCTCGGTTAAAGTGAGGGTGTGTTCCACATAGAGATCATCAAACTTTCGCTTGAACTTGGGATGGTCCTTCAGTTGCAGTACAAAAACAATGTCCCCTGTGACGGTGTCAGGCTGGAAACAGGAAAAAAAAGAGGGGGTAAATTTCACTTCAACACCTGATGTTTGACTATTTTCTCACATGACAACCTATCGTTTAAAAAGCTACACTTAAACACCATAAGTTTTGAGGTGATTAGGTGAAGTGAAAAAGTTACATTCATCTAATTTAACGGTGTGTGCTCCACTCGCTACAAACGCATGAAGAAACAAAACAATTGACAAACACTAAAAAATATTCCCAAAATATCCTTTTTGGACTATATTTTCCAAACCCCAACCCTTTTACTCAATTGAACATTTGTACCCATCATTTTAGCATCATCACCTCTCTCCTCCTTCCACCTCTGTCTTCTTCAATTAGGTAATAAAATTCTTTGGGTATTATCCTTTAACCAAAATTCAAGTATAATCAAATGTAAACATCCCCAAACAACCAAAAATTTCATCAAAAACACCCTTCACGTGCTTTGTTCGCGAAAATGACTAGAAGAAAAATCAAGCTAAAGATCCATCTTAATTCATCCATTTGATATCGAGAATCAATGGGTTTTGTTCCTTGCCAAATTCCGAGTAATATAGGCTGAGATTGCTCTCAAACAACACCAAAAAGTGGTGAAATCGGTGCTAAATAACCCTAGACGTCCACGAACTCTATTTCTGCAAACATTAACACTGTAATTTTTGACAAATTCACCGCAGGTATTCATGCATTCTACAAACTTCGGTTTAGTGCATTATTACAAATTATATCATCAATTTGTTAGGGATTCAGCAACAGATTGGGGGTTTTGGATTTGAGTTTAAATTTTAGTTTTGGGTTTAGGAAAAGTGAAGAATGGGGAATAAGCATTTTTTTGGACAAATATGTCTTTAGCCACATTTAAAGTCACGGCTCAAAACCTCATGTTTAAGTGTAACTTTTTAAATGACAGGTGGTCATGTGAGAAAATGGTCAAATCTCAAGTTGTGAAGTGAAATTTATCCCAAATAAAAAAAGAGAACGTCAGGCATGTTACTGGTCAATATGAATAAAAAATTCACACCATGAAGATTACATGTCAAAACAAAACCAAAGGAAAGAAGCATGGCCTTCTTTCATACAGCAGTAATATTGAACTAATTAACCCATAAGTCTGCCCTCTTATTTTTATTAATTTTTTCAATATTATATTGGAAATGTAATCCCAGAAAGGTGTCTGCTTGTCATTCTCTTTGAACAAGGGATGAAATTCACGGGAATCTAGAAACTAATATTCACCTTTTATCCCTGTCCTAAATATATCTCAATAAATGGATGAACCAGACAATTTTTTCAGAAATGTCCATAATTGTTTAAGGCGCTTTTGAGTTTTAAGGTACTTTCTCCTAGATTTTTTATTTATTAATTATAAATAGGTAATTTTCCTAGACAGATAGACACATACAGAGAGAATGATTCTAGTCAAAGTCAAAACCTGATAATAGAAATTTAAATACCAGCTTTATTAACACAAAGAGGACCAGAAAACCAATACCAAATCTGTGTACAAATCTATCTTACCGATTCATCAGCTTCTCCCTCGAACACAATCCTCTGACCATTTTGCATTCCTTTCTCAACATTCACTTCCAATACTTTCTTTTCCTGTGTAACCTTGGTCCCTTTGCACTGTAGGCATCTATCTCTTTCATTGATAACCTCTCCTATATTAATTAAAGATGAGTATATAAAGCTCTTAAAACAAAGGCTTCATTGCCAAAACAGAAATAATGATACAAGGTACGCGTTTTATAAGTACCTGAGCCTCTACATTCAGAGCACACATGCTGCATCTGTTGGATCATGCCTGGTCCAATCTGTCTTGTTGTCACCCTCATTCCACTACCTTGGCATCCATAACATCTCCCAGAGTTCCCACTCTTTGACCCTTTCCTGAAGGAGAAGGATGCATATAAAATTCAGTCACAACTGCCTTGAGAAACTTAGGCAGCATGTCAACATAAAGAAATATGATAACGCGACCGGCATAGCAGCCACTCCCCTGCTAGATTCAGCAAAGGACAACAGGACTAAAATCTGACTTTAAACACAAGTTATAACTAATTTTAATAGTCCTTTCCTGTTCCATTTTAATTCATTACACTGCAAATAAAAACAATCAAACACTCATTTCAAGCCTCCAATTCTAATGAGAAAACTACTGATTAAATGAAAAACAATTTAATCAAAATCTGACTTTTTTTTCTTGTTTCTTTTTCTTTTACTTTCTTTTTTAAATTGAAGAAGTTGAGAACGCAAAAATTGGTCAATAAAAAAGGTTGAAAGGAAGGAGTTGCAATATAAGAACCCTAAAAATTGAAAGAAATGAAAGGCAAGGAGCACCAGCCAGTTAACACACTATTCTTAGCATTTTGTGAAGGAAACGAAAATTAAGAGAATTTTAGAGCCTAATACTTTTAAAAGTATTGCCTTTATATATATTTTTCAGGTTGGTCATGATTAATATGCTTTTTGATATATCCAAAATACCCAAGAGAGAGCCAGGCAAAATCCCATCAGAAGCACATCCTTCGCGTCATTGACTTTTTAGATTAATGTATGTGCAATTTTTATAGACAAGCATCCAAAAAAGTTACAGTAAACGTCTTAGATCAATATCAGCTGCGTTTTTGATCAGTTAATATCCACGTAATCAAGTTAGAGCAACTGTTTTGAACAAAGAATTACATGTTTACTATACAAGATAGACACTAACAAGATCCTTAGACTTCCCTACCCGTATGGTCGGCCAATCCTTAACAACCCCACAGCAAGGAGTGAAATGCGCTTATGGGCCAAAAAGACTTGCATCCAGCAAAAACTTTGAAACATATAAAGGTGAAGAGTAACAACCACCCCCTTTCGAAACATATAAACAGGACAAGTTTAACAACCACCCATTTGCAAGTTGTAACCAAAGTTAGATTAAAAGAAAATATAATAAAAGCTCTGAGATAGAAACATACCCTTTGCATTTTTTACACAAGATATTTCTGGAAAGAGAGAGTTTCTTTGTTGTGCCATTATACACCTCCTCCAAAGAAACCTTCATAGCTTGCGTAACGTCTTCACCTTTCTTTTTGCTCCTTGAACTACCTCCACCTACAAAATAATAATTTTCATTAAACAATATACATATTGTACATTCACGAAACAAAATAGACAGCCAAGATCAAAAGAAATACTTTCTCCAACCAGAAGCAGGTAATTTTTTCTCTCATCACAGAATTAAGAAGTGCCAAAGAAACATGTATACATTATATGTTTTAAATTTTTTATAATATAGCAGAAATTATAAAATATGAAAGTATTTTAAATAAAATATGTGTGTTCTTGGCACCTCTTCAATCCGTGCCAAACAGACTTAAAAAAGAACCCGGTATCTTTTCTGGACAGAGGGAGTAAAAGAAAAAAAATAGCATTCTTACCCCCAAAACCTCCACCACCAAAGAATGATTCAAATATATCAAATGGATTATGAGCGGAACCACCTCCCCCTCCCATTCCCTCTTTAAGAGCGTCCTCACCATATTCATCATAAATTTCTCTTTTCTCTGGATCGCTAAGAACTTCATATGCTTGAGCCAACTCCTTGAACTGATCCAAGATAAAAGCAAAGTAAGACTAGAGGATTGAAAAAATCCTGATGCGTCATACCTATAACATGACTTCAATAAAGTGCCATAGTATTACTGTACCTCACCAAGGACAGTATTTAATATGAAAAACTTAACACAATGCAAGTTCAACTCAAATACAGTATCCAAATTTTAGGCGACCCCGAGGAAATGATGTAAATGACAGTATACTATTATGAAGAAGGCTAAAAGATTTCACCTTTTCAGGGTCGCCACCTTTGTCGGGGTGATTCTTTATGGCAGCTTTTCTATATGCCTTTTTAAGCTCATCTTGACTTGAACTTTTTGGAACACCAAGAACTTCGTAATACTTGGTGTTATCACTCTTCTTTGGAGCACGACCAAACATTGTGAATGTAATTTCAAAACTGCATCAGATAACACGGTATCTAGTCATTATGCTCTAGTAATGTATGACAACTCATTGGAGAAAGAAAAAGGGGTGATACAGATAGAGTAAGAGAGAAGAGGGAAATAGTATAGTTGGATAAAATAACATGTTTGAGCTGCAAAACTTTAAAAGTTACATAATAGTAATAACAGGAAGTAAAACCAGAATACTATCATATTCAACTTTAGACAATGAAAAGTCATTATGATAGCTTCCCAGTTAAAAAGTACAAGAATACATTTATATGTAGTGTTACATGTGTACATCAAGGAATTATCATAGAATCGAATTTTTTCAGCACATGATAACTACCGACGCCTATGCTACTAGAGGGTAAAAATACCATGTAACATAACAGAAGCTATAACCATGACTGTCCTCATTTCCCTTCATATAAACTCATCATGTCATAATAATAAGGAATGAGTTTTGCTTTTTACTATGGGCTACATATATATTATATAGTGAACAGATTTTCACAGAAAAAAAATTAAAGGCTCCATATACACACAAAGTCTACCAAAATTAGATGTGGTAAACCTCATTATCCCTCAAAATCCTTAATCGCATCGCAAGAATCAAAGCTTAGAATTTAGATGTGCCTCTTAAATCTTACTCTAACAATTGTCCTCAGTGATGGAGCTGAAACGATGGCATAACCCACTACCAATTTGCCAGTGAAGAGGAATCAGCCTTAAAATTTTCAGAATAGGAATAACAATCACTACAAAAGGATAAAATGTCAGTTCGATTAAGACTGAACCATAATATTTTATGTCCTCCATGTTCCTTTCCAACTGACCTCCAAATATTGAAAGTAATCCACCAGGAATAGAATTCTCTAACTCTATATTTCATTTTATTCAACCCACTTATAGACATTTGTGTTTTTCCTGGCTTAGATGTATACGAGCAAAACAATTATCATATCTTTATGTTCCTACTCCAGAAAAATGGGTAAGCAAATGAAACATCAGAAAACACTACATCAAAAAACTTTAAATCAGTATAATGTAGCAAGAAAAGTTCAGAAAATGTTCCATCACCCCGACCTATTGAAAGAAAATATACACACAGACTCCGACACAAGATATGTGTGTGTGTGTATATATATATATATATATATATATATATATATATATATATATATACAACGCGCATTATATTAGAATCCTAGTAAAGCAACCTTTTGCCTAAACAAGCTTCAAGCTTACTTACTTACTGTGTATAAGGAATTAAATTACTAACAATAGTACCTTCAGTCATGACCTTTTGGATTAGTTTGTAGTGGGCTAAGATGACCCACGAAGATACTATTGGGTCAGTGGTTTAAGGCCTTATTTGGATGGATTTGATTCAATTCGGACTTGGAATTCCGGACTCGAAATTTGACCCTGGTTGTTTCACAAACCCCAAGCTAAACCTTTTGAGATTATAATATTCAAATATACTGGTCAAATAGACAAGTTGCTGCTAGTTGTTCTCCATTTGAAGTTATTTGCTAAAGTGAAACAGCACAATCAATAAACAAAGTAACACAATCTAAAATCTTCCATCACCTACAAGTGGTGTTAGTGAATTGCAAAATGAGTCGCCAACTCACCACTCTCCGGATAAAGAGAAAAAACTCATCATTTCAATTTTTTACCACACACTAACACACGCAACTAAAACTAGCAGTTAAGATGAATTTGTTAGCCGGCGATGACGCGCCTCCTCATTTCGGCGCATTAAGTTTCAGATCATCATCGGACTTATACCAGTGCACTCGAATTTCAACGATATGTCCCATTTATGGGTCATGTTGTTGTTCGACTCTACTTAATGATGTCTTTGGATAGTTCACCTTTATTGGGCTAAGTTTCACTAATGTGTGACCTCGCCTTGCCATCTATCCAACACCTTGACGACTAGGCGACGCATTGATGACAATGAAATATATATATATATATATATATATATATATATATATATTGCGAGAGAGAGAGAGAGAGGGAGAGACAAAGCACTACAAATAGCAATGTGCCCTTCAAAGATCCGACACAATAATCCTCCAACCTTCTCGCTAAGGATTTGTTCAGTTACTAGCATTTGGTGCATTAGGAGCGGCTGCATTTGGGCCCCAAATGCTGCATTTTTGAGTTAAATAAACAGCATTTGAAATACACTTACACGAACAAGATTCTCAAGTGGGTTTGGTTCGTTTAGAACTCCCATACGCATCAAATGCTCGAAACACCGATAGACATTGCTATACTATATTTTATATGCCAAGGAACCAAGAACTAACTTTTACAACCCCGACCTAGAAAGAAAATACACACATAGAGAGAGACCCACACAAGATATAGAGAGAGACAGAGTGCTGAAAATAGCAATATGCTCTTCAAAGATTGGACATACAACAATCCTCCAAATTTCTTCTCAATGAGTAGCAATACTAAATTTCCAATGCCAATGACCGAGAACTAACTAGTACACCTGGAACATCAAAACACACCAAAAATCTACCACCCCTTTCTATCTACAACTAAGAATCGTACTAGCCCTTTAACAGCCCTTAACCATACGTCACTTCCACCTCAGGAAAATCCAAAAATTGTTCTCCCACCTCAATCAGTTATCTTCTTCAATCAATCAATTATACACCTATAAAAGCCTAAAGTTTGTATCAGCATGACAACAACCCACAATTCTCCAAATCCCTAAATCAACTATAACATACACAGGAATGGCTACATATCCAACATGTAAACTAAATGTGAATTCCAATACCCAAATTTGCATCACTAAAGATTGCATTTTTGGTATTAAAAAGTAGTCAATCAAACTCAAAGACCACAAACAACATCATAAAATAGTAAAATCCTACCAAAATTAATATCTAATTCTACCCTGTACACATCTGAATCTAATAAAAAGAACTAAAAAGGTAATTTTGAAGTGGACCCATCACATAAATCGAACCCATCTTCACCCATAAAATCATCAATTATTTCCAACAAACAAAACCCATCAAAATTTCAAGAAAAGGGGAAAATCACACAAAGAAAAGGAATTTATTACATAGAATAAAGAATTAAATCAAATTTAGAGAAAAAGAACTCACCTTTACAAACTAGAAGGATGGAGGCGCAAGAGAGAGAGAGGAGAAAGTATTTCTCCAGTTCTCTGCCCTTTCGCAAACTATTGACTGTTAGGTTTCTTCGTACTTGGGGAAGAATGGTGGCTATATTAATAGTGTCAGCTGGTCATCTAACCAGGTGACGATCAGCTCTGATTGGGTGATTATAGAGTTGAAAATATATTTGAATTTTAGAAAAAATGGATATTTGGGCAGTTAGGGCTTGAGGTCAGGGCGAAATCTAGGCCGTCCTTTAATGGATCTGACGGCACATATGAAGCTGAACTTGGTCCATTTTCGAAGCTAGATATTTAGAGGACGATAGTACGACGTTGTTTGTTAAAATTACATACATGTCCCTTGTGATATTTGTTAGAATTACATTGGCATCCTTTTCTTTTTCAAAGCTTATTTTAGTATTTAAGAACTGCTCCCTCTGTTCATAAAAAAAGTTTATTTATTATTTATTTTGACTTAAATATAATTTATTATCCTTAACTACTCACCTTTTTCACTTCAGTGATAAACTTTTCAAGTTTTTCAATCAGATTATTAAAATTTTAATTTTTTGCACTTTAATACAATTAAAATGGGGCGTCATAAATTGATGATATACACACTTGGCGTTTTGATGCTTATGTGTTAAAAATAAGTCATTTTGTAAATTTTGGTTTATCATTTATGTAAGTGAAAGGGAAAAATAGTAATAAATCATAATAGATTAATATTAAAAATAAAATAATTAGCAAAAGAAAATCAAATAAAAATTAATTAAACAAAATCAAAATTAGTGCCCTCTCTCCTAACCTTCCCCTCCCTTTTCCCTTAATTCTCCCGTTTTCTTGTTCCCTTGTTTCTATTAGATGGTAACAAATAGAGAAAAAGAAAAAAATCACTACAAACCAATAAAAAATAAACCATAGTAGAGTTCAATGTTCGCCACATATATGTCAAACTTTAGCACCTTTTTCTTTTTTGTATTACTACTTTGAACATTCATAATTTGATTAGGGTGAAATTTTAAAAAAATTCAGATTTTTCCATATAGCATTGTTGCTTAATTCGGTTGGTTAGGGATTGTAAGTGTTTGATGAAATAAGAATGATTATGACACTTATAATAATTTATCTATTTTCAAATGCTCAAATTAATGAGCAATTCCCCCTTCATTGGTGATCCTCCATGCCACTATTGAAGTGGAGGGGATTTAAGCCATCTAAAAGACAGATCTAGTAGCTTCATATCTCTTTCTGTTCTTCAAGAAAAAACTATGAGATGTTGATTAAGTTGAATATAGGTGTAGACATTTGAACCCTATTTGGAGACTGATTGCTATAATGAGATTTATGAGGATGAAAATTGTGTATAGTGGTTAGCTTTATATAATTGCTTTTGCTTAAATTTGTTGGATCTAGTTTGATATTCTGATCAACTAAGTGCCTACACTAGAACGTTGATTCAAGTTAATATTAAAAAAATATCATATCGTAATTCTTTAATGTAGTTCGGCGGTTATATTTTATCATTCAGGTGATTAGAATATATGTACAAAGACCCATCTCTTCATCCCCTCCTCCTCTATAAATCCCATCTCTTCATCTCTTGATCAGTAATGAATTAGTCGGTTTGATCTCCTCACTACAAGAAAATGATCTATCAACGACCAACAATATTAGCGACCGCCGTTTGCAGTCGCCGATATAAGCAATAGCGGCCGCTTTTGACGGCCGTTACTGAATCTAGTCGCGGATAGCGGTTGCTGATCCTATAATACCAGATAGCCGAACAGACTAAGTTCAGTCAAACAGAAGAAGAGAGGGAGATCGAAGTGAGAAGAGGGGGAGAAGAGTGGGAGAAGAGAACCGAGAAAGGAAAAGGGAGAAGGGAGAAGAGAGCCGCCCACACCATCCCACCAACCGCCTAAACAGTCGCCGCCCGTCGCCCGCCGCCCACCTCCTAAGTCTCTTGAAAACAAGTAATATTTTTTATGGATTTTTATGTATTTATATGTATTTTGCACAGTATTATTAAGAAATCTATGTGATTGAGTGATTGGTAATTATTTATTTGTTTGTATTGACCGTGACTTGTATAGTTTTCAATTTTAACTACTGGGTTGTATTTAGTATTGTCTATATATAGGAGTGTTTGATTGGGATATATTTGTTCTATTAATTTTGTGATCAGATTTCAGAGTATGAAATCATTGAAATTTCGGAGAATGTTTGTAATTTGAAGAAGATGAGTAATTATATATGTAGCATTAGTCGGACAAGAAGTGAATGATTGAATTATTATTTATTTTAATTTAGCATTACTTCAGACTGTTTTATTTTATGATAGGGGATTAATAGTCTTATAGACTATTTTTTAGTTTGTTTTGGTCGTATTATATTGAGAATTTGAATATTTCTCTAGGGTTGTGTCTTGGATACCTACAATGCCCTCGTGCATGTGGATAGTCCATATTATAGGGGAGACTACGGGTAACTGAAAAGAGGCGTATATTTATATAATACCTATGTATATGCAAAAACAAATGATGTAGACTTGTCCCAATGCATTTGCAGACCATGCATGATGTAATGATTCATATTATATCCCTAAGAATATATTGTCTGTAGGCTGGTGCAGATGTTTCAGTTAAAATATGTAGGATGACATAGGACTATACTTCATTCGATCTAATTTGAGATCCACAACAATATATCATGCCTTTGGGTAGTTGATCTCATGTTATGTAAATTTGTTTTGGTATGTATCCTTATTTAATGCCCAAAGCAGTATTTATGATTAACACTCATGTTATATATTTATATATACATCTATATGTATTTATAAGCATCATAAATGATATTGGGCTGAATTGTAAATATCTAACAAGGGGAATACAATAATTCTTGTTTGTAGTAGGTACCATGGTATCATGGACTTCTATTCAGACTGTAGTTAGATGAGACGACGAAAGGCAAGTGCCCAGAAAGGTGCTACAGCTGAATTAAGAAGAGGTTTTTAAGTGTTTCTGGATTATGTGTATAGTCACCCAGAATGTGTGAATGGTCGAAACAAGATAAGATACCCTTGTTTGAAGTGTAAGAATGTAAATTATATAGACAGAGACATAGTAAACTATCATTTACTTATTTTTGGATTCATAAAAAATTACGAAGAATGTTGGTGGGCACATGGTTAGAGAAGAGATAGTGGTACAACACAAGTACACAATCTGGGCGGCAATACCCATCGTATGAATGAAATAGTTCATGATATTAGATGGCCGAATTTTGATTGGGAACAAGGTAGAGAGCAGCCTATGAATTCTAATGTCAAAGCATTATTTAAGTTGTTAGACGAGGGTAGCGAGCCGTTGTTGTGAAACCCCAGATTTTATGAATAAATATTTAATTTTTCTCGAAATAATTTTTTTTATATTATTGTGTGGATTTGATATAATAGTTATGGGTAGTATTTATAAATTTTACAAAGTATGCAAGTTGTCATATTATATTCGATTGGTCGGAGAATATTCTTTTTGTCGGGGAATATCCGTACGACGGTACAATTATTGGTGGACCCCACAACGGAATTATTGTCGGATTGAGAAAACGACAAAAATACTTTATAAAAATAACGGCGGAAGTTTTACCGTTGATACTGTTGAACTACTCGGTAGTAAAAGTACAGTAATACGTGTGGTTGCATAGTAGCACACGGTATTAATTATTAATGCTGATGTGAGAAGTCACTCAGTTTGATTCCATTATTGTCAGTTAATAATATGAATTATTTAGCGATAATGACGTTTTGTTTTATTCGTATTATTAACGTAATAAAACAGAAACATCTTTTTATATAAAACAAAATACTTTATTAAAGTTATTCTATAAATAGAATATATTATATTTTATTTAAAAGATTTTTCTTTAAATATGGACCGTCAGATTAAAGTAATCAATCTGGACCGTTCATGGATTAGTTACTATGCATTCTATTTTTCTATAAATAGCAGCTCATTCCTTCATTATTTCTTACGAATTCACTGAACTCTAGAGAGATAAACTATAGAGAGAAACTATAGAGAAAGAGAAGAAGAGTATTCTGCTATTTAACTATTTCCTTATTTCAGCTCGTCTTTAAAACGGTAAGGGGTGTTATTCTTTCTTATTCATGAAGAGAACTGTTGTTATTCCATTTCTTATTATTCTGTTGGAATAACCTGTATACGCGGATATACCCTATACTTGGTGACATTCTTCTATTATTCTGTTGGAACATCCTGTCTGTGTGTTTTACACCGGACCTGGTTCCGTTTTTATTATTATTCTGTTGGAACATCCTGTCTGTGTGTTTTACACCGGACCTGGTGTTGGAACATCCTGTCTGTGTGTTTTACACCGGACCTGGTTCCGTTTTTATTATTATTCTGTTGGAACATCCTGTCTGTGTGTTTTACACCGGACCTGGTTCCGTCTTGTTATTATTCTGTCGGAATATCCTGTCTGTGTGTTTTACACCGGACCTGGTTCCATTATTTATTATACTGTTCTTTATTATTCTGTCGGAATATCCTGTCTGTGCTTTTACGCCGGACCTGGTTCCATTATTTATTATTCTGTCGGAATATCCTGTTTGTGCGTTTACGCCGGACCTGATTCCATTATTTATTATTCTGTTGGAATAACCTGTCTGTGCGGTCTATCGCATGCACGGTGATTTCTTTTGTTATTCCATTCTTTATTATACTCAGTTGGTTAAGTTTTGACTTCTATACTCCATGAAATTTGTGGAATATCCTTGACATTTGCGCTTCATCCAGTATCTATTCATGAAAATATTCTCCTGATCATTCTTGAATTTTACTCCACAAAGTAGTATCATGTTGACAATTTGGACGTTGTTAATTCTTGGATAAATTAATTCTTGAACTTGTTTTATTGAATTCTTATATCATTGTCATCATCCTCATGTTTATAAAATGTTGAAAGTCATCTGTGGCACGTAGTGTATAGATGGACTTGGTATGATTATGACCAGGGATTATTCGGTATAATCATGACCGTAATGTTACAAACGATGTGGTAAAAGTCATCATTGGCCCGTAGTGCATTGATGGACAGTTGTTGGCATGATCATGACCATTAATGAATACACGAATATCCTTGGCCGTAGTGCAGGGGTGATTCGATGATGTGGATTATTTTATTAAGCTGAGTCTCAGCGATCACAGTGTTGGAAAAAACTTTTTAAATCATAAAAGATAGTAGAGTTTATTTTCTACTTGACTCTTTTAATGGATTGCTTGTTCCGCTACAGTTAAACTTGATGTCTATTATATTTTATCAGTTTAACATTGTTGAAGGCTAATGATAATTTATTCTGCATTATCTTAGTCATAATATTTCTTACTGGGCTAGTTGAGCTCACCCTTTCTTTCACTGTTCTCTTCAGGAAATGAGAACGTAGCTGGGGCAAGTCGGGAAACGGAGTGATGGTTCGAATGATAGTATTAGTTAGTAGTCCTCACTATTCTATGTAATAGTGTGTTAATAAATGTAATGAGGACTCATTTTGAGTATGAATACTCTCTAGAAGATAATATTTGTATTCAAACTCACAGTTTATGTTTTGTCGTATTGTACACGACAGTTGTATTAGTAAGTTGTATTCGTATTCTGTACTATGTATCTGACGACCCAAGATGGGTGATGTATACCTAATTTTGGGGGCGTCACAGTTGGTATCAGAGCTTAGGGATATGATCCCTGGCTAAGACGTGAGAATAGAACTAGGAGGGGAGAGACGGGGAATTCCTTCGCTAGTATGACCTACCTAAGTTTATTTGGTATTTAATTGGTCGGTCAAAGTATATGGATAATATGTTATATGTTAATTAACCCTTGTTTTGTTGCAGTATTTGCAAATGGCATCCGAAAATGTTGAGATAAACAATGAAGCACATGAGACTATTGAATCACCAATGATCAATGCTCAGGGTAATGTGCAACCAGAGGACAATAATCCTCATAAAAATAATAACACCGATGAAATGGTGAATGATGGGATGGTCAGAGACTTTATGCAATTCATGCAACAACAAAATAACTCTCGGACGGTCACCGCTAAGCAGTTCAAGGAGCAATTCATGCAACAACGGGCGAGAGCGGCTCCTATCCAAAATGAAGGAGGAAACAATGACAACTCACGGTTGGTCACCGCTAAGCAATTCAAGGAGCTAGGACCACCGGAGTTTAAGGGAGAACCCAAACCACTTGTAGCTGAAACATGGATAAAGCAGATCACTAAGATATTTGATGTCTTGGGTTGCTCCGAGGAGCAAAAGGTTCCATTTGCCGCCTTTATGTTGCGAGGAGAGGCAGATTACTGGTGGGAATCGATTAAACGTACCCAGCCTGACGCACTCAAGATGTCTTGGGAGAAGTTTCAAGAACTGTTCAATGACAAGTACTTTCCCGAAAGTATTCGTCACATGAAGGAGGTGGAATTTATCAAGTTAGAACAAAACAACATGACCGTGTCGCAGTACGAAGCCAAGTTTGCTGAGTTGTCCCGGTTTGCGTCCCACTTAGTGGATAATGAAGAGCGAATGACGCGAATGTTTTTACGAGGTTTGAAACCTGAGATACGTCAACATCTTATTTCTCATAAACTGTGTTTGTATTCAGATGTTGTGAATAGGGCTCAGTTAGTGGAGCGCGATAACGAGTCAACGCAACCAAAAGAGAGCAGTAGGAAAAATGATAATACTAGTGAAAGCAGTCATCGAAGCGGTGACAACAAGCATGGAGGGAATCAACAGGCCAGAAATGGTAACCACTTCGGTGGTAATCAGGGCCAAAATAATAAGAATGGGCATTTCAAGAAGAGGAGATTCAACAATGATGGAAAGACGTCAGCACCAGCACCCGTTGTTAAGGAAGGAGAACGACCACCTATCATATGCTTCAAATGCGGAGGGGAGGGACACATCAGTCCAAACTGCGTGATGCCGTCTAAAGCATGCTATAATTGTGGAAGAGAAGGTCACTTAGCCCGATTTTGTTGCTCACCGAAGACAAGTTCAGATAGGATGGAGGCACCAAAGACCGTCCCAGAAAAGCCAAAGCCAGTAGTTTAAGAGAGAGTATTTTTTTTCGTGACGAGGAACCTGAATAAAATTATCACGGGTATGTTAGTCATAAACTCTTGCGAAGTCTATACCGTGTTAGATACCGGTTCTACTCACTCTTTTATTTCACCTAGTTGTGTTAAATGTTTGAAGTTAACTCCGGAGAACTTAGACTTTGATATGTCTGTTTAAACTCAGTTGGGAGAAACCTTCGTTACCTCTACTACTTATAAATCTTGTTCAAATCAACACTTTCACGTTACCTGTCGATCTTATCTCTTTGAAAATACTTGCATTGATGTGATTTTTGGAAACGATTGGTTAACTGCTCATCATGCTTTTCGTAAGGTTGTTAGCTTTCATATTCCTAACCAACCTGTTATGCAAATTCAAAGTAACCAAACCACTAAAGTCAATCATTGTCATATCAAGCCATAAGTAAAAATCCCCGTTCCTTTCGCTGTTGACTTCCTGGTGTGGAATGCACCGAAGCTAGACTTTCCGTAGGAGACGTTGTAAATGATGATGGCAAGTTGATAGGTATCAATGTGACGTGTTATCCAAGTCTTGGATGAGGGTCACAGTTTTGAACGATATTTTTATTGTTAATAAATTTCTTGACGTATTCTTGAAGACTTCTTAGCCTACCCCAGAGCGTAAAATTGAATTTTGTATTGACCCCAGTACAAAACCTATTTCTTAAACCCTCAAATATTTCTTCAACTAAAACGAACGTATTATGCGCCAAAGACGTTGGCTCGAGCTGTTGAAGATTACGATCGTACCATTCAATAACATCGTGGAAAAGTGAACGTGGTAGCTGACGCGTTGTGTAGAAGATCGTATACGGTTACAAGTGTGAATATTCGAACCCACGTGAAGATAACGAATATACGATTAAAATCGACTTTAATCGATAAAGTTAAAGCCGCTCAAGCTACATACTAAGAGCTGATAAATGTGAAGAAGAAGGTTTAAGAGGGCGTTATTCTAGAAGCAAGAATCGACGAAGAGAGGAAATCTCAACTCTCGATTTAATTGGCCCATTTGAAATCCTCGATGAAGTAGGAACTGTGGCCTATAGACTCGTTTTACCGCCAAGTATGTTGCGTGTTCAGAACATTTTTTTTTACGTATCGATGTTACGTAAATATGTGGACGACCCGAACCGCATTATTAATTTAGAACCGGACGAAATAGCGGAAGATTTAACGTATGAGGAGATACGTGTTAACATCTTGGATAAGAAGGATCATATTCGATACTTAAAGGTTATACCTCAAGAGTTAGAATTTGAAGTGAAGTCAAGGTATCCTCACATGTTCGGCATACCAAGTACGTACGTAAATTTCGAGGGCGAAATTCTATAAGGAGGGGAGATTGTGAAACCCCAGATTTTATGAATAAATATTTAATTTTTCTCGAAATAATTTTTTTTATATTATTGTGTGGATTTGATATAATAGTTATGGGTAGTATTTATAAATTTTGCAAAGTATGCAAGTTGTCATATTATATTCGATTGGTCGGAGAATATTCTTTTTGTCGGGGAATATCCGTACGACGGTACAATTATTGGTGGACCCCACAACGGAATTATTGTCGGATTGAGAAAACGACAAAAATACTTTATAAAAATAACGGCGGAAGTTTTACCGTTGATACTGTTGAACTACTCGGTAGTAAAAGTACAGTAATACGTGTGGTTGCATAGTAGCACACGGTATTAATTATTAATGCTGATGTGAGAAGTCACTCAGTTTGATTCCATTATTGTCAGTTAATAATATGAATTATTTAGCGATAATGACGTTTTGTTTTATTCGTATTATTAACGTAATAAAACAGAAACATCTTTTTATATAAAACAAAATACTTTATTAAAGTTATTCTATAAATAGAATATATTATATTTTATTTAAAAGATTTTTCTTTAAATATGGACCGTCAGATTAAAGTAATCAATCTGGACCGTTCATGGATTAGTTACTATGCATTCTATTTTTCTATAAATAGCAGCTCATTCCTTCATTATTTCTTACGAATTCACTGAACTCTAGAGAGATAAACTATAGAGAGAAACTATAGAGAAAGAGAAGAAGAGTATTCTGCTATTTAACTATTTCCTTATTTCAGCTCGTCTTTAAAACGGTAAGGGGTGTTATTCTTTCTTATTCATGAAGAGAACTGTTGTTATTCCATTTCTTATTATTCTGTTGGAATAACCTGTATACGCGGATATACCCTATACTTGGTGACATTCTTCTATTATTCTGTTGGAACATCCTGTCTGTGTGTTTTACACCGGACCTGGTTCCGTTTTTATTATTATTCTGTTGGAAAATCCTGTCTGTGTGTTTTACACCGGACCTGGTTCTGTTTTTATTATTATTCTGTTGGAACATCCTGTCTGTGTGTTTTACACCGGACCTGGTTCCGTTTTTATTATTATTCTGTTGGAACATCCTGTCTGTGTGTTTTACACCGGACCTGGTTCCGTCTTGTTATTATTCTGTCGGAATATCCTGTCTGTGTGTTTTACACCGGACCTGGTTCCATTATTTATTATACTGTTCTTTATTATTCTGTCGGAATATCCTGTCTGTGCTTTTACGCCGGACCTGGTTCCATTATTTATTATTCTGTCGGAATATCCTGTTTGTGCGTTTACGCCGGACCTGATTCCATTATTTATTATTCTGTTGGAATAACCTGTCTGTGCGGTCTATCGCATGCACGGTGATTTCTTTTGTTATTCCATTCTTTATTATACTCAGTTGGTTAAGTTTTGACTTCTATACTCCATGAAATTTGTGGAATATCCTTGACATTTGCGCTTCATCCAGTATCTATTCATGAAAATATTCTCCTGATCATTCTTGAATTTTACTCCACAAAGTAGTATCATGTTGACAATTTGGACGTTGTTAATTCTTGGATAAATTAATTCTTGAACTTGTTTTATTGAATTCTTATATCATTGTCATCATCCTCATGTTTATAAAATGTTGAAAGTCATCTGTGGCACGTAGTGTATAGATGGACTTGGTATGATTATGACCAGGGATTATTCGGTATAATCATAACCGTAATGTTACAAACGATGTGGTAAAAGTCATCATTGGCCCGTAGTGCATTGATGGACAGTTGTTGGCATGATCATGACCATTAATGAATACACGAATATCCTTGGCCGTAGTGCAGGGGTGATTCGATGATGTGGATTATTTTATTAAGCTGAGTCTCAGCGATCACAGTGTTGGAAAAAACTTTTTAAA
Source organism: Panax notoginseng (assembly GCA_016801055.1). Taxonomy (NCBI): domain Eukaryota; kingdom Viridiplantae; phylum Streptophyta; class Magnoliopsida; order Apiales; family Araliaceae; genus Panax; species Panax notoginseng. The sequence goes on along the minus strand of CM029019.1, from coordinate 192,708,147 downwards.
TCATAAAAGATAGTAGAGTTTATTTTCTACTTGACTCTTTTAATGGATTGCTTGTTCCGCTACAGTTAAACTTGATGTCTATTATATTTTATCAGTTTAACATTGTTGAAGGCTAATGATAATTTATTCTGCATTATCTTAGTCATAATATTTCTTACTGGGCTAGTTGAGCTCACCCTTTCTTTCACTGTTCTCTTCAGGAAATGAGAACGTAGCTGGGGCAAGTCGGGAAACGGAGTGATGGTTCGAATGATAGTATTAGTTAGTAGTCCTCACTATTCTATGTAATAGTGTGTTAATAAATGTAATGAGGACTCATTTTGAGTATGAATACTCTCTAGAAGATAATATTTGTATTCAAACTCACAGTTTATGTTTTGTCGTATTGTACACGACAGTTGTATTAGTAAGTTGTATTCGTATTCTGTACTATGTATCTGACGACCCAAGATGGGTGATGTATACCTAATTTTGGGGGCGTCACAGTTGTGGCATGGTTGCACCAAACACACTACATTGTCTACAGTGGCGACATTACTTAACATCAAGGTTAATCACAAAATGAGCCATGAGTGTTTCGAGTCGCTCTTGAAGGCCATTAAGAGTATGTTGCATGAGGGTGAAAAAATGTTTGAAAACTACTACTATTTTAAGAAAATGATTAAGAAGTTGGGTCTTGAATACCAAAAGATCGATGCATGTCCGAACGATTGCATGTTATTTTATAAGGAAAATGAACATGAGATAAGGTGCACATTTTGCAGTCACGATCGGTTCAGGCCTAATAAAGAGGGTGTAACAACAACAAAAACAAATATACCTTTTAATATTTTAAGGTATTTTCCAATTACACATTAGCAAAAAAGATTGTACATGTCTTCAAGAATAGCTGAACATATGACTTGGCATGCGAAATCTCAAGTTAAAGATGGAGAACTAAATCATCCCGCAGATGAGAAGGCTTGGAAAGATTTCAACTTAGCACATCCTGGGTTTACATTGAAACCTAGAAATGTGAGGCCGACTCGAATTTTCCACTGATGGTTTCAACCCGTTCGGCCACTCTGTTGTTCCGTACTCCTACTGGCTTATGATTGTTACTCCGTACAACTTGCCTCCTTGGATGTGTATGAAACAACTATACTTGTTTCTTTTACTCGTGATTCCTGGTCCCAAGAATCCTAGAAAGAACCTAGATGTTTACTTGAGACCTCTGATAGATGAGTTGAAGGTATTGTGGGAGGATAGAGTATAGACTTGGGATGTTTTCAGGAAAAAAAATTTCAACCTTAGGGCTGCGATTATGTGGACTATAAGTGACTTCCCTGCTTATAGTATGTTAACTGGATGGAGTACACACGGGAAGTTGGCTTGTCCGTATTATATGCAACATACAAAGTCTTTCAATCTATCAGAAGGTAGAAATCCTTGCTGGTTTGACTGTCATCGTTGTTTCTTTCTGGTAGATCACCCATTTCGAAGAAACAGAGAACACTTCAGGAAATAGAAAGTAGACAATGATATGTCTGCACCGCAATTATCGGGGACGAAGATGCGTGACCATGTTATGAGATTGCCATTTATCCCGTTTGGTAAGATTGTTGCCTTAAACATAATCAGTGGGTTTGGCGAGTCTCATAATTGGGTTCGTAAAAGCATTTTTTGGGATTTTTTAAACTGTCTTATTGTTCTAAAAATTTGATTCAGCATAATCTAGATGTGATGCATATTGAGAAGAATGTATTCGATAATGTGTCTAACATTGTGATGAGTGTTATGGGCAAGACGAAAGATAATGATAAAGCTTGAAAATATTATGTTCAAAAATATTAAATGAGAAGGACATGTCTGTACTTAAGAAGAACATCATTGAGATCACGTGTAAGCTTGAAAAAATATTCTCGTCTGGTTTGTTTTGACTCCGTGGAGCATTTACAAATCCATATTCCCTATGCATCTTGTGTTGCCAGGGGTCCAATTCAATATAGATGAATGTATCCTTTTGAGAGGGTGATGGAAAAACTTAAGAGGAAGGTGAAAGATAGAGCTTATGTCTAGGGGTCGATATATGAGGCATACAGTTTCTATGAGAAATTTATGTTTGTCTCAGACTATTTTCCCGACGAAGTCTTGAAAAATGCCAATTGAGTCCCAAGACATGATGATGGGGGCAATGTTGAACTAAATGGTCAGCTTTCTGTATTTGTTCTATCGGGTCGCGTTTATGGAAAAGGGAAGCGCATATTCCTTTCTAAGCAAGAATTACATGCTGCACATACTTACAATATTCTCAATTGCGAGGAGATTAACGAATTTGTGAGGTACACGCTTTTATGGAAAAGGGAAGCGCATATTCCTTTCTAAGCAAGAATTACATGCTGCACATACTTACAATATTCTCAATTGCGAGGAGATTGACGAATTTGTGAGGTACACATGTAAAATTTCAATTGTTATTGGCCATAGCTATATCTTAACCTGTAATGACATACATTCCAATATGTTAATGTTTATAAAATTGTATAGATCATACGTTGACGAGTTAAAAGCGAATCAGCCTGGCATAACTGATAAAGATGTTCAAATCAGTCGTGATAAAAAAATTTCAAGGTGGCTAAAGGACAAAGTAAGTTAAATATATTAAGCAAGACATATACTACATTAATTTATGACTTCATTTAATATAATAGAGTTTTTGTAGGCTCTTACTGAGGGAACGATTTCAGATAATGTATAAGTCCTAGCTATGGGCCCAGACAGGGACCAAGTCAGCAGTAATTGTTACAAAATCAATGGTTGTGAATTTCATACAAAGGCATATGCTTGCTGTAAAGGAACAGCGAACACTGGAGTACATCCAGGGATAGACCATCCAGGACAGGATGAGGAGTACATGCATGAGAATAGCCAGTACTAGTGGTGCACACAGACTATATAGGTTGAGATGTATGCCCAGTGGAGAGCCGAGAGTTGGGTCAAGAGACGGAAGACTGCCTCCTTGAACAGATCCTCAGGTGTACCTACATACGAGAAGGTAAAAGGGGCCTATAAGGGTGGCAATATATCACACTTATCACATAACACATTTTCAACATTTTAAACACAACTTAAATTATTCATCCTTCGCAGTTTATACATAATTCATATATTTCATACATTGCATTTATTCAGGCATCATAATGCTCATACTCAGCAATTATACCTGCTTCATGCTTATCATATACCTCATATCATGAATATAGTAAGTTTCCATAACTCAATCCACATCAATCATTAAATTGATTCAATAGATTTATATCACAGTATAGCACTAATGCATATCTCAATTTATTCACAAGGAGTACATATAATACAGGGACTATGTACACATTACAATTAACAAGTTCACATATAAAAACAAGTTCTGAAAAACTTACCTATACCGGCATTTTACCATTACGCTAACCTGTCATGTTCATCTACATGACCTACACGGTATGTGAGATTGATAATAAACACAATCAATACTGGATCTCATGGTTAACCTTACTTTAATAACCTGCTTTAACTTATATTGTCCTTGTACCACCTTTATATTCAACTTTGTTATTTATATAACTCAGCTTTATTTCCCTTTTCATCGCTACATGTGCTATCTTATCGCACTTGTAGTTTACTGTGTGTGTATCACACCGCTACATCATACCATATTTGGTTAAACATGTGACAACCCTAAAACAGGTCCATTCCACCCAACCCATTCTGAGTCGTCAAATACATGGTACAGAAAACAACTACAACTTTATTACAACAATTATCGTGCAAAATACAACAACACATATGCTGTGAGTTTGGATACAAATATATACCAAATGTGACTCATGTTCCAACCGTGGACATCACCTCACAATAACACCTTACATAAAGGTATAGTCAAAAACTGTTTTAGAAATTAGAATCTTTGGGAAATGCTCAAGGAAACCTTCGTACATGGGAGCCCATGCTTCTAGGTTATGATAGATATCATATGGCCACAGAATTATCCTTGGTTGACCCAATAGACCCCAAAGAAAAATGAGAAGGTTACTATCATATTCTTCCCAATGGTGAGTCTTCTCTTGACTTATCATTATCTCCACTGTCTCTAATTGAGAATTATACTTCAAACAAACACCAAGATTATATAGGTAGTGCCCATAGATATACTCAGCAAGTGGATGAGCACAACCCTGTCTTATGATGACACGAGGTTGTATGTCATTAGACATCTTGTATGATAATGACAAAACACCCTTCCAACGTTGGGTTCGCCTCACCCTATTTTCTTCACCAAATATAACTACTAAATGATGACCACCGTTCTATTCCCTTGTTACCCCCGCTCGACCCAGCTACACTCTTATTACCTGAAAGGAATTGTGAAGCAAAAGGGTGAGCACAACTAGCTCAGTAAAGAATGTCATGACTAAAGATAATTCAATTATCAATAGCCTTCATCAACAATAAATCAGAGATTTAGAACATATGGTAAATGATAAAAATTTCAACCATAGTTGCAGCGGAACGAGCAATCCATTAGAAGAGTCAAATAGACTATAAAGTCTATTATCTTCTCCATGTTAAAAATTCACCAACAATATTTTATCCATGTAACATCACTCAACAGTTCCTTTCCACAATCATATGAATAACTCATAATCATAATTGTGACTATAAATTTTTCTTCGCACCCAGGACGAAGAATATTTTCATCACCTGTCTTTACCTGAAACATCAAAGATCATGGTTATACCAAATCACAATTCCTGTTTATAATCATACTAACAAATCCATCTTTGCACTACGGGCCAAAGATACTCATCAACAAACCATCTTTGCACTACGAGCCAAAGATATTCAACAACAGTTCATCTTTGCACTACAGGCCAAAGATATTCAACAACAGTTCATCTTTGCACTACAGGCCAAAGATATTCATCAACAATTCATATTTGCACTACAGGCCAAATATATTCATATCTCAAAGAAATATATAATCATTTCAGAATTTATATAAACAATAATTATAACCATGTTGATCAATTCACCTTTGCACTTAAGCTTAAGATATTCAATTATAAATTCAATGGTCATGATCATACCAGTCACAATTCAACTTTGCACTACAGGCCAAAGAGAACCCTAGTCATGATCATACCAATAATCTACCCATCTTTACACTCCAGTGAAAGAGAATTTCAACATCAGGGTTATAAAAATGTTATATATGATGATAAAAATAATATGATCAACATATAGTTCTAATCTCAAGAGTAATATTCGTAACTCATGAATAGTAACCCCAACACAAAAGATAGAAATTCTACAATAAAATTCATACCAATATTTCGGTATAATGATATTGAAAGAATAACATTACTTAAATTTATAAACAATTTATTTTAATTGTTTACACTTTACTAATTAATGCATTTAATCATCATAAAATGCCAACTCTTACAATTTCATCATCAATAACCAAAACCCTTATCAAAAATCTGCATATACCTCATATAGGATTCTTAAGCCATAAAATTCTATTTTCCAATTTTCTTTCTTCACAAAACATATTTAATTCATTTACTCATAACTAAAACATTTTCATGAAAAATACCAAATCAGTTCCAAAAATATTTCTTTTATGGGATTTAGCATAATATAGTCCCATAGTGAACATATATTTTTCTCAGAATTTTTAAAAGTCATTTACTATTTTTCATATGGCCAAAATAGCCGAATATTTAGACATTTATCAAAAATTGTACTTTTGTCTAAAAATTCTGAAATTTACAGAGTATACTTCTATCATATACATGTACTCCCAATAAAAATTTCATCAATTTTGGAGTTAACCACAAGGAATTATAAGCGGTTACTTTTAAAATAGTCTTTTCTCATAAAATTCATAACTCTCAATCTATACATCCAAAAATCACCATTTTTGGACACAATCAATAAAACTCATCAAAATATCATTTCAAATTTTTCCAGAATTTTTGAAGTTCAGAAAAATTACGAAACTGAAAATAATAACAACCCTTAAAATCCCTTAATATTCCTTACTATCCCTTACTATCCCTTACCTCAAAAGAGCAATACTTCTGACTGGATATCGGATATGATGCTGAAGAAAACTTGCACTGATGAATAGCAACTCACCAAGTATCTAAATACTCACAAAATACATTCAATAATCTAGAGAGAGAAAGAGAGAAAACTTATGTTTCTGGTGTGATTTTCAATTATAACTTAGCCCTCTATTTATAGGAAAATTTTGGTAGGTTTGACCTGCAACCTGATGGCTTTACCTGCTACTATTCCCACCCACCACATTTGAAATATAATTCAACACATTTCTTCACCAACCACAAGTGGGGCCCACCAATTCTAGAATTTTCCACCAAAATGATAAACTCCGAAAATTCAACAATTTCTGAACCAGTTATCTCGTAAAATTCATAATAAATCATACGTTCATTTTTAACGGTTCAAAATTTGTGGACATATACTCAACTTATATATGTATAACATATCCAAAAATTACCACGATCCAACGGTCGGATTAAAAATTATAACACCCGCAATATATCTCAAAAATCCTGATTTTTAATACCTCCATTTCGACAAAAATACTGATAAAAACCTCAACATTAACTCCTTCATTTTTAACCACAAAAATATATCCCTCATTTATATCCACATAAAATAAATATTTCCTTATCATATGAATCAATAATTAATTATTCACAAATAATATTACAGAATCACATTTATGACAACCAGGCCGTTCCCAGGAAAGAGGGGGCTTTCCAATAAAGATTTCTCCTTACTGGCGCGCAATTAGATGACCAAACCTCTCTTTAGACAGAACTTTCTAGACATTGCCAATAATGTTATCTAATAATATTATTCAAATAATATGAATTATTGATCTGATAAAGAAAAATACTGTGCAGCAACAATTATTGAAACAACAATAATATAAAATATCAACGCAACAATTATTGAATCAATAAAATAAAATATTGAACAGTAACTACTGTAACAATTATTGAGTAGTGCCTTCTTACGTAAGAATCAATAATTTCAAAAATACTGTGCAATACCGTGTGCTACTGTGCAATAACGCGTATTACTGTATTTTAACCACCGGGTATTCCAACAGTGTTAACGGTAACAACTACGCCGTTATTTATAAAAACTCAAATTTGTCGTTTTCCTTCACCCGACAGTTATTCGTTATGGGGCCCACAAATGGCTGCGCCGTCGTACGAATATTCCCCGACAGAAAGAATATTCCACGACCAAACGAATATTCCCCGACAACAATGATTATTTTATAACCACTTGCTTATTTTGAAAAAAAATCATATTTCACTCATAACTTTAAACTTTTATCAATTTAACCATTTATTGAATAGTAATTATAAGAAAAATTGAATACTTTTATTTCATAAAATTCGGGGTCTTACAATCTCCCCTCCTTATGAAATTTCGTCCCCGAAATTTACGTACCTGGTATTTCAAAGAGTTGAGAATACCTTGCTTTCATTTCAGATTCCATCTTCCTTATCATCATGATTTCTCCATTGCTCATCTCCTGTATTTCAGATATCTTTCTAGAATACAGCTTCAAAACAAGGGTTAATTTAACAAATTAACATATCACATAATATCTCGATAATATGACTGACCAACAAATAAGCTTAGGTAGGACACACTAGCGAAGGATTTACTCATCTCTCCCCTCCTAGTTATATTCCCCGATCTCCGCCAAAGATCATATCCCTAAGCTCTGATACCACCTGTGACAACCCTAAAACAGGTCCATTCCACCCAACCCATTCTGAGTCGTCAAATACATGGTACAGAAAACAACTACAACTTTATTACAACAATTATCGTGCAAAATACAACAACACATATGCTGTGAGTTTGGATACAAATATATACCAAATGTGACTCATGTTCCAACCGTGGACATCACCTCACAATAACACCTTACATAAAGGTATAGTCAAAAACTGTTTTAGAAATTAGAATCTTTGGGAAATGCTCAAGGAAACCTTCGTACATGGGAGCCCATGCTTCTAGGTTATGATAGATATCATATGGCCACAGAATTATCCTTGGTTGACCCAATAGACCCCAAAGAAAAATGAGAAGATTACTATCATATTCTTCCCAATGGTGAGTCTTCTCTTGACTTATCATTATCTCCACTGTCTCTAATTGAGAATTATACTTCAAACAAACACCAAGATTATATAGGTAGTGCCCATAGATATACTCAGCAAGTGGATGAGCACAACCCTGTCTTATGATGACACGAGGTTGTATGTCATTAGACATCTTGTATGATAGTGACAAAACACCCTTCCAACGTTGGGTTCGCCTCACCCTATTTTCTTCACCAAATATAACTACTAAATGATGACCACCGTTCTATTCCCTTGTTACCCCCGCTCGACCCAGCTACACTCTTATTACCTGAAAGGAATTGTGAAGCAAAAGGGTGAGCACAACTAGCTCAGTAAAGAATATCATGACTAAAGATAATTCAATTATCAATAGCCTTCATCAACAATAAATCAGAGATTTAGAACATATGGTAAATGATAAAAATTTCAACCATAGTTGCAGCGGAACGAGCAATCCATTAGAAGAGTCAAATAGACTATAAAGTCTATTATCTTCTCCATGTTAAAAATTCACCAACAATATTTTATCCATGTAACATCACTCAACAGTTCCTTTCCACAATCATATGAATAACTCATAATCATAATTGTGACTATAAATTTTTCTTCGCACCCAGGACGAAGAATATTTTCATCACCTGTCTTTACCTGAAACATCAAAGATCATGGTTATACCAAATCACAATTCCTGTTTATAATCATACTAACAAATCCATCTTTGCACTACGGGCCAAAGATATTCATCAACAAACCATCTTTGCACTACGAGCCAAAGATATTCAACAACAGTTCATCTTTGCACTACAGGCCAAAGATATTCAACAACAGTTCATCTTTGCACTACAGGCCAAAGATATTCATCAACAATTCATATTTGCACTACAGGCCAAATATATTCATATCTCAAAGAAATATATAATCATTTCAGAATTTATATAAACAATAATTATAACCATGTTGATCAATTCACCTTTGCACTTAAGCTTAAGATATTCAATTATAAATTCAATGGTCATGATCATACCAGTCACAATTCAACTTTGCACTACAGGCCAAAGAGAACCCTAGTCATGATCATACCAATAATCTACCCATCTTTACACTCCAGTGAAAGAGAATTTCAACATCAGGGTTATAAAAATGTTATATATGATGATAAAAATAATATGATCAACATATAGTTCTAATCTCAAGAGTAATATTCGTAACTCATGAATAGTAACCCCAACACAAAAGATAGAAATTCTACAATAAAATTCATACCAATATTTCGGTATAATGATATTGAAAGAATAACATTACTTAAATTTATAAACAATTTATTTTAATTGTTTACACTTTACTAATTAATGCATTTAATCATCATAAAATGCCAACTCTTACAATTTCATCATCAATAACCAAAACCCTCATCAAAAATCTGCATATACCTCATATAGGATTCTCAAGCCATAAAATTCTATTTTCCAATTTTCTTTCTTCACAAAACATATTTAATTCATTTACTCATAACTAAAACATTTTCATGAAAAATACCAAATCAGTTCCAAAAATATTTCTTTTATGGGATTTAGCATAATATAGTCCCATAGTGAACATATATTTTTCTCAGAATTTTTAAAAGTCATTTACTATTTTTCATATGGCCAAAATAGCCGAATATTTAGACATTTATCAAAAATTGTACTTTTGTCTAAAAATTCTGAAATTTACAGAGTATACTTCTATCATATACATGTACTCCCAATAAAAATTTCATCAATTTTGGAGTTAACCACAAGGAATTATAAGCGGTTACTTTTAAAATAGTCTTTTCTCATAAAATTCATAACTCTCAATCTATACATCCAAAAATCACCATTTTTGGACACAATCAATAAAACTCATCAAAATATCATTTCAAATTTTTCCAGAATTTTTGAAGTTCAGAAAAATTACGAAACTGAAAATAATAACAACCCTTAAAATCCCTTAATATTCCTTACTATCCCTTACTATCCCTTACCTCAAAAGAGCAATACTTCTGACTGGATATCGGATATGATGCTGAAGAAAACTTGCACTGATGAATAGCAACTCACCAAGTATCTAAATACTCACAAAATACATTCAATAATCTAGAGAGAGAAAGAGAGAAAACTTATGTTTCTGGTGTGATTTTCAATTATAACTTAGCCCTCTATTTATAGGAAAATTTTGGTAGGTTTGACCTGCAACCTGATGGCTTTACCTGCTACTATTCCCACCCACCACATTTGAAATATAATTCAACACATTTCTTCACCAACCACAAGTGGGGCCCACCAATTCTAGAATTTTCCACCAAAATGATAAACTCCGAAAATTCAACAATTTCTGAACCAGTTATCTCGTAAAATTCATAATAAATCATACGTTCATTTTTAACGGTTCAAAATTTGTGGACATATACTCAACTTATATATGTATAACATATCCAAAAATTACCACGATCCAACGGTCGGATTAAAAATTATAACACCCGCAATATTTCTCAAAAATCCTGATTTTTAATACCTCCATTTCGACAAAAATACTGATAAAAACCTCAACATTAACTCCTTCATTTTTAACCACAAAAATATATCCCTCATTTATATCCACATAAAATAAATATTTCCTTATCATATGAATCAATAATTAATTATTCACAAATAATATTACAGAATCACATTTATGACAACCAGGCCGTTCCCAGGAAAGAGGGGGCTTTCCAATAAAGATTTCTCCTTACTGGCGCGCAATTAGATGACCAAACCTCTCTTTAGACAGAACTTTCTAGACATTGCCAATAATGTTATCTAATAATATTATTCAAATAATATGAATTATTGATCTGATAAAGAAAAATACTGTGCAGCAACAATTATTGAAACAACAATAATATAAAATATCAACGCAACAATTATTGAATCAATAAAATAAAATATTGAACAGTAACTACTGTAACAATTATTGAGTAGTGCCTTCTTACGTAAGAATCAATAATTTCAAAAATACTGTGCAATACCGTGTGCTACTGTGCAATAACGCGTATTACTGTATTTTAACCACCGGGTATTCCAACAATGTTAACGGTAACAACTACGCCGTTATTTATAAAAACTCAAATTTGTCGTTTTCCTTCACCCGACAGTTATTCGTTATGGGGCCCACAAATGGCTGCGCCGTCGTACGAATATTCCCCGACAGAAAGAATATTCCACGACCAAACGAATATTCCCCGACAACAATGATTATTTTATAACCACTTGCTTATTTTGAAAAAAAATCATATTTCACTCATAACTTTAAACTTTTATCAATTTAACCATTTATTGAATAGTAATTATAAGAAAAATTGAATACTTTTATTTCATAAAATTCGGGGTCTTACAAAACATTACTCATCTAAGTTCCTTAGACTTAGATTAGACATATAGCCTTCGTTCATCACTTTGTGATCATACACACATGATATACATATCATACTTATTTCTTTTACATTCTTAAATATACTCATTTTGGTCCAATCATAACATGATACAAATCATTGGTCATTATACACTTCAAATATCATCTTACATTATGTTGTGACATTTCTAGGAATTAAATCACATTATTCCATCATAGTTCAAAAATAGAAAATATGATTTTCTAGGGTGCTTTGGGGATTTTTATGAATCTTTGTAATGATCTTTTGACTTCCATGTTTGAACAAGCTTTTAGACCATAGATCATAGTATTTAATTCCATAGTTAGTCAACTGAAACAACCTCTTAAGGCTTCTTAAGATAGCGCCTCAAAATGGGTATTTTACATTTTCACTCTACTACCCACTCTACTAGCAACTGCAGCAGAAGTTAATTTTTATGCCACTTTGATGATGCTTTTAGATTTTATGAGTTAGCCCATTTGATCTTTTGTTTATGCAAGCATTTATATCATATATTTTTCTATGAGTTTGGTTTCTTAAATTCAGATATGAAAGTTAACCAAAACTAGGCACAAACTAGGGTGTTTATCCATTTTCACTCTACTATCTGAACTCTACTATTTTCACTATACAATTTTCAGAGTTCACTCTATGATTTTCACTCTACAATTTTCAGAGTTCACTGTATGATTTTTTTTTCACTCTACTATTTTCACTCTACGATTTTTAGAGTTCACTTTACGATTTTCACTCTACTATATGCAGAGCCACTCTACTACCCAACTGTTGCAGAATTGAGTTTACTGCCTACTTTGATGATTTGTTGGAATTTCTTGATTAAGCTTTTGGCTCTACCATCTAGCCCTACTTCTAGACCATATACCAAGATATTTTAATAAGGGTTTAGGTTCCTCATTCATATCAATTAGGCCTACTTTAACTGAGGCTCAAACTGGACAGTTTAGCACTTTTTCGACAAAACTGATTTTGACACTCATTAAATTTCTTTCAATTTTGGCTACTTGGAAAGTCTAGGTATGTGTATTTTAGTTGCCTAAGATTACTTTTATCATCATCTCACTTTTTTTAGTCATCTAACCAAATTTGACCTATCGAAGCTCACTTTAGGCTTGAAAAATAGATCCCAACTTGGTTTTCTTACTAGCTTTGGTCATGACAATGATTATGAATCATCACAAGCATGCATTAGCAACTTTATATGAGTTCATTACAGTCTTACAAATTCAGGTACTAAAATTTTTCCAAAACAGACCACTTTTGGCCTAAAACGTGCTTTTTAACAAGTCCAATATTTAAAACGGTTTAGAATTGGTTTCTTTAACTTGTGTAGCTTACTTATGCCATATTATAGCTATTGAAACTCACCAACAAGGTTTAGGTGTGGCCTCTCTTCGTTTAAGTATTAGATGACACTTTAAAGCTTACTTTTCATGGCCCTAAACATGAAAACTGAGTAGTACTCAATATTGACCTCAACTAAGTTAAGAAATAAATTTTAAATATTAATTATGGACATATTATGGTCTTCTTACTGACTCAAAAGTTCAGGTACAACCCTTGACCAAAACAGTCCTCAAATCTAGAATTTAAGTTCAGTTTTGGCTATTACTCACAAACAGTCCCCAAGCTATAATTCAAGGGTTATCTAAGCATTCATATAAATTTTAAAGTATCATTAAAACTCATCATGACATACTTTAATAAGCTTGAAACTTTTCTCATATATCAATACCAAAATAACTTATTTCTTGGCATTATTAGCATGAATTAGTACTAAACCACCATAACAACTTTCAAGTACAAGTTTTATCACAATAAATATATGTTCATGGTTTAATACATCTAAACGTGGGGATTCTATCTTTTGTTCAAAACAGTCCTTAATAGGCTTTTAATTCTTCTTTCATTGGTTTGGGAACATCAATTTATAGTATTCCATTTTGAGACTCAAAGTGGGGGTCCATAGATGACTCTTAAGTAGATATCTATGATCGTGGAGTAAAGTACTCTACTATCTAAAACAAAATTATCATAGCATGTAAGTTATACTACAACATGATAATTTTAAGCATAGAAGCATGTTTGAGGCATTCATCTCAATGTATGAGCCCGTAGACATGATTTGGACTCTAATTCATAGCTAGCATGCTTTTATACTATAACAGCCCCTACTTGGACATTTAATCAAACAGATGGTGAGCATGATTTTATTTACATGTAACCACAAATTTCCTGTCCATTTCCCCAGCCTTTTGGCTTTTGATTTATTAAGGGTCTCTATATAATGCCTCAATAACCACACAAAGCTCTAATATTATCATAACAACCACCATAGTCTTAGTTAATACTATAACCACTAACAACCTATTCTACTATCAAATATGAAATGGAAAAGTAATGGAAAGAGTCTAAGCTTGCTTACCTTGCTAACTTCTAGAGATTGAAGTATCTTTGTTGCTCAATCCTTCCTTCCCTTCCAGTCGTAGCTTTGCTACTCTCTCTATCTAATGGACTGCTATTGATATTGCTTTTGGAACTCAGATAAGTATAGAAGTTATCTAATTTTAGGTGCATTATATGACCATATATGGATGAGCTTTCTCTCTCTCTCTCTCTCTCAATCAACCTACTTGGCCTATTACTACTTTCCATCATTATCTCTACCTAGCTGCTCTCTTTAGCTCCTACCCGGCCCTTATATTGGCCTTCATCATTACCACTACACAACCCCTACAAGGCTTAGCAGCCTCTTAATAATCTGTAGTCTACTTGGCCCCTATGTTGGCCCCTATTCAGTTCTCTAGTAGTTACTTGGCTCATGCAATGAACTTGGCTCCTACAGCCACTCTACACCTTATAGCTATTAACTAAATCGTTAATTAATTGTTAACTTACTGATTAACCAACAACCATCTCACTGCTCTTTTAATTTGAACCAATAGTTCCTTTTCTCTCCAATATGGGTTGCCGAATTGGGCCTAATGCAAGGCTGGGCACTACTTTATTTTGGGCTCAATGTACTCATATCATATTAATAAAATAAAGAAGGCTTGAAAGCCTACATGGAAAAATTAATTTGGCCCAATTTATATAATTTGGACTCTTATTACCCTTCTTTACGTAAGGCAATGATCCATAACGCTAAATTATTTACAAGCACACCTAGCAAATTTGATATGGTCCAATATTTAATATGGACTTATATTACATATTAATATACATGAATTTTTATCCACCACATTTCTAGTAAAATAGTTAGCACATACATCATTAAAAATGATGACTCTATGTAATTTAAATACTTCATGGTAGTACCCACCATTTTCCTTATTTGTCACTAAATAATACTTTTGAACAAAATTATATTATAATATAATTATTTCATTGATCTTATATGTGAATTTATGTCAAGAATATTTCTCAATTAAGCCATATTGACTTCCCTTTTCATTTTGAATAATCAAGATATATATTTAATAATACCATTGCTTACTACATCTCATAAAATTTATTCAACTCCACTTATTACTTTCTTTTCATTACGAGTAAGTAATATTTATACTGTCTCATACATTCTTAGTTAGAGCCTTTTATATTAAAAGTCTCTCTTCCCAATCATTTTATACCCTATGGGCTCTTTATAAGCACATAGATAAAATAAAAAAAAAATCCCCTCTTTTCACATTTCCTTTATTAAAAATTAGGTTAAATCTCTAACCTTTATTCAATCATTCAATATTTTCCTTAAAAAAAATATTACTAATATTTGGGATATCACATATTCTCCTATATTAGATTTTTTACCACAAGGGTTCTTGGACAGGACCAAACGGCAAGGCTTAGTGGTACCCTCTTGGGCACCACAAATCAATATTCTAGCCCATTTCTCAACTGGTGGCTTTCTATCTCAATGCGGATGGAATTCAACTCTAGAGAGCATTGCTTATGGGGTGCCATTAATCACTTGGCCAGTCTTTGCGGAGGAAAAGATGAACGCGATTATGTTAGTAGAGGGGCTAAATGTAGCATTAAGACCAAAAGTTAACGAAAATAGTTTTGTGGAGCGCAAGGAGATTTCAAAAGTAGTGAAAAGTCTAATGTCTAATGGAGAGAGAAGAAAGGAATAATCTTTGCAACCGAATGAAGGAACTAAAACATGCTGCCAAAAAAGCCCCAAGTGAAGACGGAACTTCGAGCAAATCACTATCTGAAGTAGTGATAAAGGGGAAGAATCAAAAAAGCATATGAAGATTTTTAGTCATAAATAGCTTATTCAGACATGGTTATGTGTTACGTAGATATTGTATTGTCCGGTGCTCTGTTGTGTATTTCTGTTTTAGTAGTAGCTTTATTTTATTTTTGTGTTGAATGTTTTTTATGAAGTGATTTTGAAATGTAGCTTATATGCATCTTGAGGGGGTGGTATGTTTTGATCTTATATCCAAATCTTTTGGACATAAATATGATGTTTATTCTTTATTATTAATAAAAAATTTCGCTTATTAAAATATTAATGAAGACTTTTAGTAATTGGGAGCTGTCGTTAATTAGTACTCATAAATTAATACCTTACTTCTACTCTATTAACACAAGTATTAGTATAGTAACAAGTAAAGGTCGATCCCACAGAGAGTATTGTTTAATTTGTATTTATCCTATAATTTCTAATGAAATGAGGATTTTGAGTTGAATAACTAAATTAACAAGAATAGACTTATAAGAATTAACAATGAATAAAAAGCTTCAGTTCTTTAGTTCAGTATCACCTTTTTACAATTATGGAGTAATCAAGTTTTACAGTACTTATCCTTCAATGAGATTAATAACCGTAGATAACCGCGATCACTAATTATTCAAAATTCTCCTTATGCGTAAATCTAATTCGAGGATCGCCAAAAAGAGATCCTAACTATCATATAGCCTAAAACTATCAGTTTAGATTTAATACAATAAAGCATGAAGAATGAGAATTAGGTTATTCCAAACAACAGTTACACAATCAGGAATTATTTAACTTATCTAAAATTCTTAATAATACCCAAAAGCTTGTCCACAATCAAGTATCACTAATTGCTACTTTTGATTAGATATATATCATTTGCTTAATATATATCTGAATCTAGCAGATTGTATCAATTCACTAATTTAATCATGCAGAATCGCATTAGTAAATTGAATAGCATACAAGAATTTCAAGTAGATAATCAGAATAAATCTCAGCACGAAGGAATAAATAAAGTAAACTTAATCAAATTGATAATTATGAATAAGGTTCAACATCTCTTCAGAATTGAATATAAAGAACTTAGCTCATATCTTCAATCTTCAATCTCCCAAGACTAAGGTTTACAATTGTGTAGCCAAGCTCTCCCTAACTACTGACTATTGCCATGTATTTATAGTGCTAGAAAAAGACATAAATCCTATGAGAACTAGAAACCCAAATCCTAAAACGAATTATAAATCACAACTAGTTCAATAAAGAAATAGAATCCAATTTGGAAAAAAATCTCAGTCTAAAGCAATCCTAAATCTGATAGCAATATCAATCCAAGTCCATATAGAAGTCGATCTGTCAAAATCTGCTTTAAGAAACTTTCCAAAAATCCTAGATTGCCCAAATTTTCCGCCGAATCCGCAGGGGCGAATTTATTACACCTGAAAATGCTCCGGGGTGGTCTGGGACAGAGGTTTTTAATTTTTCTTCTTTTTGCTTCTCTTTAGCTCCAAATCGTCACTTATCATCACTAAAGCTCCATTTTAAC
Source organism: Panax notoginseng (assembly GCA_016801055.1). Taxonomy (NCBI): domain Eukaryota; kingdom Viridiplantae; phylum Streptophyta; class Magnoliopsida; order Apiales; family Araliaceae; genus Panax; species Panax notoginseng. The sequence goes on along the minus strand of CM029019.1, from coordinate 192,690,709 downwards.
CTGAAATCAGTAAACAACCTAATAAGTTCATTTACATCACAAAACATGCAATAAAACCAACCGTAAAGGAATCAAAAATCATGAATAGCTTTGCTTAATGTTTGGTTCACCTAGTCCAAGTGGTGTATAGGGAGAAGCACAAGCAAATAACATAATTGGTTAGTTATAATTGTATAACACTATTACATGGATAAGAGACCTTGTTACTGGTTTGAAATAGTTTATTAGTTAGTTTTAAATAATTTAGTTCTTAATTACATGAGAATTATCTGATAGGATTTAGGATTTATTTTTCCTTGATTCTCTAGAGTTAGACTTTTCTTGTTTATTGTTATTCCATGGTTGTATTTAAAGGCTTTTGGCCAGCAATAAAGAATCATCAGAGATTAAATCATATTAGCACCTTGTGTGTTGGTTCCTTAATAAACCACTATTTCCTTGCTTGTTTACACCATAGGTTCCAAGCCAAGAGTCTAGTACGTCCCACATTGGTATCAGAGCCTTAATATGGACCAACGTCGAACAATTAGAGTCTTCTGTGCAAGCCCTTGCCACTGGATAGCAAACCATCATCACCCAAAGCTATGATTTATTCGAAAAATTCAACACCAGAATTGATAATCTGGTGAGCTCCAAAACCGATCATGAGGCTAGAGAATCATCTACCGCAACCCTCTATATTGTAACTCTTCCACGAACACTTCCCCTAGCCCAAGACAATTCCTTGGTACGATGGCGCTGAAGATTCAGTGAGTAACAATCTGTTTTTACCTTACATGGGAAGAGATTAATGAAAGAAAGTAGAAAGGACTATGTTTCAGGTGTAACAATCTGTTTTTACCTGGGCATCACTGTAATGTGACAGTGATGATGATTCAGATATGTAGATTGAGGACTCATCGGACACGATTCTAATTAATTCCTTACATGCTCTCTCTGGTGGAGATGCGCCAAACACAATGTGAATTCGTGGTAAGCTCAATGCTTAGTCTATACATATTTTAATTGATTCAGGAAGCACCCACAATTTATTAATGAAGAGTTAGCTCAATGAGTTGGATTGAAACTTACTTAACATGGTCGGGTGGAGGTAATTGTTGCATCAAGTGAAAAACTTTTTAGTCCTGGTACTTGTGCCCACACTCTGTTTACCTTGCAAGGACTGACTATATATATAGATTTCTTTGTGTTCCCAATTGAGGGGTATGATGCTGTACTAAGAACCCAATGGCTTAAAACGCCGGGTCCTACAAGCTGGGATTTTTCTAAACTTATTATTAAGTTTGAGCATAATGGCAGGCTTATTCAACTCCATGATACTCAAGTTCACAACTCCTTGGAGAAGTTAGATTTATTGAAGCTTTTAAAAAGTCTTCAAGAGGGCTATTAGTGAAAGCATGTACTATGTTCAATCTCGTGAAGAGCAGGTAATTCTAGACAAATACGAAGAGGTGTTGGCTGAGCCAGTGAGGCTTCCTCCACCACATTCCCATGATCACAAGTTTCCATTAAAGTCCAACGAACCAATTTCAGTTTGTCCATACCGCTACCCACATTATTAAAAAGTCTACATTGAGAAGCTTGCGACTGATATGTGAAAAATGGGGTGACTCAACTAAGTAACAGTTCGTACTCGCTTGTTATATTAGTTTAAAAACAAGATAGTTCATGGCGTATATGCGTAGACTATCGGGCCTTATTTATGGTAAAATTAAATGATAAGTTCTTTATTCTGGTTGTTGATGAGCTTCTTGATGAATTTACACGGGGAGCAAAATATTTTACTGCATAGGATTTGAGATCTAGATATCATCAAATCAGGGTACAATAAGACGACATTTTGAACCCACTAAGGGCATTATGAGTTCTTGGCGATGCCCTTCAACCTAACCAATGCACCATCAAGCTTCCAATCATTAATTAATGAGTATTCCATGAATTTTTAGAAGATTTGTTTTAATTTTGTTTGATGATATTCTCATTTATTCCAAGACGTTGGGTGAGCAATTAATTAGAGCATTTATAGAAAGTATTTATTATTTTGCAAGAACATTTGCCAAGTTATCAAAATGTCAATTTGGGCGAAAGGAAGTTATGTACCTTAGGCATATTAGATTCAGATAAAAATTGTAAGTATAACTCATTGGCCAAATTAGCCGCTGAACCTCAAGGCAATGAGAAGATTTTTAGGCTTTTGTGGCTACTACGAAGAATTAATACAGGACTTTGGCAAGATTGCTAATCATCTTACACATATGTTGAAGAAAGAATCCTATGAAAAAAAGTGCCAACATCGATGGACTTTAAGCGACAGATTCCGTCGCTATTCGCTAAAGATAACGAAAATCCGTCGCTAAAAGTCGTCGCCCAAAATTGGTCACTGGCATATCAATAGTGACGTCCATCTACAACTGTCTTATTCACGACAGTTTATAACGACGGTTGCTGTCGCTAATCTGAGTAAGAGCGTGCCAGACTTAGATGATGTGTCACTAACGTGGCGTGGATTTAGCAACGATCATTACTGACGGCCATTAGCCACAGAATCCGTCGCTATGTTATTTTAATTAAATAATTTTTAATAAAAGAAATCCGTTGCTAAAGCGTAGTAGCAACATATCTGTCCGTCGCTAATATTAAATTTATTTTTTTAGAATAAATAGGTTGCCATCGCTAAAGGGCAATAACAACAGAATTCGTCCCTAGAAGTCTAAAAATTCAAAATACTTTTGCTGTTTTTCCTTACTCCCCTATTTTTTGTATACCTGTTAAAATCCCAACAACACAACAATTAAATTAAACTATCGAGTCCAAATAACAGATTCGCAACTAAGCAAATCAAACCAAAACTATCTAAAAGCAATCCATATAAACCAAAAACATCTAAACTATGTCAAACATAATCAAAAACAAGTATTTATATACAACCATCCATAAACATCTAATACATATGTCTAAAGAAATTCTAAACCAAGTATAAAATATGTACAAAAAATCCAAAGTAGCTACATCTAAAGGCATGAGCAACGGTGCAGTTAAATTTTCTATAAAATATTAAACTCCAATTCATTTGTAAAATTTCTAAATAAACAAAATAAAAAAAATCATGAAAAATCCAGCTATGACAATTGCCATAGCAGGCCTCATCGTGGATCTGACGCCTATAGATATAAGGATGGTCTTCATGTTCTCATAGGCAGAGGATTGCGCGCGCTTAGACCAAGACCTGTTGGAGGATAAAAATACATATTCATAACAAAAGCTAAAGGTGTACACGTTAGGTCTAAGTCAAGATAATGAGCCAAACCTAAGGAGTCCAAAAGGACTTTCATATTCTATCTAGAGACCAGAAACACAACCGATGATGCCTGTATAAAAGATGGAAAAAGAGGGAAAACCTGCCCATACAGCCAGTGACACTACTGGAAGTTACTGCTAAGGTACTCCCCCTCTTCTATAAAGGATATACAATTGACTTAACTATCGTATGTCCGATCTTTGGAATGAATTACTGCAATCAATGAATCAACCAGTGAATCACTTTTAGTAGTTCTTGTTAAGTAAATTTTTCTAAGCCGATAAAGAGTGGGCCTAACATAGAGCAAAACTAAACCCTAGCTAATTCTCAAAACATATCATATATCAGTTAATTTGTTATCCCTTTTTTTATGAAGATATTTTCAAACCCTAATCCTCAAAACCATAAAAGATTTTCTTACAAATTGATCTTTGTTCTCCCATTAATTCTCACACAAGCGCACATCGCATCTCCATATATCGATCGGCTCTTTTAAAGGCTTCACACATCTAGGAAGAAGATCAAAAGGCGGAATCTAAATACATTACTGCAATTTTAATGAAAAATAAACAAGTAACTGAAATGTTCTTCCAAAGTCTTAAATTATCAACAAAAAAAACAGAAAAAAGAAGAAAAAAAGCGGGAAGAATTATTGTACCAAGATTGCGATAATAATACAAGATTGCGATAATAATGGATCAACTTGAAGTAGATCAATCAGGCTTGGCTGGATTACAGTGAAGATGATGAACATTTGGAATTGGAATGAGAAGAAAAATTCATAATGAAGAGAATTTGATGCGCAAAAAATAAGGGCATCTTATAATTAAGATAGAAATTTATGCACGAGTTGGAAGGTTTAGTGGATTCAAAAAAGAGATATTTAATGGAAAAAAATATTATAAAGGGCCTTAAAAGGAAAAGGGGGCCACCAAAAATAGCAAACGCATCTCTATTAGAAGGTGATATTGTGGATAGAAATGAAATGATCCTCAAGACTCTGGAGGATGAGAAACTTATAGGATTAATTGAAGAAGATAAAGTTGAAGAAGCAAAGGAGAAGATTGAATTTTTTTTGTTATGATATATTTGCATATAAGATTGCCGACTTAAGTCTCGCATCTCTATCTGTTATAAATCTCAAGTACTAATCTTCTGCTTTAACTACTAGATAAAGATATGTTATCCTTGCAACAAACACAATCCATGTACTACAATATATAGGTGATCATAATACCATGCATATAGTGTGTGAGAGAAAATTCCCAAAACTTGCTGTGTTGTATCTCTTGGGTGGTATCAAAGCTTCTAGATAGAAATGTCGTCGATCTCTTTCTTGGCCGATTCAGGTAAACAATCTAGCATAGTTCAACCTCAAAGTAATCAACACCCGATATAGAGATACATATCATGAGATGTATGAAGCATATGTAGATGAATTGACTAAAGCATATATATGATGCATGATTAAATGTAATATGTATGTTATGTGAAGCATGAAATGTGTAGACTGTTGGACTTGTTGGGCCGTTGTGCTCAATCTTGCAAACAATTTTGCAGATAAAGGTCGATATTAATAGCTGACCATAACGTCCAAGGATTCAAGATAAATAAAGGAATACAAGAAGAAATAGTAACTGAAGATAATTTGTGTTTTAGTGACAAACTCACGTTTTGGTGTAATCTCTTTAGCACACTTATACCTGGTAAATTGTTAAATGTTAGAAAACTTATTTGCAGTCTCTAGCTATGTTAAATGAACGTAAATATTATATATTGTAGTTGAGTAGTTAAAGAACACTGCACTAAAGAATATTTAAATTTAGATTGTGAGCTAATGAATACTCGCAATTAATGTATCAATACGGAACATATTATTTATAGTTTGAGATGTATAAATTAAATCATGTAAGATCTACATATGTAATAGTAGGTAGTGAAGGTTATAGATTATGGAATAGAAGAATTAATGCATTAATTTGTATTCTAAGTAAGATTGTGTTCATTAAATTATGAATAAATGTTGTATATATTGAGATGAAGGTAGTACCATGACGTACCAAGTTCGAGGTTCAAGGGACCCGAATTTGGGGTGTCACACCCTCGGTCATCCGAAATCGAAACAGCTCCTTAGATATCTCATATCTAGCAGTCCTACTTTGCTCACCATACAAATCTTTGAGGTTCAGCAATATAGTAGGAGCATCTATAGTTTCATGCTGACGCTGAAAATCGTTACTCATGGATGCGATCATGATGCATGGAACCATGGTTGTATCATCTTGACACTTTCTAAAAGTAACAATCTCTCACAATACTTCATACTGTAAACCAAAACGTAACAGTGTTTCACCACAGTTATTCACACTAAAACGTGTACTCTAGGTGATCAGTCTATTGTACTCTATAACAACTATATGTGTTCATAGATTGGAATATATTATCCAACCGGTATATTCTCATTTTTCAGGGTTGTTCACCTCAGACTTAACACAAGATTCCGTAACAAAATAATTTGGTTTGACATAAATTTTCAAAGAATACTTGAATTTCATAAATATTTGTCTAGCTGAATCAAATAGCTTAGACGTATACGACGTATACCAATAATTCAAACATCAATCGAAACATTTGTTTAGCCACTTTAATTAGCATTGACTTTTCTTTAAATATTTCAAAATTATGAAAATCATTTTATGACGTTATGATACCGCATTGTCTCCACAGTCCGTTGAGGATTCCGTCATTTGGTGACTTTGTCATACTACATCATATCATAGTGGGTTGGCGATACTATGATCACATCTAACACTAGGTTATTCTGTATTGATGACTCCATCATTTATCATCTCTGCACTAAATGCATTAATGATATATAAAATATATTTTGATATTTTCAAATCATTTTGCCTAACTGAAACAATTAGCATATACATATGAATAATATGACATTTTTTAAACTTATTGGCTCAAAAATTGATCCAACATATTTTTCGAAAACACAAAAGTGCAAATATCAGCACGATGTCAATAAATTCGAAATCTAATATATAGCTAAAAGATTTGGAAAACCTATGCTTCCTCCATCAACTCCAACTTTTCTTCAATACTCCATTACTTATTAATTCTATCATCACCAGTGCCCATCATATTGTAAATTCTTAGTTCACAATCTAAAACTTTTTTATATCCCAGAACAGTTCATCAAACTTACCACACGTTATGAGTTCAAGAACTTGCCACAATAATATGAGTTTAGGAACTTGTATTAGCAATACGTAGTCTAAGAATCAATCAGGGACTGTCCATACGCTTAGGGGTTCAAAAACATACCATACAATTATGAGTCACAAACTTACCATAAGCATGAGTGTTAAGAACTCACACCTTAATCTTAAATGATCTAACTATCAAATATAAATATGAGAAAAGAATCACATTCTTGCCATATGTATATCGATAGCGCGACACCAATATTAAAACGATTATCAATGTGTTAAACTGAGTAGTCGTTAGACCAATCACAAAATTCTTGCCCATACAAAGGTTTGTACAACACATGTGACGCCCCCAAAATAGGTATACAACACCCATTCTGAGTCGCCAAATACATGGTACAGAAAGCAAACTACAACTTCAATAATACAATTATCGTGCAAAATACGACGACACATACTGTGAGTTTGAATACAAATATAGTCTAATAGAGATTATACAAACTCAAAAGGAGTCCTTATTACAATTATTGATATACTATTTTACAAAATAGTGAGGACTACTACTACATTTATCTTGAACCATCACTCCATACCCTAGCTAGTTCCTGCTATGTTCTCACCTCCTGGGAAGAAAAATGGAACAAAAAGGAAAAGGGTGAGCTCAACTAGCCCAGTAAAGAATATTATGACTAAGATAATATACAACAAATTATCATTAGTTTTTAACAGAGAAAATCTGATAAAATATAATAGACAACAAGTTTTAGATCAACAAATGCAGCGGAAACATCAAACCACTAGAAGAGTCAAGTAGAGAATGAGTTCTACTATCTTCTAAGATTTAAAAATCCATTATCAATATTTTATCCCTGTAACAATAATCAATAACCATCTTTAATCAAATATTCATCTTTGCACTACAGGCCAAAGATATTCATTTGTATCACCAGTCGGTCATGTTCATCTCAACACCTGTTCATCTTTGCATTATGGGCCAAAGATATTCATTTGTTAATCATTCATCTTTGCACTACGGGCCAAAGATATTCAGTAATATCATCATTTAGGACTGAGGATGATAAAAAATATTTTAAAGAACGAATCCAGTGAGACACAAGGATAAATATTAGGGATTCGTATTTCAGTTTATCCAAGTTCAATAATACTCCATAATAAACTATAGTGGAGTAAAATTCAAAAATGAAGATTAAAACACGGATTAAATTTCAAGAATAAGGGTCACAACAGATAATCGGGAAGGAAATTTTTTTTTTCTTTTGTGAACAGTACCCGTGAACAGTAACTGTGAACAGTACCCGTGAACAGTACCCGTAAACAGTACCCGTGAACAGTAACTGTGAACAGTACCCGGTCATGAAAAGTTCCAAATTTGATAAAAAGTTCAGACCAATATTCCTATGAAATGATATTAGATGAAGCAAAATTTCTAATCATTTTAAGAATTATAGAAGCAATACTTACCATAGTAAGTTAAAATTTAGAGAATATGAAATGAAATAATATCCCTTCCATACTATGGAGTATGAAAGAAAATAATATTTCTTACGAGTATTGAAATAAAATAATATCCTTTACCTTGGTAGAAACTGGATTTGACTGGAATATCGGATATTATTCTGAGAAAATCTTGCAGAAAAACTTCCCTCAAAATATTCGTATATTCAAGAAAAAATACTCACAATACTATGGAATAAGAATTTCTGAATTTAGAAATGGTGTGATGAGGAAGGAGGGTTACCCCTCTATTTATACTAAAATTCAGACGAAGGCAATTACTTAATTTCTTTCCTGCCTAACCTTTTGCCTAACTTTTTCTTATTTCAATGGTTGGGGCCACATAATGACTTTGCAGACAATTCATTTCCAAACATCCTAACTCTTATTGGTTGAGGGCCCATGACATAGGAAATATGTAATGAGTTTGCAGGAGAAACAAATGAAATCAGTACATGGTTTTGAAAAGGAAGAAATGTAATACCCCGGTTTTTGAAAAACAAGGAGATCAAAGCCATGCTTCTCACTTTTCAATGCTTAACATAGCAATTAATCACAATTGGTAAGGTCCACCCTTTGGAATAAATTTTGTAGATAACATCTTCCACCCACCATTTCAATGTTACAACAAAGTATTCAAATATTAACCACATGCGTATATATTATAATAATATTATTATTAAATAATTATTATAATATTATATATGAATGAATATTTTATCAGAGAAATAATTGTAATTCCACAGAAAATATGTTAAACTTTCAACAATTATTTCATACTAAAATTCCTTCATTTATATCCACATAAAATAAATATTTCCTTATCATATAAATCAATAATTAATTATTCATAAATAATATTACAGAATCACAATTATGACAACCAGGCCGTTCCCAGGAAAGAGGGGGCTTTCCAATAAGGATTTCTCCTTACTGGCGCGCAATTAGGTGACCAAACCTCTCCTTAGACAGAACTTTCTAGACATTGCCAATAATGCTATCTAATAATATTATTCAAATAATATGAATTATTGATCTGATAATGGAAAATACTGTGCAGTGATAATTATTGAAACAACAATAATATAAAATATCAACGCAACAATTATTGAATCAATAAAATAAAATATTAAACAGTAATTACTGTAACAATTATTGAGTAGTGCCTTCTTACGTACGAATCAATAATTTAACAATACTGTGCAATACCGTGTGCTACTGTGCAACTACGCGTATTACTGTATTTTAACCACCGGGTATTCCAACAGTGTTAACGGTAACAACTACGCCGTTATTTATAAAAACTCAAGCTTGTCGTTTTCTTCATCAGACAGTTATTCCGTTATGGGGCCCACAAATGACTGCGCCGTCGTACGGATATTCCCGACAAAAAGAATATTCCACGACCAAACGAATATTCCCCGACAACAATGATTATTTTATAACCACTTGCTTATTTTAAAAATTTTGCACATTTCACCCATAACCAAAGTATTATATCAAATTATCACCTTACTATTCACAATAATAAATAGAGGAAATTCGATTTTATTTATAATAAGTTGGGGTCTTACAACCTCCACTCCTTATGAAATTTCGTCCTCGAAATTGACGTACGTACCTGGTGTTTCGAACAGGTGAGGGTACCTTACTTTCATTTCTGATTCCAACTCCCAGGTCATTTTTTCAATAGCATGGTTCCTCCATAAAACCTTAACTTGTGGTATAACCTTGGTGCGTAGGACATGCTCTTTCCTATCCAAGATCTTAACAGGTACCTCTTCGTACGTTAAATCTTCGGCTATCTCGTCTGGTTCTAACGCAATAATATGGTTCGGGTCTTTCACATATTTACGAAGCATGGATATGTGAAAAACATTATGAACACGAGACATATTTGGAAAAAATGCAAGTATATAGGCCACATTTCCTATTCGGACAAGAATCTCAAATGGATCAACAAATCGTGGATTGAGCTTTCCTCTCTTCTCAAATCTTGTAACTCCTTTCCATGGAGCAATACGTAACAGTACATGATCTCCAATATTAAACTCCACGTCCTTTCTATGAAGATCAGCATAACTCTTTTGCCGATCTTGTGAGGTTTGAATACGTTGTCGAATCGTTTGGATCTTCTCTGTAGTCATTCGTACCAACTCTGGTCCCAACAATGTTGATTCTCCCACCTCATCCCAGCATACTGGAGAGCGACATTTTCTTCCATACAACGCCTCGAATGGAGCCATGCCTATACTTGCTTGATAACTGTTGTTGTAGGAGAATTCCACCAGTGGTAGGTACTTATCCCAACTCCCTTTGAAATCTAGGACACAGAGTCTTAATAGATCTTCAAGAGTTTGAATAGTCCTCTATGATTATCCGTCCGTTTGAGGATGGTATGCCGAACTGAATCGTAAATCCGTGCCCATAGCTTTCTGCAAGCTAACCCAAAATCGTGAAGTGAATCTTGGCTCACGATCTGAAACTATGGATACTGGCATGCCATGCAATCTCACAATCTCATTCACGTACATACGAGCAAGACGTTCAAGGGAATAAGTCTCACGTATCGGCAAGAAATGGGCAGACTTGGTTAATCTATCAACAATAAACCAAATCGCATCTATGGCTTGAGAAACTTTGGGAAGACCTGTAACGAAATCCATAGTAATGTGTTCCCACTTCCATTCCGGAATCTCAAGTGGTTGCAATGGACCTTTTGGCACTTGATGCTCCGCCTTTACACGTTGACAAGTTAAGCACCTCGAGATAAACTCTGCGATCTCTCTCTTCATATTGTTCCACCAAAATGTATGTCGAATATCATGATACATTTTGGTACTCCCAAGATGGATTGCAAACGGGGTGTTGTGTGCCTCCATCATGATTCTATGCTTCAAGTCAGAATCGTTAGGAACACAAAGTCTGGAGTTGAATCTAAGTATTCGTTCTTCATCAATTCTCGCTTCTGGAATAGCTCATTCTTGCACTTTCTTCTTCATACGTATCAGCCCCAGGTCCGTAGCTTGAGCAGCTTTAACTTTATCGATTAAAGTCGGTTCTACTCGTATATTTGATATCATCACGTGGATACTTGGAGCCTTCATCTCTATCTTCATCCTTTGCAAGTCATACAAAATGGGCCTTTGCATTGACAATATCGCACTCGTACTCGCATGTGATCTTCTACTCAATACGTCAGCAACTACGTTCGCTTTTCCAGGATGATATTGAATAGTGTGATCGTAATCTTTCAATAGTTCAAGCCAACGTCGTTGCCGCATGTTTAGTTCTTTTTGGGTGAAGAAATATTTGAGACTTTTATGGTCCGTATAAATCTCCACTTTCTCCCCATACAAGTAGTGTCTCCAAATTTTCAGCGTGAATACGACTGCTGCCAACTCTAGATCATGAGTAGGATAATTCCTCTCATATTCTTTGAGTTGTCGTGAGGCATAGGCTATAACTTTCCCATGTTGCATGAGAACACATCCTAACCCTTTGCCTGAAGCATCACTGTATATAACAAATCCATCCGTACCAGATGGTATTGCCAGAACAGGTGCCGATATGAGTCTCCTCTTGAGCTCTTGGAAACTCTTCTCGCATTCCTCGCTCCATACGAATTTTGTATCTTTCAGAATCAACTGAGTTAACGTAGTAGCGATTCGAGAAAATCCTTCCACGAATCTCCGATAATAACCAGCTAAGCCCAGAAAGCTACGTACTTTGGTCACCGACTTTGGTTGTTCCCAACTTTGTATGGCTTTAATCTTCGCCGGGTCAACAGATACTCCATGTTTTGACACCACGTGCCCAAGGAATGCTACTTCCTCAAGCCAGAACTCGCATTTCTTTAGCTTGGCATAAAGCTTGTTTTCACGAAGCCTTTCAAGTATCAGCTTCAAATGGTGCTCATGATCTTCACGGCTTTTGGAATAGATGAGGATGTCATCAATAAACAACAACGAACTGATCCAAATATTCCTTGAATACTCTGTTCATCATATCCATGAAAGCAGCTGGAGCATTAGTCAATCCGAAAGACATGACTAAGAATTCATAATGCACGTACCGAGTTCTGAAGGCAGTCTTTGGAATATCCTCAGTTTTAATCGTCAGCTGATGATATCCAGAACGAAGGTCGATCTTTGAAAAGAATTGTGCTCCTTGCAACTGGTTGAACAGATCATCAATACGAGGTAACGGATACTTATTCTTGATGGTGACATGGTTCAATTCTTGGTAGTCAATACAAAGTCGCATACTCCCGTCTTTCTTCTTTACGAATAAAACAGGAGCACCCCAAAGAGATGTACTAGGACGAATGAAACCGATGTCTAATAACTCCTGTAGTTGGACTTTTAACTCCTGAAGTTTAATAGGAACCATTCGATATGGGGTTTTAGAAATGGGTTTTGTACCCGGTTCAAGGTCAATAAAGAATTCAACATCACGTTCTGGGGGTAGACCGGGAAGCTCTTCAGGAAATACATCAGGAAATTCTCTAACCATAGAAATATTATTCAAATCTGACTTGTCTTTGTTCAAATCCATAACATGGGCTAAGAAAGCTTGACATCCGTTTTTTAATAAACGAATAGCTTTGTGGCTTGATATGACAGTGACTGATTTTAGTGGTTTAGTAGTTTGAATTCGTATGACAGGTTGGCTAGGAATATGAAAACTAACCACCTTACGAAAATAATCAATTTTTGCATGATGAGTGGTTAACCAATCAATTCCTAAAATCACATCAAAAGTAAGTATTTTTAAAGAGATATGATCAACAGGTAATTTGATAGTGCCAACTTGGATCATGCAAGATTTATAAATTGTAGATGTAACGAAGGTTTCACCCAACGGAGTTTCAACAGATAAGTCAAAGTCCAATTTCTCAGGAGTCAAGTTTAAATGTTGAGCACAAGCAGGAGAGATAAAAGAATAGGTAGAACTGGTATCTAGTAAGGTATAAACTTCGAAAGAGTTTATGATAAGCTTACCCGTGATCACCTCGTTTGGGTTCCTCGCGTTTTGTGCCGTCACGACAAACGCCCTTCCAGGAACCACCGACTTTAACTTGTCCTGGACAGCCTTTGGTGTAAGACCCCGAATTTTATGAAATAAAAGTATTCAATAATTACTATTCAGTAAATGGTTAAATTGATAAATGTTAAAGTTAAGGGTGATATATGAAATTTTTTTCAAAATAAATAAGTGGTTATAAAATAATCATTGTTGTCGGGAATATTCGTTGGTCGTGGAATATTCTTTCTGTCAGGGAATATTCGTACAACGGCGCAGCTATTTGTGGGTCCCATAACGAAAAATGGTCGGATGAAGATAACGACAAAAATTGCGTTTTTATAAAATTATTGATTCTTACGTAATAATGCACTACTGAATAATTGTTACAGTAATTACTGTTCAATATTTTATTTTATTGATTCAATAATTGCTGCGTTAAAATTTTATATTATTGTTGTTCAATAATTGTCACTGCACAGTATTTCCCATTATCAGATCAATAATTCATATTATTTGAATAATATTATTAGATAACATTATTGGCAATGTCTAGAAAGTTCTGTCTAAGAAGAGGTTTGGTCACCTAATTGCGCGCTAGTAAGGAGAAATTCTTATTGGAAAGCCCCCTCTTTCCTGGGAACGGCTTGGTTGTCATAAATGTGATTCTATAATATTATTTGTGAATAATTAATTATTGATTCATATGATAAGGAAATATTTATTTTATGTGGATATAAATGAGGGATATATTTTTGTGGTTAAAAATGAAGGAGTTAATGATGAGGTGTTTTATCTATATTTTTGTCGGAACGGAGGTATTAAAAATCAAATTAGGATTTTTAAGATATTTTGCGAGGGTTATAATTTTTAATCCGACCGTTGGATCGTGGTAATATTTGGATATGTTATACATATATAAGTTGAGTATATGTCCACAAATTTTGAACCGTTAAAAATGAACGTATGATTTGTTATGAATTTTATGAGATGACTGGTTCAGAAATTATTAAATTTTCGGAGTTAATCATTTTGGTGGAAAATTCTAGAATTGGTGGGACCCACTCTTAGTTGGTGAAGAAATGTGCTGAGATTTTTATTCAAATGTGGTGGGTGAGAATAGTAGCAGGTAAAGCCATCAGGTTGCAGGTTAAGTCTTCTTCGGCGTGCTAACATTTTCCTATAAATAGAGGGCTAAGTTAGAATTGAAAATCACACCAGAAACATAAGCTTTCTCTCTTTCTCTCTCTATATTATGAAGCATATTTTGTGAGTATTTAGATACTTTGAGAGTTGCTATTCAGTGCAAGTTTCTTTCGGCTTTGCATTCCAGTCAGAAATACTGCACTTTTGAGGTAAGGGATAGTAATGGATTTTAAGGGTTATTATGTTTTTCAGTTCATAATTCTTCTGACCTTCAGAAAATTTTGGAAAAATTTGAAATGATATTTTGATGAGTTTTCTTGATTGTGTCCAAAAATGGTAATTTTTGGATGTATAGATTAAGAGTTATGAATTTTATGAGAAAAGACTATTTTAAAAGCAACCGCTTATAATTCCTTGTGGTTAACTCCAAAATTGATGAAATTTTTATTGGGGGTACATGTATATGATAGAAGTATACTCTGTAAATTTCAGAATTTTTGGACAAAAGTTCAATTTTTGATAAATGTCTAAATATTCGGCTGTTTTGGTCATATGAAAAATAGTAAATGAATATTAAAAATTCTGAGAAAAATATATGTTCAATATGGGACTATATTATGCTAAATTCCAGAAAAGAAATATTTTTAGAACTGATTTGGTATTTTTCATGAAAATAGACTAGTTATGAGTAAATGAATTAAATATGTTATGTGAAGTAAGAAAATTGAAAAATAGGATTTTATGGCTTGAGAATCCTATATGAGGTATATGCAGATTTTTGATGAGGGTTTTTGGTTATTGGTGATGAAATCTTATGAGTTTGGCATTTTAGGATGATTAAATGCATTATTTAGTAAATTGTAAACAATTAAAATAAATTACTTATAAGCTTAAGATATGTTATTCTTTCAATATCATTATACCGAAATATTGGTATGAATTTTATTGTGGAATTTTTACCTTTTTGTGTTGGGGTTACTATTCACGAGTTACTATTCACGAGTTACTATTCACGAATTACTATTCATGAGATTCACGAGTTACTATTTATGACAAAATTGATTTCTTTTTCTGACTAAATTATAGTTAATTTATGAATATTACTCTTGAAATTAAATCTATATTTTGATCATATTGTTTTTTATTATCATATATAACATTTTTATAACCCTGATGTTGAATTTCTCTTTCACTTGAGTGTAAAGATGGGTAAATTATTGGTATGATCGTGACTGAGGAATATCTTTGGCCTGTAGTGCAAAGATGAATTGTTAATTGGTATGATCATGACCATTGAATTTATAATTGAATATCTTTAGCTTAAGTGTAAAGATGAATTGATTAACATGGTTATAATTATTGTTTATATAAATTCTGAAATGATTATATATTTCTTTGAGATATTAATATCTTTGGCCTGTAGTGCAAAGATGAACTGTTGTTGAATATCTTTGGCCTGTAGTGCAAAGATGGTCTGTTGATGAATATCTTTGGCCTGTAGTGCAAAGATGAACTGTTGTTGAATATCTTTGGCCGTAGTGCAAAGATGGATTTATTAGTATGATTATGAACAGGAACTGTGATTTGGTATAACCATGATCTTTGATATTTCAGGTAAAGACAGGCGATGAAAATATTCTTCGTCCTGGGTGCGAAGAAAAATTTAGAATCACAATTATGATTATGAGTTATTCATATGATTGTGGAAAGGAACTGTTGAGTGATGTTGTATGGATAAAACATTGTTGGTAGATTTTTAACATGGAGAAGATAATAGACTTTATGGTCTATTTGACTCTTCTAATGGATTGCTCGTTCCGCTGCAACTATGGTTGAATTTTTTTATCATCTACCATATGTTCTAAATCTCTGATTTATTACTGATGAAGACTATTGATAATTTATTTATCTTTAGTCATGATATTCTTTACTGGGCTAGTTGTGCTCACCCTTCTGTTCACAATTCCTTTCAGGTAATAAGAGTATAGCTGGATCGAGCGGGGGTAACAGGGGAATAGAACGGTGGTCATCATTTAGGAGTTATATTTGGTGAATCATCTAGGGTGAAGCAAACCCAATGTTGGAAGGGTATTTTGCAACTATCATACAAGATGTCTAATAACATACAACCTCGTGTCATCATAAGACAGGATTGTGCTCATCCACTTGCTGAGTATATATACAAGCACTACTTATATAATCTTGGTATTTGTTTGAAGTATAATTTTCAATTAGAGACAGTGGAGATAATGATAAGTCAAGAGAAGACTCACCATTGGGAAGAATATGATAGTAATCTTCTCGTTTTTCTTTGGGGTATATTGGGTTAACCAAGGATAATTCTGTGGCCATATGATATCTATCACAACCTAGAAGCATGGCCTCCCATGTACAAAGGTTTCCTTGAGCACTTCCCAAATATTCTAATTTCTAAAACACTTTTTGACTATACCTTTATGTAAGGTGTCATTGTGAGGTGCTGTCCACGGTTGGGACATGAGTCACATTTGGTATATATTTGTATCCAAACTCACAGTATATGTGTTGTTGTATTTTGTACGACATTTGTTGTAATGAAGTTGTAGTTGTTTTCTGTACCATGTATTTGGCGACTCAGAATAGGTTGGATGGAATGGACCTATTTTGGGGTTGTCACAGTTGGTATCAGAGCTTAGGGATATGATCTCTGGCAGAGATCGGGGAATAGAACTAGGAGGGGAGAGATGAGTAAATCCTTCGCTAGTGTGTCCTACCTAAGCTTATTTGTTGGTCAGTCATAATATCGAGATATTATGTGATATGTGAATTTGTTAAATTAACCCTTGTTTTGAATTTGTATTCTAGAATGATATTTGAAATACAGGAGATGAGCAATGGAGAAATTATGATGACAGGGAAGATGGAATTTGAAATGAAAGGAAGGTATTTTCAACTCTTTGAAATACCAGGTACGTAAATTTTGGGGACGAAATTTCATAAGGAGGGGAGATTGTAAGACCCCGAATTTTATGAAATAAAAGTATTCAATAATTACTATTCAGTAAATGGTTAAATTGATAAATGTTAAAGTTAAGAGTGATATATGAAATTTTTTTCAAAATAAACAAGTGGTTATAAAATAATCATTGTTGTCGGGGAATATTCGTTGGTCGTGGAATATTCTTTCTGTCGGGGAATATTCGTACGACGGCGCAGCTATTTGTGGGTCCCATAACGAAAAATGGTCGGATGAAGATAACGACAAAAATTGCGTTTTTATAATTAACGGCGTAGTTGTTACCGTTAACACTGTTGGAATACCCGGTGGTTAAAATACAGTAATACACGTTATTGCACAGTATTTTTAAAATTATTAATTCTTACGTAAGAAAGCACTACTGAATAATTGTTATAGTAATTACTGTTCAATATTTTATTTTATTGATTCAATAATTTCTGCGTTGAAATTTTATATTATTGTTGTTCAATAATTGTCACTGCACAGTATTTCCCATTATCAGATCAATAATTCATATTATTTGAATAATATTATTAGATAACATTATTGGCAATGTCTAGAAAGTTCTGTCTAAGGAGAGGTTTGGTCACCTAATTGCGCGCCAGTAAGGAGAAATTATTATTGGAAAGCCCCCTCTTTCCTGGGAACGGCCTGGTTGTCATAAATGTGATTCTATAATATTATTTGTGAATAATTAATTATTGATTCATATGATAAGGAAATATTTATTTTATGTGGATATAAATGAGGGATATATTTTTGTGGTTAAAAATGAAGGAGTTAATGATGAGGTGTTTTATCTGTATTTTTGTCGGAACGGAGGTATTGAAAATCAAATTAGGGTTTTTAAGATATTTTGCGAGGGTTATAATTTTTAATCCGACCGTTGGATCGTGGTAATATTTGGATATGTTATACATATATAAGTTGAGTATATGTCCACAAATTTTGAACCGTTAAAAATGAACGTATGATTTGTTATGAATTTTACGAGATGACTGGTTCAGAAATTGTTGAATTTTCGGAGTTAATCATTTTGGTGGAAAATTCTAAAATTGGTGGGCCCCACTCTTGGTTGGTGAAGAAATGTGCTGAGATTTTTATTCAAATGTGGTGGGTGGGAATAGTAGCAGGTAAAGCCATCAGGTTGCAGGTTAAGTCTTCTTCGACGTGCTAACATTTTCCTATAAATAGAGGGCTAAGTTAGAATTGAAAATCACACCAGAAATATAAGCTTTCTCTCTTTCTCTCTCTATATTATGAAGCATATTTTGTGAGTATTTAGATACTTTGAGAGTTGCTATTCAGTGCAAGTTTCCTTCGGCTTTGCATTCCAATCAGAAATACTGCACTTTTGAGGTAAGGGATAGTAAGGGATTTTAAGGGTTATTATGTTTTTCAGTTCATAATTCTTCTGACCTTCAGAAAATTCTGGAAAAATTTGAAATGATATTTTGATGAGTTTTCTTGATTGTGTCCAAAAACGGTGATTTTTGGATGTATAGATTAAGAGTTATGAATTTTATGAGAAAAGACTATTTTAAAAATAACCGCTTATAATTCCTTGTGGTTAACTCCAAAATTGATGAGGTATATGCAGATTTTTGATGAGGGTTTTTGGTTATTGGTGATGAAATCTTATGAGTTTGGCATTTTAGGATGATTAAATGCATTATTTAGTAAATTGTAAACAATTAAAATAAATTGCTTATAAGCTTAAGAAATGTTATTCTTTCAATATCATTATACCGAAATATTGGTATGAATTTTATTGTGGAATTTCTACTTTTTTGTGTCGGGGTTACTATTCACGAGTTACTATTCACGAGTTACTATTCATGAGTTACTATTTACGAGTTACTATTCATGAGTTACTATTCATGAGTTACTATTTATGACAAAATTAGTTTATTTTTCTGACCAAATTATAGTTAATTTATGAATATTACTCTTGAAAGTAAATCTATATTTTGATCATATTGTTTTTTATTATCATATATAACATTTTTATAACCCTGATGTTGAATTTCTCTTTCACTTGAGTGTAAAGATGGGTAAATTATTGGTATGATCGTGACTGAGGAATATCTTTGGCCTGTAGTGCAAAGATGAATTGTTAACTGGTATGATCATGACCATTGAATTTATAATTGAATATCTTTAGCTTAAGTGTAAAGATGAATTGATTAACATGGTTATAATTATTGTTTATATAAATTCTGAAATGATTATATATTTCTTTGAGATATTAATATCTTTGGCCTGTAGTGCAAAGATGAACTGTTGTTGAATATCTTTGGCCTGTAGTGCAAAGATGGTCTGTTGATGAATATCTTTGGCCTGTAGTGCAAAGATGAACTGTTGTTGAATATCTTTGGCCGTAGTGCAAAGATGGATTTATTAGTATGATTATGAACAGGAACTGTGATTTGGTATAACCATGATCTTTGATATTTCAGGTAAAGACAGGCGATGAAAATATTCTTCGTCCTGGGTGCGAAGAAAAATTTAGAATCACAATTATGATTATGAGTTATTCATATGATTGTGGAAAGGAACTGTTGAGTGATGTTGTATGGATAAAATATTGTTGGTGGATTTTTAACATGGAGAAGATAATAGACTTTATGGTCTATTTGACTCTTCTAATGGATTGCTCGTTCCGCTGCAACTATGGTTGAAAATTTTTATCATCTACCATATGTTCTAAATCTCTGATTTATTACTGATGAAGACTATTGATAATTTATTTATCTTTAGTCATGATATTCTTTACTGGGCTAGTTGTGCTCACCCTTCTGTTCACAATTCCTTTCAGGTAATAAGAGTGTAGCTGGGTCGAGCGGGGGTAACAGGGGAATAGAACGGTGGTAATCATTTAGGAGTTATATTTGGTGAATCATCTAGGGTGAAGCGAACCCAACGTTGGAAGGGTGTTTTGCCACTATCATACAAGATGTCTAATAACATACAACCTCGTGTCATCATAAGACAGGATTGTGCTCATCCACTTGCTGAGTATATATACAAGCACTACTTATATAATCTTGGTGTTTGTTTGAAGTATAATTCTCAATTAGAGATAGTGGAGATAATGATAAGTCAAGAGAAGACTCACCATTAGGAAGAATATGATAGTAATCTTCTCGTTTTTCTTTGGGGTATATTGGGTCAACCAAGGATAATTCTGTGGCCATATGATATCTATCACAACCTAGAAGCATGGCCTCCCATGTACAAAGGTTTCCTTGAGCACTTTCCAAAGATTCTAATTTCTAAAACACTTTTTGACTATACCTTTATGTAAGGTGTCATTGTGAGCTGTCCACGGTTGGGACATGAGTCACATTTGGTATATATTTGTATCCAAACTCACAGTATATGTGTTGTTGTATTTTGCACGACATTTGTTGTAATAAAGTTGTAGTTATTTTCTGTACCATGTATTTGGCGACTCAGAATAGGTTGGATGGAATGGACCTATTTTGGGGGTTGTAACATTTGGAGTCACCATTCCCGTTGAACTTGGTTTCGTGACTAGACAATCTCTAGCTATATGACCTTCTTTTCCACAGTTATAACACATTTTGGATTGTTGTGGGCAGTTTGGGCTAATGTGTCCCTCTTTCCCGCATTTGTAACAAACGATCGGTGCTCGTTCTCCTCCCCTAGAAACAGTTGATGTTTGTGCTGACGTTTTTACGTTATCATTGTTGTACCTTCTCTTTTTGAAATCTCCTCCCAACTCGCTCCTTCTATTATCACGGCCACGATTACCACCAGAGTGGTTACCACTTTTGTCCGAATGTTTTCCTCCCTACTGGTTTTCATTGCTCCGATGACTGCCGTCACCGGTATGACCCTGGTTGTGGTCCCTTGGTTGAACATACTCATTATCTCGTTCTAATAATTGAGCCCTGTTTACAACATCTGAATATAAAGAAAATTTATGAGAGATAAGGTATTGACGAATCTCGGGTTTTAGACCTCTCAGAAACATCCTTGTCATTCGTTCCTCATTCTCGATCAAATGAGGTGCAAACCTGGATAACTCTGCAAACTTCGCCTCGTACTGGGATACCGTCATGTTATTTTGTTCCAGTCTGATAAACTCCACCTCCTTCATATGACGAATACTTTCAGGAAAGTACTTGTCATTGAATAGTTTCTGAAACGTTTCCCAAGACATGCTGAGTGCGGCTGGCTGGGTATGCTTCACAGACTCCCACCAGTAGTCTGCCTCACCGCGGAACATAAAGGTGGCGAATGGAACCTTCTGTTCCTCCGTGCATCCCAAGACATCGAATATCTTGGTAATTTGCTTAACCCACGTTTCCGCCATGATCGGATCCGACTTTTCCTTAAATTCAGGTGGTCCCAACTCCTTGAATTGCTTGGTTGTGACAAGCCATACATTGTTAGCATTTCCACCCGTATTTTGTGCATGAGTCTCCCTCGTCCGGTTTTGCATGAACTGCAAAAAGCTCCTAAACATTCCATCGTTCATCGTTTGCTCGGTAGTGTTGTTTACAAGAGGAATATTGCCTTCCTGTTGCACGTTCTCCTGGTTTGTGACTAAAGGTTGTTCCACAGTTTCGTATATTCTATTGTTAACGTTCTCAGCAGCCATTCTTAAATACTGCCATAAAACAAGGGTTAATTAAACAATTAACATATCACATAATATCCCTATATTATAACCGACCAACAAATAAGCTTAGGTATGACACACTAGCGAAGGATTTACTCATCTCTCCCCTCTTAGTTCTATTCCTCGATCTCCGCCAGAGACCATATCCCTAAGCTCTGATACCAACTGTGACGCCCCCAAAATAGGTATACAACACCCATTCTGAGTCGCCAAATACATGGTACAGAAAGCAAACTATAACTTCAATAATACAATTGTCGTGCAAAATACGACGACACATACTGTGAGTTTGAATACAAATATAATCTAATAGAGATTATACAAACTCAAAAGGAGTCCTTATTATAATTATTGATATACTATTTTACAAAATAGTGAGGACTACTAATACATTTATCCTGAACCATCACTCCATACCCCGGCTAGTTCCTGCTATGTTCTCACCTTCTGGGAAGAAAAATGGAACAAAAAAGAAAAGGGTGAGCTCAACTAGCCCAGTAAAGAATATTATGACTAAGATAATATATAACAAATTATCATTAGTCTTCAACAGAGAAAATCTGATAAAATATAATAGACAACAAGTTTTAGATCAACAACTGCAGCGGAAACAGCAAACCATTAGAAGAGTCAAGTAGAGAATGAGTTCTACTATCTTCTAAGATTTAAAAATTCATCATCAATATTTTATCCCTGTAACAACAATCAATAACCATCTTTAATCAAATATTTATCTTTGCACTACAGGCCAAAGATATTCATTTGTATCACCAGTCGGTCATGTTCATCTCAACACCTGTTCATCTTTGCATTACGGGCCAAAGATATTCATTTGTTAATCATTCATCTTTGCACTACGGGCCAAAGATATTCAGTAATATCATTATTTAGGACTGAGGATGATAAAAAATATTTTGAAGAACGAATCCAGTAAGACACAAGGACAAATATTAGGGATTCGTATTTCAGTTTATCCAAGTTCAATAATACTCCATAATAAACTATAGTGGAGTAAAATTCAAGAATGAAGATCAAAACACGGATTAAATTTCAAGAATAAGGGTCACAACAGATAATCGGGAAGGAAAGAAATTTTTTTTTTCTTTTGTGAACAGTACCCGTGAACAGTAACTGTGAACAGTACCCGTGAACAGTAACTGTGAACAGTAACCGTAAACAGTACCTGTGAACAGTAACTGTGAACAGTACTCGTGAACAGTACCCGATCATGAAAAGTTCCAAATTTGATAAAAAGTTCAGACCAATATTCCTATGAAATGATATTAGATGAAACAAAATTTCTAATCATTTCAGGAATTATAGAAGCAATACTTACCATAGTAAGTTAAAATTTAGAGAATATGAAATGAAATAATATCCCTTCCATACTATGGAGTATGAAAGAAAATAATATTTCTTACGAGTATTGAAATAAAATAATATCATTTACCTTGGTAGAAACTGGATTTGACTGGAATATCGGATATTATTCTGAGAAAATCTTGCAGAAAAACTTCCCTCAAAATATTCGTATACTCAAGAAAAAATACTCACAATACTATGGAATAAGAATTTCTGAATTTAGAAATGGTGTGATGAGGAAGGAGGGTTACCCCTCTATTTATACTAAAATTCGGACGAAGGCAATTGCTTACTTTCTTTCCTGCCTAACCTTTTGCCTAACTTTTTCTTATTTCAATGGTTGGGGCCACATAATGACTTTGCAGACAATTCATTTCCAAACATCCTAACTCTTATTGGTTGAGGGTCCATGACATAGGAAATATGTAATAAGTTTGCAGGAGAAACAAATGAAATCAGTACATGGTTTTGAAAAGGAAGAAATGTAATACCCGGTTTTTGAAAAACAAGGAGATCAAAGCCATGCTTCTCACTTTTCAATGCTTAACATAGCAATTAATCACAATTGGTAAGGTCCACCCTTTGGAATAAATTTTGCAGATAACATCTTCCACCCACCATTTCAATGTTACAACAAAGTATTCAAATATTAACCACATGCGTATATATTATAATAATATTATTATTAAACAATTATTATAATATTATATATGAATGAATATTTTATCAGAGAAATAATTGTAATTCCACAGAAAATATGTTAAACTTTCAACAATTATTTCATACTAAAATTCCTTCATTTATATCCACATAAAATAAATATTTCTTTATCATATAAATCAATAATTAATTATTCACAAATAATATTACAGAATCACAATTATGACAACCAGGCCGTTCTCAGGAAAGAGGGGGCTTTCCAATAAGGATTTCTCCTTACTGGCGCGCAATTAGGTGACCAAACATCTCCTTAGACAGAACTTTCTAGACATTGCCAATAATGCTATCTAATAATATTATTCAAATAATATGAATTATTGATCTGGTAATAGAAAATACTGTGCAGTGATAATTATTGAAACAACAATAATATAAAATATCAACGCAACAATTATTGAATCAATAAAATAAAATATTGAACAGTAATTACTGTAACAATTATTGAGTAATACCTTCTTACGTACGAATCAATAATTCAACAATACTGTGCAATACCGTGTGCTACTGTGCAACTACGCATATTACTGTATTTTAACCACCGGGTATTCCAACAGTGTTAACGGTAACAACTATGCCGTTATTTATAAAAACTCAAGCTTGTCGTTTTCTTCATCCGACAGTTATTCCGTTATGGGGCCCACAAATGACTGCGCCGTCGTACGGATGTTCCCGACAAAAAGAATATTCCACGACCAAATGAATATTTCCCGACAACAATGATTATTTTATAACCACTTGCTTATTTTAAAAATTTTGCACATTTCACCCATAACCAAAGTATTATATCAAATTATCACCTTACTATTCACAATAATAAATAGAGGAAATTCAATTTTATTTATAATAAGTTGGGGTCTTACAACTCAGCTATCAGATGAGTCCTCAATTGGAATCCTACACAATCATATCAAAAGGCCTTATCTTGCTCTTTGCCCAATACGAATTTTCTCTAATATGCATCTTAACATTTACGACTCTTTCCTGAGTTTACATTGTATTATTTCATAGTACATTATCTTTATAGTGTCATGTTATATCTTCTTAATCGTTTAACATATCATATGTTATTCAACAATTCAATCTGATCACATCGTGATCTTATTTTGTAATTATTTCTCCTTATCCTTACGATTATTTTATTCTACGATCTTATTCTTCCTTTTAATAATATTATATTATGATTTTACTTGCACTTTTTATCTTATAGATATCGTCTATTTATTATCACTTTTCATCTTTTTTATTGGAGTTAGGTAACTCCAGTTTCTTATCTTTATATTTCTTCAAGATTCTTTTTTGAATCTTCTTTATAATGAATTTTCTAAATTCATCTCTTATCACTTAAACTCTATCCAAGTTTATTCCTTATCATCCTTATCATCATCTCTACGGTTATAACCTAAGGTACTCATACCTAAGGTTTATAACTTATCAGCTCTGATACCAACCTGTGACGCCCCCAAATCCGGGTCTCTTGAACCTCAGAGCTGATGCGTTAAGGTACTACCTTCATCTCAATATATATAACCTTTGTTCATAAATTAATGAACAGAACATGACTTTTATACCAATTAATACATTATTCCATTCTGTTCTAGAATTTGTAAACTTTACAATCGGTTATTACATCTGTAGATCGTTCATGATCTATATATACATCTTAAATTATAAACAATATGTTTCATATTGACATATTAACTTACGAGTATTCATTAACTCTCAATTCAAAATTTTTAATATTCTTCTAGATAGAGTACTTCAACTCAACATTTATAATATAATAATAATAACACTCATTTAACATAATTATAGACTACACATACAAGTGTTCTAGCGTTTAATAGGTTACCGAGTATAATTACTCTAACAGGATCACACCAATGTGCTAGTTGTTACTAAAACACCAAACATCTTCCATCAAAATTTCTTCTTGTGAACCTTCGTCTATTCTGAAATCTTTGATGCTATGGTCATCTGTTTATATCGACTTCTATCTACAAAATTTGTTTACAAGGTTGATCACGACAGCTCAACAAGTCCAAAATAGTCTACACATTTCATGCTTCACATAACATACAAATTCCATATATTCATGCATCAAAAATTTTAGTCAATGCATCTACACATGCTTCATGCATCTCTATATGCATCATACATCATGATATGCATATATCTTTATATGCTGCATACTTATCATACAACACAATATAATCTTCATGTTGTATATCTAACACACACACACATACACACACACAAACACACACACACACACACAAATATATATATATATATATATATATATATATATATATATATATATATATATATATATATATACTTCACAAATTTTATGCTTTGCATTTAGTCACATAACATTCATGTAATCAACGAGTTCAATAAAACACATGTCACATTAACTACTATAAACATGGTTCAATGCACATTATTACATAAGAGCAAGTTACTGAAGAACTTGCCTTGAAGCGTTCTTTACGCGATTAGGAAAACTCGTCCTTCAAATGTCCTACACGATTAAGTGTACACACGAATCTCAATTAATCACATAACGACGCTTAATAATCACATATGTTAACTCTACTTTACATTTTATCATTCCCCCTTTTTAAATCCTGATACACAATGATTTAATCACGTTTTTAAAACTTATTAGCTAGGACACTTTCTTGTTCATTCGGTTATTACGTTAAACTTCATTTTTACTTCTTATTACGTTTCCTCATTCTTTATACCTAACGTATAAACTCAAGTTCAGAAAAACTCGCACGCATCGACATTTTATCATCTACTTCATCCTCCTTCATAATTTACTTCAAATGATAACTCACAGCATCGATGAACATCTATTTGATTAAGTAATTAATTATCACCTCGTGACTAAATCTAGTAATTGTCCTTTCGACTTATACCAAAGTATACACCCCTTCACATTATTTTTATAATATTCGTATAAAATTATATGATTAAGCTTTTCATAATCTTATACGTCACTAGTCGACCTACTCTTGTCGATTTAGACTACTTCGACGATTCACGACTCGTCAATTTTTGATTATTTTTATTCTGTTGAAAGCCTAATACCCTCTTTAAGTCTTCTTAACCACTTATTATTCATCTTAAACTTTCATCTAATATTATTAATTATTTAATAATATTTTATTCCTTTACTAATATTATTAATCCTTTAATAATATTTTATTTATTTACAAATATTATTAATCACCTCATAATATTATTAATCATTTAATAATATCTTAATCATTTACAAATATTATTAATCATTTAATACTATTTTAGTCATCTTTTAATATTATTAATCATTTAATAATATCTTAATCATTTATAATTATTATTAATCCTTTAATAATATTATAATCTCCTTCTAATATTATTACTCATTTAATAATATTTTAACCATTCTCAAATATTATTAATCCTTAAATAATACTTTAACCACTCATTAATATTATTAATCATTTAATAATAATTTAATTACTTACTAATATTGTTAATATTTAATAATATTTTAATCAAATACTAATATTATTAATTATTTAATAATATTTTTATTACTTACTAATATTATTAATTATTTAATAATATTTTAATCACTTACTAATATTATTAATCATTTAATAATATGTTAATCAAATACTAATATTATTAATCATTTAATAATATTTTAATTACTTAATAATATTATTAACCACTTAATAATATTTTAATCTAATATTATTAATTATTTAATAAAATTTTAATCATTTAATAAACTTATACACAATTTAATTTAATTGTTTACTATTTTATTTATTTAACAAATATAATATGCCATACACATTACATTTTATTAAAAATGATCAAAATACCATTATAAAATCTGAATATATCATATTAAAGGTCGTTTGTCAATAAAATCACATTTTTAACTTAACATAACTAAATTTACTCATTTATCCTTAAAACTTAAACATAACCATCAAAAATACCAAAACAACTTTTTATTTTTTTAGCTTATGGGAATATTACTATATGATATTTTAATGATAATATATTTTTCCTGCAATTTTTCAATTTCATTTACTATTTTTAAAGTGTCCAAAATAGTCTGAAATTGTTAAATTTATCGTAAATTATCATTTTTTCCAAAACGTACAAAAATTTCAAGGTAGTCTCCTATTATCAACATATAACTCTTGTAAAAATTACACATTTTTCTGAGTTACACACAAAGAGTTATTCCAGTTTACTTTTAAAATAATCTTTTCTTGCAAATATCATAACTTGAGTTCTAGACATCTAAAAATGCTCATCTTTGGACAGAACTTAGTTAACTTAACATACTACCACACTACAAAATATCAGATTTTTGAGACAATCAGAAGTGGTCAAAACTGATTTTTACCAAAACAGGCCAGAAATAGATCAATTTTCCAGTTTTGGTTTTCGTCTGGACTGTTTTGCCAAAACAGTTGTCATAACTTGCTAAGTTATCATTTTTAAGTGATTCCACTTGGTTTTAACAGATAACTCATAGATCTAACACCCCTCTTTGACGGAGCTAAAAAATAAGTTGTAGATTTCAAATCGTGAAGGTCTAAAGTGGACTGAAATTTTGGGCTTTTTCCATATTTTGCCTACTTTGCCAAAAATAATCCCTACAAAAATTTACAACATCTTTTTCAGTGATTCCTCTCGGAGATGTTAGAGGACTCATATATCTAACTCCAGGACTTGACCACACTCAAAAATTCAAAATAGAATGAGAGATAAGATCGTTAGAATATCATGTTTTGTTTTCTAGAAAATTAGTTTTTTATGCTTGAATGTTTTCTAAGAAAACTTCCATGATCTTTTGATTAATCAAACATTAATCAACATAATACATCTTAATACATCCTAATACCTCTTATACTCATAGATCCACCATGATCCATTATTAATTTCATTAAACTTACATGAAAACAAGATTAATCATAGTTTAAGGGCCAGGGTTTTATACCTTTAGGGTCCTTCCTATTCTTTACTCTTCTCTTCTCTTCTTCCTCCTCTTTTTCCCCTCTTCCATGGCTGCCCTCTCCCCTTTCCTCTTCTAGGGTCAGGTGGGGGCAAGAGAAATGACATAATTTATTTATGTTGCCTTCTTTTCCTTTATTTAGCTAAATGATATTTAAGAGAGAGAGGGAGTAGTTAGGATTAGGTATAGTTGGTGAGGTTAGGTGGCTGCCCATGTGCTGAAAATTTCAATAAATTTTTTCCATGTGGGTTCTGCTTCTATTGCCTCGTTTTGCGTGCTTAATCCTGTCTTTGACTTTCGGACCCGAAAAATCAAATTTTCAAGTTTATAGTCGATTCCTACTAAAGTCGACACTCTCAACGTCATGGACATATCTATTTCTTCGAATTCATCTCCGAATTTCAAGTTTGACTTTTCTCAATAAAAGTCAACTATTGACTTTGATCAAAAAGTCAACCCTGACACGTTTTGTGTGTACAGTCTATTCTTACAAAATTTGACGTTCCGGACTCAAATATCCAGTCCGCGTCTGAAGATTCCACTCCTTACTCTAATTTTGTCTTTTCACCATAAAAGTCAACTATTGACTTTGACCAAAAAGTTAACCCCGACACATTTTGTGTTTACAGTCTTTTTTGACTAAACTTGACGCTCCGAATTCAACCGAGCAGGTTGTGGTTCAAAATTCTATGCCTAATTCAAATTTTGAGTTTAAACTTGCTTCTAGAAATTCCTTGCAAGTTTGGGCTAATTTTTGGGCCTTTTCTTTACTTGTTTGGGCCATCCAATAAATTGTTTGGGACATATCTCATCAATTTTTACATTACCCTAATTATTCAATTAGGGTTTCAAGTCCACTTACGTTGGACTTTAAGTAATTACTCATTCAATCATGCACATTCTCTACATTAGTCATAAGTATTCATTTCATTGATAAATAATTAATATTTTCATATATTAGGCTAGACATTTAATTCAACGTCTAGTAAAACATTTTTATTTAGTTTGCTACATTCAATAAGCCTTTTTAAATGGCTTGACATAATGGATTATATTAATCCAAATTTTCAATATCTTTTGTCATATTCTTAAATTTAGAATATCATATTAATAACTTGTGTTATACTTACAAGTCCTCTTAATAATTAAATATTTAGGCTTGTTATTATGATCATATGACTTGCCATATATATATTATTTTGACTTCGCTTTATTCTTAATCCCTTAGTAATATCTTACTCTTAATTCAACCTTTTTATCGTTCACATTTAATTTCTTTTACCTTCTTTCAGATATTAAACCATATATATAGGTTCTTTTTTAAAAATGTTAACCATTCCTCTATTTTCAAATCAATGTTTTAATCTTTAAACCTTCATTTAATTATTTGAGATTTTATTTACAAGTCTCATAAATTTTCAAGTTATCACATAGCCAGCTGCCTATATATGCTCATTTTTTTATAGGTAAACTCAAGAGACAGAATTTATAAGTTAATAAATTCAAGGGGGCAGATTACTAAAAAAATCTAAACTTGGTGGGGCAAAAAAAAATCCATTATAATCTAATTTTCAAAGTATGTACAGAGAGTTAGATAAGAGAGGGGCGAGAGCTTAGTCTTCTACTTAGAAAAAAACCCTCTTCACCTTCATTGTTTCACTGCTTGGCCAAGCAAAGCACCGGTCCGCGAGTCAACAATCTCCTCTTCTCAGCCGCGATCTCGTCTTGTCTTCTCATTCTATTATAGTGTCTACCCCTCGGCCCTTGCCCCTCGCCCCTTGCGCATATGAGATTTAAAAGGTAACAAATTTAGGGCTTTTTTATTTGATAATTTAAAATTATAATTTGTTGTTGGTTGGGGACTTGAAGTTAAACCCAAATTAATTTACTTGATGTATTTGTTATATTGGACTTAAGAGGAAGCTAATTAGGGTTTTTTTGTTTGATAATTTTTTAATTTTTAGGGATTTCTTTTTTTTAATTTTTTTCTTAAGTAGAGTCGTTATATATATATATATATATATATATATATATATATATATATATATATATATATATATATATATATATATATACACACACACACAGAAATGATCAAGTAAGGGATCCCTTACTTTCTTAAAATGAGGGACTTTTTTTTTTTTTTTTTAAAACAACTAAAAAAAAGTTTAATATTTTATGGAACTGAAATTTTTCCATAATACAATGTTTTGGGCGTGTTTTGAATACCTATACCAAAAAGTGGTGGTACAGTCTGCTCAGACTGTACATACATGTTTTGTTATACGTACCCAAATTACACCCAAAACACTGTGTTATAAAAAAATTTCAGTTCCATAAAATATTAAACTTTTTTTTAGTTGTTTTAAAAAAAAAGCAAAAAAAAAAAGTCTCTCATTTTAAGAAAGTAAGGGATCCCTTACCTAATCATGACCCTATATATATATATATATATATATATATATATATATATATATATATATATATATGACTTCTTAGGAAAAGTAACTTGTAAAATATATGTGTTATGAAAGGAGAATTGGTGAAGAATATAGAATAAATTTTCAATCTTTATCCAAGAAGGTTAAGAGAATCCGGGTAAGTACACAATTGACTTTCACTCTTCACTCTTGGGGAGTAAAGAAAGTTTACATATGACTGCAGTTAGTTAGAACATGATTTCTAATGCAGTAAAAGTTGATTTGAGATTTATCCAATCTTAGATGATGAAATAATTTTTTTTCTTCTTTCAATTAATGAATTTGTATGACAATTACTTCATGTGATCTTTTCCACTTTTAGGATAACTCTGTACTTATGCATTATATGAACATGTATGAGTTGGTTGTAAGAATTAAGCCTTTGATTCATCCGTCTTAAAATTCAATGCTTAATTGTTATCTATTTTGAATGTAATTTAAAGGAAGAACATAACTGCAACAACTTGAGCACATTATAATTTAATTTTTTTGAATTTGTTGTGTTTGTGAATTGTGAGTTAATTTTTTAAAATTCGTCCTTGCTAAGATTTATTCCTGAATCCGCACAACCCCCATCATTTTCACACTATCAAATTGAACCCAAATAATTACGTTGTTTGATGAACGTCACTAATGCGTATTCTCCAAGGAAATCTCTTACTCAAGTATGTTGACAGAATTGAGTAGTGCATGTCCCTCTGCAAAGTTGGCACAAGAAGGAACGTCTAAGCAGCTTGACAATCCTGACTATATTCTATGATTTAATCAAGACCAAGCTTGATTAGGGGCTTTTAATTTCTTCCTTGCGTGAAAATATAATTCCCTTAGTTATAGATGCTAAGAAAAGGGAGC
Organism: Panax notoginseng; assembly: GCA_016801055.1. NCBI lineage: Eukaryota > Viridiplantae > Streptophyta > Magnoliopsida > Apiales > Araliaceae > Panax > Panax notoginseng. The sequence continues at coordinate 192,658,412 of CM029019.1, read as the reverse complement.
TATTGGTTATGTTGGAAATCACATATGCTTCTCTTTTAGTTACAAGAATTTTGAATATCCAACTATCCCTTCACAGGACAAAACAGAATGATCGAACAATCCAGGAATTTTTGTATGCAGCCAAATCTATGGCTAATTAATCAACTTGCAATAGCAGGTTAGTGGGTCACCCAGTTCATCTGAATGATGTTATCTTCTTCAAAGGCTTAAGGCCGGAATTTCACTCCATCATACCGTCCTTAGTCAATAAACCGACACCACCTGAAACTTTTGACGTTCTCCATGCCACACTCGTGAATCATGAATCATGAATCATGAATCATATAAAAGAATACCTCATTATCGTATTTTACAGAACTAAACTAAGTACTCATAATTTTAGGAATAAATATGAAACGAAAATAAGTTCTTAATATTTACAAATTAATTTTATAAATGAAAGTTATTATGGAAAGAAGGTAATATTTAAGGAATTAAATTAATTTTTGATCTCTGTAGTGGGCTCGACTTATAAATAGGTTTCTCAACTGGAAAAATTTTCAAATGAGTTCTTTATTAAAAATAAATTTCAATATGTTAAAATTGAAGGTTTTTGTTAAATAAATTTGAAGTGTACAAGTCGGTTAAACAAAGACCCCATTTCTTTCCCCTTCAAAGATCAAACACAGAATGGTTTTCACACCTTTACCAAAACTTACAAAGAATCTCAAATCTGTCTACACACATGCATACACATGTATCCATATCTCCAAATCTCCAAAAACATGAAATTATCATCCCCTCCATCATTACGTTCTCCCTATCACCTAGTTCTCAAGAAATTCAAATCAGAAAAGTGTTACAAAATCTATACAAAAACATTTCATCAGTAAATAATATTTTCTCCATTTGTTTTATGTCGCTCATGTGGCTACGGTCAGCTATTGATAGAAATTTCTTCCACAATGAGACGTAGATGAGGGTGGTGAAATGATGGTGGTGTGACGCCCCTAATTTTGGGTACCTTTAAACCCCAACAATGGTGCATCATGGTACTATCTACTAGGCAACTATTACATAATATCTTTACTTGGAAACTTTTCCTTTTCCTTTGTTTTTCTTACCCGAGTTTTCGTCCCGCTCGAGCTTAGCTGAAAACATTTTTATATAAAACAAGAATGAGCTAACAAGCTCAGTAAATATAACAGTTGAATAACAACAAAATCAAGAATCATGTTTTCATTTCAACAACTGAACAATAGTTGTGAAACTATCTTTAATAAATAGGAATAATAATAATAAATTCCATTTTTATTTAACATTTTTGAAACTACATACTGAGCGGCCAAAAGATCTTTTTCTTTTTCATAAAAGTTTAACAGATATTCATCTGTAACTGAAATTTATTATTATTATTCTTATTTATTTTACATGCAGATGTGTAATCATCATCATCATCGTATTAACTACCATCTGTTTAAAAATCCGAAGACTTTAGTTGTTTCTCAGTTGAATATAATTATGCAATCTTGGGTGATGATGTGATGATATTATTCATCTTAACCCGGAGACTTGAGTTGTTTCTCAGTTGGTCTCTTTAACCATGTTTGCCCACGTTAATTAAGTTTGAACACTTTGATTAATGATCTCTCTCTGATTAAAATATAGTTATGCAATCTTGGGTGATGATGTGATGATATTATTCATCTTGGACTCGATAGTGCCCTGGTGGTGGTGGTGGTAATAGTAGTAGTAGGAAATGGTTTACTATTTCTAACTGCAGGTTCGGTGATTCATGCCATGTCGAATGATATTAAACTATTTTACTTATTATTCTCTTCCCTTTTATCACATTTTTCTCTCCCATTATCTAAAATCCTATCTTTTAGTATCCCCATATTCTCATTCTATTTTTATAGGGAAATAAACATTTTCTAACTCTATAACTTATAAATAATTTTTACTTATCATAGTATTTATAATGTATCTTAGACTAGTATGTACAATGTATCTCATCATAATTGCTTAATAATATGATATGGCACCCTACAGTATTACATAGCATTTAAAGGCATAAGTTCATGTATTCAAATTAATTTGAAACAAAAAGAAATGGATACATAATAATGAAATGAATATAAAAACAATATTTCTTGTGTCTGTCATTTCAATTTTACCCAAAACTTATATATACTCACTTCAAATGATTTGGGTAAGTATGTGGAACCATGAAATAATTTGTACAACTGTGTTATACCCAAACTCTACCAATTAGTGAGTGTCCGCCAAAGCTGATTGGGTAAGAACAGGCCAAAAAGACCTTGGTTTATGCAACATTAAATGACTTTTTCTGTATCGTTGCTGAATGTCTTGCCACAATTTCAATCCCTCACTAATTTTAAAGAAGTTTTAGCAACTTCTCATTACATTGATATTCCTAAACAAAGGAAGAAAGTCGTTTAACATTATAGAAGCACGTCAAGCTTTTGTCACTCTGGTTCAGAGAACGACTAGAGATATTTACCACAAATTTCAGTAAAAACAATGTTTAACTAACTAGCAAATTAAACTTTGATAAAATGTACTTCTCTAAATAATGGAACCTAAAAGTCAGACAAATTCACAAATAAGCTAACAGGTTTCTTAACAGTACCAACTAGTGAATACCGCGGCATGAAACATATCAAATATAGACTAAATACTGTTACTTCTACGAATAAATAAAACTCATATATACATTCGTATACACTTCACAGAGATGACATCCTATAACAAATATACTAAGGATTTGAGCTATACAGTTGGATCAAAGAATAAAACTAGAAATAATGAAAAGTTGGGCGAAAATTAAAGATAAGAAACAGACCTGTAAAAATCCACAGATTTGATCTTCTTTGTCGAAACCATGGTTGTGGGGAAAGGATTTATAGTGACAGGAAGAGAAATACTATTTAAGCATACCAAATAACTTGTGCAATAGGCTAATATTCATTTTCTAAGTACGCTAGGGGATCAACCTATTGTACTCATGTTGTGCACAACTTATTTTTTTAAAACGACTATTGGCGTTTACTTTTACACCGCGATGGCCGGTCAAAAATTCGACCAAAAATTTTCCTAATAATAGGGTCGTTCATCTCAGACTTAAATTAGAGTCATTACCAATTTAATTTGGTTTAGATAGTATTTAAGAATTTAATAAATTCAAATCATGTCTTAACATATGTTTAGCCGAAACAACAAGGAATTAACTTAATTTTATAATAATTTAGAAAATATCGAATTTTAAATCTTTAAATAACATGGAGTTTTAGCATACCAAATAACTTGTGCAATTTATAAAATTTTATTGCATAAATTTTGATTTCACACAATATGTAAATACTATGTAAATTGACATTCTAATATAATCAGTAACGGAAGATAAAAAGCTCGCACAATAATATAATTTGTGGAAATAAAACTCGCGAAAGAGTTTAAGAATACTTGCCTGAAGCGTTCTTTATTAATTACTTTAAAAACGCTCTTCAATTATCCAACACATTTAATAATCAATAATATGCAAATTAGTCACATAAAAACTCCACATATTGGTTTACATCGCATTATTACTAATTTTATATTGTTTGCGTTTTATAATTTAATTAGCGCGTCAATGTTCTTTAAAAACGTCTTATGGAGTTGCGGCGTTCAGGAACGCCACAACCCTCCTAACCACTCCCTAGGAAGGTTTATATCCATTAATATTCATTTTATAATATTTATTTTATTATTTCTATTATTACTTTTATTCTTACTTTTTTTATTTTTAAGTTGGGATATTTTAGAATAATTGTCAAAATATCTTATCGTCGCGACACGACACCTCGACATGCTCGTGACACGCCCGATGCCAAAAAAGTCGCCCAACAAGCCCTGACGCGCGTCACGTCGCTCAGCGTCCCTAGACATACTTCGACACGCATCGCGTCACGCGGCGTTGCGTAACATGCCCTTACTTAATTGTTCTAACCTCCCCTCCTTTCGAACCTCATAACTTCGTCGTTATAAGTCAGAATTAGTTCATTCTCCTGTCCTTTTCTTTCTTGAAACCTCCACTCAAATCCCCCAGACGAAATTTTTTCCAAACCCATTTCCTGGCCGAAACAGTGGCCCTAAAACCTCATGATAACTAACTTACTATTTTTGGCAGATTTGACTACTCCTTCCAAAAGGCATAATTACTCCCATCTCCAGACTCGGAAAAAGGTCATTCTTACGTCCACGTACTCCTTACTTAACGTACTACATAACCCCCAAAACAGAAAATTTTCCAGCAAGCCAATCAGAACAGAAATCTGTCAGTAAGTCAGGGTTCACACTAGTTATTTTTAGCTTTTAACTAGTTTTACAAAAAAAAAATCGTCATGGCTTCGTTACATAAATATTTTCTTCCATTCCAATAGAGTGATGTTCATAACTCCTAAGAGCATATTACAACACCCTAGAACTTAATTTTTACATTTGGAACCCTACACAAAAAGGTTCCAAAACAGCCCCTAGTCCACTATTTAGTCCTTCTTCCATTCCTTTACGTACGCATAGGTTTGTATATTTCATTTTTGTTTCCACTTTTCCTGTAATTTTCAAGTAGTTTAACATATTATATATATCCTTATCAATTTCCATGATCTTTCGTTAAAAACAAATCACCAACAAAGCACTTCCTAACATACTAGAAAACTTTTTAAAAGAAAGAAAATTAAAAGGATGAAATAGTTAGGGTTCTGACCTTTTTTTAATTCTTCTTCTTGATCTTGGCTAGATGATCAGAATTCAAGCTTCCTTCTCCTTCTCTTCCTCTTGTTCAATCCGAATCCAAGCTCTCTCTCTCTCTCTATTGCTTTTCTTTTTCTTGTTCTCTCTTTCTATCTCTCTAGTCTTGTGAAATGAAGATGAATGAAATGACTAAGTGTTGGATGATTAAATGAATCATCCAACACTTAACTTAACCAAGCTTGGGTTAACTAACCTAACTTTAATTAAACTAACTAAAGCTAGACATCATAAGGGCTTGTTTGACTAGATTCATTGGTTTAAGGGAACAAAGCATTAAATGCTTGCTTCATTTGGATAAAAACTGTAGCGCCCCCAAATTCGGGTCTCTTGAATCCCGGACCTGGTATGTTACGAAACATCATCTCTATAACTATTGCGGAAGATATAAATATAAATTGTTTATACAATAAACTTTTACACATAATCCCTAAGGTCTGCAACCTTAACTTAATACATACCTTCAATATCCTACACGATTTACAATACTATTTGCATCAAATACTTTTACAATTTTAACTGCATAACAGTCCAATTCTGGAATTTTCCTTTGCCTTTGTCCTTATTCAAGCCTTCATCTTAATCTGAAAATTTTATCATGATATAGCAAGGGTGAACAACTATTTTTCCCAGCAAGTTTAAGTACAATAAAGATATATCATGATTGAAAAGGAATAAGCTTTCAAGTTTCCAACAATGTAATATAATTGTGAAAGAGCATGAATCAAAACTTCAATAACTGAATAATTTTATGCAGAGTGGTCAACAATGACCATGAACAAATTTAACTGAACCTTATGGTAATGAAGGTGGTCAGCCTTTCATACTTGATGAACATATGCAACATGCACTAAGTGCAAATCAATAATCAAAGATGTGGAATAATTGTCAATAATTAATCCATTAGCATGCTTGAAATATAATAACTCGAGTTTGAGTTAGGAGATTTGCCTTGACCATACGTCGATTACCGCTAAGCAGTATAATTTAATCTCTTATGAAAGACCTATCATTTATAAGATCGATCCTCTAATTAGCATAATACATTTTATCTCACAACACTATTACTCAAATAATAAATTAGCTAACGTTTAGCCACATAATCAAACATTGAATAATTCTTTAACTCACTAGTAATATTATCGTCATTTGATAATATTATTATCACATAACCATCATCTTAAATTCTCGTCTAATATTATTAATCTTTTAATGATATTTTATTTACTTCTCAATTTCTTAGTAATATCTTGATCATTTACAAATATTATTAATCATTTAATATTATTTTATTCATTATCTAATATTATTAATCACTTCTAAATATAAATAATAAAGGTCTCATACATTTTAATATGTAAATATTTTACATCTTAAAACTTCAACAATTTATATTCTATTTCAGAAATATCTTTTACCTTTACTCGCAAATTCGAAGTTTAAACAGCTAATGCATAGCTTTTATAGTAAAACTCAATTTACTATAATATTTCTTTAATTTAAATAATTTTTATATCAGCTTGTCCGTTCATGAGTCAACATTGGTTGTTGCCTCATATATAACTATTTTATCTCACTAGCATATTCACTTTATTTTTCATTTTACGATGATTATTCGCATTTTTGCTTCATATATGTATGAATATATATATATATATATATATATATATATATATATATATATATATATATATATATATGTATTTATTACGTTACATAAATCTCAGCTCAAAAACTTCATTTTGAGCACCTAAAATCTCAAAATATCATTTTTATTATTAATACAATTTTTCAAAGGTTTTACATTCTTCGTTGCACCACAAAATAATTTTATAGGCACTATATTTTTATTTTACTTAAATATGTAATTTATATTTATTACATATTTTTATTACTTTATTTATGCCCGAAAGAAAGTTTGTAAGCATAAAATATCACTTATAGTCAAATCTCACTCCGTAGGTCTTTATTAGATTTAATATAACTTATTATTTTGCCGGAACACGAATCGAAACGTCGAACGTCAAAGTCGCTTGACGCGCCGACGCTCGACGTTCGCTCGTTTACAAGTTCTGACATGCATATTCGCTCATTTTTAATTCTCAAATCGTAAGTCATGTAACAGTGAAATTTTGGGCATGTTATAGACCTCATGTCATAGTATTTTAGAAAGATTTCACACCGCGAAAACGGACCATGGAAGCTCATCAAAACAGTGCGCAAAAAGGACGACGAGCAGCAATCAGCACAACCCAGCCCAGGCGCGCACGACGCTCGGCAGGCGTTGCCGCTGCTCTGCCTGTTACACATCTTGAGGCAGCCACTTTGCAATTTTCTCACGCGTTACTCGTAATTCCGATTAATCTGATTTTTAGATATGTTATACATGGTATACCAAAGTATTTTTAAAAAATATCACCCAGCAATTCCGGACCTCTTAGACAGCCTAAAGAGGCCCCAAAAATGTTCACTCGCAGCAATTTTCATCTTTTTTCCATATTTACCCTCTTTCGCTAGAACAATCATAACTTTTTCGTTTTAAAACATTTTAGGCGATTCTTGAGCCCACACGAAGCTAGCTTCCGGGACTACAACTCTACCCTACTGATTTTTTTTTCAGATTCCAACATATCAGCCCATAAATTCGTGCAAAGGGACTGAACCGAAACGAGTTTTCCAGTTTTGACTTGGCTACTTTAAAATGACATAACTCTTTCCTCCGAAGTTGGATTTAGTCTGTTTCGAAGTCTATGGAAAGCTTATTCAGTGTACTACAACATACCAAAAGCCCAAAGTTTTCTGGAACATCTAACTAACCCCAGATTTTCCTTTTATGGCCAACTACTAATTTTTCTAAGTTTAAAAACAATTTTACTTTTCTTTCTTTGGATCAAACTTTTAACACTTAAAATGGTTAGATCTACACATAACACACCATCTAACTAGTACATTTAGTGTTCTAATGTTCAAGATCACAACTCATGCTTTGGATTCAAGCCAAGCAAAATAAAATAAATAAATTTAGTTAAGATTAAAGGTTTTATACATTTGCTTTGAGATAATCTTTCTTCTACTCCACAAGTAGGTAATGAACTTGGTTAACATGGAAGATCAAACCCTATCTCTCTCCTCTTGCTTGGTCCGAACCTCTCTCCTCTCTCTTTTTGATTTTTTTTTTTCTTGTTTTCTCTTTCTCTCTCCTTCTTCCTTTTCTCTCTTGCAAATATGTAAATGATGAAAGAGAAATTAAGTAAGTTTTTTTTTATTTGATTGTGTGGTGGAAGTTTATATATATATATAACTTGTATGTATATAATATCTCCCATAATCTTCATTCTCTCTCTCTTACATTACTTGCAATCTTGGCAAAATAATTTGGGCTAGCCTTAGGATGACACATGTTTGAGTGTTAAACGAAGCTTTGACAAAAATTTTACTACACATGATTAATACTCTCTCCTTCCACCCGTCAAAGCAAGAAGAATAGCTTGGAGATAAATCTTGCAATAGTAACTTGAGCATTTAAGGAATTAACCAACTTAGCTTAATTAAATAAATTACCCAAATATTATTATAATGCTCTTGTTGAATAAATAATTTACCCAATAGTTAGTAATTAGGTTTTACACTCTCAAGTTACTAGTCCACCTACATGATCAAAATGTTTCACCCAACATGTACACATCACATATATATAAAATAATTTATATATTCATATATTAGATAAGACATTTAATTTAATGTCTGATAAACCTTTTAATACGATTTGTTACATTCAATAAGCCATTTTCATATGGCTTGTCATATGTATTATTTTGACTTGCCATAATTTTAATCTCTTTTTAGGTTTTGAATTTTGTAACCCATATATATTATTACATAATCTCTTTCAAATATTAAACCGTATATGTTTTTCTTAAAAATTTTAAATAAATCATCTATTTCCACTCTAGATTTTAAATTTTAACCTTTAATTTAATCATTTAAGATTTTCTAAATTTTTGAATTGTCACAAAAACTTACCACTTATGGTAAGTGACTCACCCATTTGGTCTCCCCTCCTTCCTTGCCCGGCCACCCCCCTTCTCCTTCCTTTTCTAATTAAGTTCAATTCACCTCATGTTTAATTGCCATCACATGACACATGACCATTAAGTTGATTAATCAAGTGACACATGAAACAACCAATACTTTGACTCCAATACTTGCCCCACTTGGCTTCAAGAGTCCAAGTCAAGTAATTTTAATTCGTAATCCAGCTATTTTAATTCCTAGCGAAGCTATTTTAATTCTTAGCCAAGCCATTTTAATTCCTAAGTTTTACTTGGCTTGATTACTTCTTAACTTATTATTTTTTTCTAGTTTCTTTTTAGTTAGTTTCTCTAACTTTTACATTTAGTAAAAAAAATTGACTTTCTCATTTTTAAGTTTCGATTTCACTTTTCGTTCCCATTTCTCGAACAAACAATATGTCAAAGTTCGAAAATTCAAAAATATGAAAACGTGTTTTTAACGTGAATATTTTTATTGGAGATTTCGTCTTCCTTTTCTAAATAAACGCTATGTCGTAATTCGAAAAGTGCAAAAAACGAAAAAGCGCTTTCTGCGTTTTATGAATAGTGATTTAGCGTTTTCTCGAAAAAATTTTATTTTGTCGAAAAATTGCAACGCACAGTCATAATCACATAACATGAAATCTATGTCAAAAATCAACCTTCAATCACATAAAACACAAATGTATCTATAAAAATATATATTTTATTTAATAAATATTAATAACCCTTATTACAAGGATGCTACATTCTCGATAATTACATGTGCTGTGATGATTGTTGTCTTCTCTTAAAAAAGAAATTCATTTAGATATATATTTGATCTTGTAAATACACATTCATAGGGGAAAAAAATGCTAGAAGGTGGGTTTGATTACATTGGGCGGGAACTGCTTTTTGGATATAAAATTTAATGGATTGAGTGACGGGGATGAGGGAATAAGAAGAAAGTTTTCAGATTTGAGGTTTTGAAGAATGTTTGGAAAAATTAAACCCCTATGAATTTGATCTTAAAGTTCAAAGAAATTGTGATGGATCATGTTTAACACAATTCATTTGAAATATAGTATTTTCTGTCTCCTAATATGTATAGGTCCACATGCCCATGTCAGCGTCCAAATCAGCTCCATGTTGAAACCACATAAGCACAAAATGCATCCATGGTTTTTTCGTTTGGACTGTCAATGTTTATTTATTTATTTTTGACTGAATGAAATATTATTGTCGTTAGTATAGGTGCTACTTTACAACAAAATTTAAATAAAAACACGTTTTTTCAACTTTTTTTAATTTAGAGATCAATATGTAAGTCATAACTAGTACCAAAAGTTTATTTAACTCGATATTGAAGAGAAATTCATATAAAACCACACACTGTAGAAGAATTTCATTAAGTTTAGATGTTAAAAAGCTCTCCTAAATAATTTTTTTATGTTTAATTAACGATTAAACACCAATTTATTTGTAGAACTATAAATATACAGTGTAAAAAAAATTCTTTGAAAAATCCAGCTATGGCATTGAGGAAATGTGCTCCTTATATATACATCAATTTATCTTTCGTATGGTATCAGAGCTTCTGGACAGAAATATTGTCAATCTCTTTCTTGGCCGACTCTGGTAGAAAATCAACAACCCATTTCCATTTCCAACCCCATGAACAACCCCCATCATTCTCACAGTCAAATTGAACCTAGATAATTAATTACATTGCTCGGCGAACGTCACTAATGCCCATTTTCCATGACAATATCTTGCTCAAGTGTGTTGATGAACAAAGGAGTGTCCCCCTACAAGCCACAAGAAGGAAGGTCTAAACAACTTTACAATCCAGACTATCTTCCATGGTTTTGTCAAGACCAAGTTCTGTCAGGGATTTTCATTTCCTTAATTATTGATGCTAAGACGCCAAGGAGATATGGGTTAAACCAAAGGGTCTTGGCCCAATAGTTATCTTTATTCCTTGTGTATCAAAATGGTGAGAGTTCAAACATTGACAGTGGCTAAAGAAGGGTGTGCGTGTTTAAACTAACAAAAAAAAAAAAGGAGCTATGGGTTATGTTGGAAACCTCATATCCTTCTCCTTCAGTAAAAAGAATTTTGAATTTCTAACTATCCCTTCACTACTCCAACGGCTTCCCCGTTGGCTAAACTCATTATTGTATTTTAATTTGCAAATTAATTTTATAAAAGAAAGTCGTATCATGGAAAGATGGTAATATCTAAGAGAAGATCGTATAAAAAATAAAATTGTAAAAGAATTTCGTTATGCTTAAATATTAAAAAAAAACTCTCCTAAAAAATAATTTTTATGCTTACATAATGTTTAAACACCAAGTTATTTGTAAAAGTACTAAATATACAATAAAAAAAAACTTGAGAAATCCAGCTATGGCATATCTGGCCTCAGTGTGGATCCGCCTCTAGCTATCAGGATCAGTGGCGGAACCAAAACGTATTTATAGGGGGTCAAAATACATCAATAAAAAAAATTTATTTATTGACGCTTGAAGAGCATCTTTCGGTTGTACGAGTGAGAGGAGGCAATTGTATCCTGCGAGTCTGAATAGTTGAAAACGTCTCAAAATTTGTTCGTTTTCAATTGTTGAAAAAATATCCTTCTCAAAATAAACTACCAGACTGTCATTCATCCACTCGTCTCCCATTTTATTACGCAAGTCAGTCTTGACAATTTTCATCACAGAGAATACTCTTTCAACAGTAGTAGTTGCAACTGGTAAAACCAAAGCCAACTCGATCAATCGATATACCAATGTAAAAGTCATATGTCTTCTTGCTTCAATCAGCTTCTTAGCAAGACTTCCTAAACCCAAATTTTCGATCCCAAAAAATTGACTATCGCATCGCATATCATAAATGTAATTTTCAACTTGATCCCCAAATATCATGCGATCAATCAATGAGAAGTCTTCTGGATAAAGCTCTGCAAGACGGAGTAATTTATTTTTGTCAAATTGTGAAAATGAATCCCTTGGATCAAGGCATGATATGGATAAAAGTAACTATGTGCTTGCTTCTGAAAAACAATTGTTCATCTCTTAAACAATTGAATCAACAACCTACATTGTAATAATGAAAAGTAAAAAAAAAAGATAAATTTTTAGATAGAAATAATGAAAAAAAGATTTATAGAGATTATACCTGACAAAAAATCTCAACACGATAATGATGAAAATTAGTAATAATTTGTCCATTGCGCCTGCTACGACCGCGAGATCTCATGTTGTCTTCCATATTAATTATTGGGATCGTGTTCTTCTCACAAAATATATCGACTTCCTTCAAAAAATTCTCCCATTCCGCCGCCTCCCTAAAAGCTTGTAGTCGAGCTTTCAATACCCCAATCAATCTCACAGCATGCACAATGTTTTGATCTTTTTGTTGTAAGGCAAGTGACAAATCATTTGTGATTCCCAATAAATATATCATCAAATGCCTCACAAATACAAATTCATAATTCTACATCTTATCAATCAAACTTATGGCTATACCGCTATTATCATCAGAAGCACCATCATCATGCACATTTTCAAGCACTTGTAATACAGAAGTCCACATAGGCATAAGACGAATTATTGTTATGTAATGTGACCCCCAACGAGTATCTCATGGCCGTCTTAAACTGATTTTTTGATTTTTTCCCTTTACTACTAACTATCTCTCCATTTTCCAAACACTCCACGATCCTATCATGTTCAAGCTGTCAAAGTTTATCTTTCCGTTTACATGATGCTCCAGCCACATTCACAATCACAGTAACATATTGAAATAAATCACTCATAATACGGCTGCTCTTGGCAACAGCAACAACAACTAATTGGAGTTGGTGAGAAAAACAATGGACATACCTTGCATATGGATTTTCTTTTAAAATAAAAGCCTTCAATCCATTGCACTCGCCTCACATATTTGAAGCCCCATCATATCCTTGACCTTTCATTCTCGATAATGAATATTTATGCTTTGCAAACAATTCATCAATAGCATTCTTCAAAGAAATAGATGAAGTGTCAGGCACATATACCACACCAAGAAACCTTTCAATCACATCTCCATGGTTGTTTACATATCTCAAAACAACTCTCATTTGCTCCTTTATTGAAACATCTTGAGACTCGTCAACCATGATAGAAAATATGTTGTCCCCAATATCATTGATGATGGCAAGTGTAGTTTCCACGGCACAAGCACTTGTTAGTTCTTTTTGAATTTTTAGAGAAGTCATTTGATTGTTTCTAGGAGCATTCTCATTAACTACCTTGCCTACCTCTTCATTTCGTAGGTTGTACCACTAAAAAAACTCAAGAAAACTTCCCTTATTTGATGAAGTCGATGACTCATCATGTCCACAAAAAGGCAAACCTTGCTTCAAAAGAAGGCGTGTGACATCCAAAGCCACCGTTAAACAGGTGCGATAAGCAACCTTCATCTCTTGCCCTTGTGTTAGTAGTTTATGTGACACACTCTGCCTTTGATTTTTAAAACCTTAAAGTTGTATTCTAGCATCATTATGAGCACTATTCGAAGCACTCACATGTTCTTGAAATTTTTCAATTGCCTTTTTCCAGTTGCTGAACCCTTTTTTTGTAAAAGCATCTACTCTGTTTGAATTGCTAAATAGATAGCAGCAAAAGCAAAAGATCACATCCTTTGAAATGATATACTCCAACCATTCAAAATTTTTAAACCAAGTGGACCGAAAGCTTCTCTTCACATTAGAAAAGTATTTTTGGGGATAATTATGGGTAATTGGTTGACATGGACCTCTAGTCAAAAACTCTTTTCGAACTTGATCTCTAATCACAATATCAAAGTCTTCAATTGATTAATTTACGTAACCCCGAATCACTAACAATATCATTCGGATTCAACTCCACACGTGAATTATTAATATCGCCACTTGTTTCAGAACTTAGTAATTGATTATTAGAAGAATCAACAGATCTTTGTCGCTTAATCAAGTATTTATCCATAATCTAGTATAAATAAAACATTAATTGCTAATCAATATTTTCATCAATTTAAATATTTCATAATAATTTTATCATTCATCAATTCAATTATTCAAACATTTCATTATAATTTCATCAATTAACCTAATTTAATAATTTCAATTAACCTAATGAGATTATGAGAAATAAATTAATAAAACTACACTCCAACAGTAACAATACAAGTATATAATTTGAAATACATTAAATTTCTAAAAGAATAAAGATTAAAGTAACAATTCTGAAAACTAAATTACTACAATTACTAAAAGATTAAAGAGTAAAGTAACAATTACTAAAAGATTAAAGATTACTCCAACAATAACAATTCTGAAAACTAAATTACTAAAAGATTAAAGATGTAAACATTAAATTATTAAAATTCATCAAAATTCTTTCTCTTAGGATTCTCAAAAGCCAAACAAAGGTAAAAGAAAAGAAAAATTAATTGGAAATAATTGGAAAAATTAAAACAAACCTAAATTAAAGAAAAAATTAAATAATATAATTACAATAATCAGAAAAATTAATAAATTAAAACTACAATAATCGGATAAATTAAAGAGATCATCTTGATTCTTAACATGAAGTAATATAATTTGAAAGACATAACCTAAATTAGAATTTAGAAATTACCAAAGTCCAAAAGAAGGACCAAGCAGCTGCAGGATTGGAGCAAGACAGAGGCGGAACAGTCGGCAGGCAGAGGCGGAACAGTCGGCAGGTGGAGAGGCGCCAGGCGCGGGCCGCGCGGCTGAGGAGGCAGGAGCAGTCGGCGAAAGAGGCGAAGAGTGAAGACTGAAGAGAAAATCCTAATGCCTTATGCCTAATTCCTACTGATGGCCCTGATAAGATATGATAGAATATTTTTTTTAATGAAACGACGTCGTTTCATGTTACTAAAAAAAAACCTGTGTTGAAGTCTTGCAGACGAACGGAAGACCGAAGAAGAAAACTGAGCCGCCGCCTGTAGGAGTCGCCAGAAGGAAGGCCCGGAGCAGTGGGTGCACCCCCCCTACCCCTAGTTCCGTCTCTGATCAGGATGATCTTCATATTTAATTTTATAGTTTAAAATTAAATCTTTATCCCTAATTTTAGAACGGACTTTAAGTGGTGATTTCAAATTCATGATTTAATCGTATCTGACAACGACTTTACGTAAAACAGAGTTGGTTAAATGATAGTGAAAAAGTTAACAAATATATCATTCTTATTATCGCTCTAAAAAAACCTACATTAGATTTTCACCTTATACGGGAATAGAGGGAATTTTTCATATCTTTGGTAAAAGAAACAACGGTTTGTATAATTGCATTAATGGTTGACCCAATCACTTCAAAACTTCATCCATAGGACTATAGGAGCACTTGAGTCAACTATCTTGATGTTTAAATATGTTTTGTCGTTCCTTCATTTTGTTAGTTTAATTTTTAAGAGCGTTACTTATGCTTTTAGTCAACTGTGATGTAATGTGATATTGTATTATTCTAATATTTTTTTTCTCTATCTCCATCAATGTTGAGAACAAACTATTGGAATATTTATTAGGGTATGTTTGTTATTCAGGAATAAAACTACAAATATAAAAAAAATTGGCAGTGGAGGGTATGTTTTATTTTAAAAATAAATAAGTTTTGCAACATAGGAGTCAAAGTTATAAATATATTTAATGAAAATTTATAGCTAAAAGTGATTGATAATGCGATACAATACTAACACTGTTAGAATAATTAAATAATATTAATTTAGTGGACACTTATATTAACTTTTTCTTTTTTATCTAAAAATTCCACATGAAGAGATTATTTATAATAAAAACTAAATATCTTACTTCTTTATTAGAAATTAATTCTTAAAGATTTCACTGACCAAGTACATCAGTATTATGAATTGTTTGACATCAGCTTACCAAACTTCATCAGCACTACGATCCAGGTTGGTTCCTTGCAGCAGTACTGACATTAATAAGGAATGTAAAAATAATATATTTTACCACATTTTCACCTCTATATATAATTTGGACTGATAGAGATCTGGTCCTCACATTCTCAGTCTGCCCTTGCCTCTATCGTAATTTTCTACCCTTTTTCTTTTGTCCTAAATCCCTTGTCCAGTTTCAGATCAATGGCCAGTCAAGGGAACCAACAAAACAACCCCAATGCTAATGCCAACATAGGTGTGCCACCACCACAACCGGTGATTTTTGATTGTTATATTTGTCACCGCCAGTTTTCCAATCGACAAGGCCTCTCGGGCCACATGAGATCCCACCCTAATAGGAACTGGCGTGGGGTTTTTCCCCCACCTGCTTTTTCTCGTGCTGAGTTTGATAACTTTGGTGATCAAACTGAAAGGGCACCGGAGGTACCACAAGTGATTGTGCCGCAAGGTGAGGTGGTTGAGAATGCCACTGCTCCGGTAGCCGAACAAGAAAGTTCCAGACGTCCTATCCTACCAGATTTGAACGAGCTTCCTCCACCAGAGTCCCAATAGAGATAATTAGTTTATAGTCTAATTTACTGTTCCATATCACTTGTCTCATCTCCTACCCATCGATCCATGTATTGTTGTTAGATATAACCTATTTACATTTTCATAGCTAATTGTGTAAATGAAATAGCATTACCTGACACCAATACATACGATCAGATAGGAGATGAGGTAGTAATTGTGACAGTTGATTGGAATTCTTAGTTTCTGGACTTCATGGGATAATTTTTATGTGTTTTGCTTTTATTATCTAGTTTGGTCATTCAAACATTGTTGTCCCAAATTGTCATGTTTTTTGTTTCATGTTTGATGTATCCAGAATATTGTAGTACCTGGAGGCCTTATTGAATAAAATGTTGTTGGTTTCTTTTTCTTCTTTTTTTTTAAAAAAAAATTTAAAGTGATTGTTTGATGCATCCAGACCAATATATTCTCTGAAGGCCCTGTGAATAAAATGATGGTTTCCTTTTTAACCTAAAGAAAATTTTAAGAAGTATATAGATCTGATTTAGTTACAAATATTTGAACAAGTGAAGAAAGTTAGTTCATACCAAAATTTAAGCCGCAATGAGTCTGACTTTATCTGCAAATAACTGCTTTGTTAAAAAGAACAAGAACATATGAGGGTATTAGTTCACCAAGTGAAGTGTAATTAAGTGTTATACCTTTGCCACATATAGTCCAAATTTTTTCATCTGGTTGACTAGACCTTCTTTTGAAATTCAGGACTGAATTTGGCACACTTGTGAAAAACTTAAACTCATCTGTAAATTGAATTTGGCACAGTTGTGAAAAACTTAAACTCATCTGTAAAAGGAAAAATTAAGTTTATTCTTATGGAAACATGCACATGGAGAACCATTTTTTATCTACTGACATGTTCTAATAACTTTCTAACTACATATTTATCATTCAAATATTGTGAAAGTGCCAAATTTAATAATCTTCCCTAAAATTGTGACAAATTTGTGTCATTACAATCAAATCTCAGTTTTTAAAGCAGCATCCGAGTTATAACTTTGCCTCGTGGACTTTAATTTGTATGAGCTCGACTAAGCAATTTTAAATATGAGGGATTCGTATGTGCTACTCCTTACTCTCTCCATTTCTTAAAAAGAAACGAAGAAAAAATAATCTCATTTTGATTTTTAGAGTTTAATTTGTGAAATTTAATATTTTAAAGTTGATGCGAATTCAAAATGAGTTCTAAAAGAAATTTTAGTTTGTAGAGAAAATGAGTTATATATTGACTAATTTCAAGTAAAAGGTGGATCGACTCATGCAGCTACAAACGGTAAAATAAAACAGTAATATGTAGGTCCCTTCTTTGCCTTTGACTATTTATTGTACAATAAATACGATTGTATTAACTAACATATAATAAATTAGTATTAATTTTGAATTTTAAAATATTTTAAATTAACTTTATAAAGTCAAAATAAGACTTTTTGTCGAAGTAGAGAAAGTATCATTTAATATATATATATACATATATATATATATATATATATATATATATATATATATATATATATATAGGCCATCGGCGAGGAATCTTTAATTAATGTTATATAAGTTTTGTAGAAAGAGTTTTATTTTGATTTTTTGAGTTCAAATTTTGAAATTTGAAAATTTAAGATAGGAGTGGGTTTTGAAATTATGAAATTGTTAGCAATTATTAGTCGAAATAAAATAAAATAAAATAAAATAAAATTATATAAATTTAAAATTTAAAATGTTCACGAATTGAGTTATCAAAACTAAGTTCACTTGAAATGATTTTTGTGGAACCTTACACATAGGTATAAGAAATTGTTCATTTTTAAAAAACAATGGCTTCTCATAGTTAGTCTAGAAGACTCAATTTTGTGTGCTCCCCTTGAGTACCTCAACTAGCTTTCTTAACAAGTCACGTAGTTCGTTCAAATCATCTTTTAGTGACCATGGCTTACAGGTACTCTATATATTCCACAAATAAAAATAATAATTGTAAAAAAAAAAAAGAAGAGAAGAAGTTACTGTCCCAAAAAAATTGTGTTGTATTTCAGAATAACATAATGTTTGACATTACAGTAAAACATTTATAAATTAATAATTTTTTTAAAATAATATTTTGTCTCAATCCCGACTTGGGCTAATGAGATAAATTAATAATTTTGATAAAATAATAATTTTTAAAAAGACTCTTATATAAATATATGATCTCATCAAAATTATAAATTAATTATTCTTTTAAATTACAAATATATCTAGGCTAATCTTGTAAAATATAATTCTATTCTCGTTTGTTTTGTCTTGAAATTCAAATCTAATTGAATTTTATCCTTAATTAATTTTTCTAATTGCGTCCAAAAGTTCAAGATTAATGGACACCTTTTAGATGAGAAGTCATTGTTGAGTATGATTTGAATAATTTTTGTTGATGTTTATATAGTAATTCTCTTTATCATCATACATGGAATGTATTAAATTCTAGTACAATAAACTTGTATATACAAATTATTTAAACTTAGTGTTAATATAATTTTTTTTGAAATAAAATGTGAATGTAATTTGAAAAGTAGATACAATAAACATTATTTAATTATTAAAAATAATTAATATCACTTACAATGAATTCTAATATTACATTAATTTAATAAGTATGATACATTACATCAAAAAAAGTATGATATAAATATCAATAAAATATAATAATTTTAATGTAATTAAATTTATGTTCACCGAATAGAAAAACACTCTTTAAATTAATAAATTATTAATTTATCGATTAAATGATAACTCTCTAAATTAATAAAAAATTTCAGTCCCAACAATATTAATTTATAAAGGTTCTACTGTATATTTTAATGATCATACCATCGTTATTAACTATATTATTTTTAGAGGTAAATATTGAGCAAAATTACATTCTTAATATTTACAAATTTTAGAAATGATACTCTTTATGTGAAGTTTAGGTAAACAAATTGTCATTAGTCATTACTTTCATCCAAGTTTTTATTTACATAATATATATATATATATATATATATATATATATATATATATATATATATATATATATATATAGAGAGAGAGAGAGAGAGAGAGAGAGAGTGAGAGAGAGAGAAATTCCATTATTAATCAAAAATTGCTCCCAACAATAAGCCACGCTGATAAGAACTAATTAAAATATGAAGGTATGATGACACTCAATCAGACAAGTCAATCTGATTATTCATGAACCACCTGAACTGAATCCAACATCCGAAAATGCAAAGAGTTTCTTGTTGTTTCGCTTCAAGGACTAGCACACCAGTGAGGCACTTCCTGAACACAACTTTACCCCATTTAGCTGGTCCAGTCCTTTCCTTATGAATGTACACCTTCTCAACGCAATCGGTTCCAATTTCCCTGTCCAATAGAATGAAATTTATACATGAATCCATAAGAAAAAGGGTATAATAAAAATGTCACAACTAGAATGTGTGTCAAAAAATTGAACCGTGAATAATTAAAGTACACATAGTCAATGAGGTATTTAAGTGTTCCTTCTTTGCTATTATGATGTAATGAGGTATTAGCGCGACTACATTAATTTCTCACCGTTAATGTAAATTTATCGATAAAAGAAAAGGATACACATACTCTGAAAAGTATACACCGATTTGAGCTTGAAATGGCACAGGACCATGTAAAAAGGTCATATGCAAACATCTGTACTCCTCCTCTAGCTTCCAATCCTTTAGAAACTCGCTATTTTCTTCAATTCTCCCACCACAAATCTCATTACAAATACCAGTCATGAGTTGATTAATATCAACAATGGCACTGGCTCGCCCTTGTTCAAGAACATCTTTGAGAAAAAAGGACTTGTTATCAGAAATAAGTAGAGTCGCGGTTAAATGGACACTAGAAGAAGAAGCACTTGCCTGAAGGGAACTCAATATACGCTCGGCCTCAAGTGCAACATCATCCAAAAGATCACTTTCTAGAGATGCAAACTTGACCACGACATTTTCGAGACCCTTGGATTCCAACCACAGCCAGAATGCAAGTATCAGCTGGGCTAGATTGGAGGCAACACCCATAGAGGTCAATTTATCGAAGAGTTGCTTCCTTTGATCATAATTAGGGGATTCCATTGTAGGAAGAAAGGGAAAATGGATAGAGAAAACAAGAGAAAGGGAGAGCTTGGGAGGAGAGAAATGCTAAAGTGCTCTTGTGAGAGTAAAAGGGGGTATGGTGTTGGATTTATAGGCTCAAATATTGACGGTTGTGATTGTTCATGGTATTAAGAAACTCATCACTAATGGTAACAAATTAATTGTAAGATTTGTCTGGATGAAACATTTAGAAAATTTGAAATTAAAGAGACGTTGGGACTATAAATGTTTTTTCCCTCATTTTTTTTATATCCCAAATCTCTTGATGTCCACCAATCACCCTAAACAGGAAAACAACCCTAATAATGTTGCTGTAATTAAATTGATATAACAGCAGTACCGACTCTATAAATTATTTTTATTTTATATCTAAAAAGTACAATAAATAATAAACTTTATGGTTTCTCTCCTCAAAACTTAATTTATTTATTTTTTGTAAAACTTAAAAGTATATGTAATACTCTTTGAAAAAAATATTAGAAAGTACTTCCTCTATTCTAAATATAATAGTTATTTTAGGTTTTTTCAAGTCAATTTTAAATATAGGAAAAATCATGAATATATCATTATATGAATATCAAATTTTATGGTATCTTTTTACTCTACTTTTTGAACTATAAAGTTCATATATATATATACATATATTGAAATACAAAGAAATCTTATTTAAACAAGAAATTAAGTATAACATTAATTGTGCATAAAAATTGGACCAAGGGCGGTAACCTCATATCACATTAAATTAGTCATGACCTTATAGTATTTAGCAAACACCCCCCCCCCCCAGATGAAAAAAATTCAAAATGTCAGCCTTAATTATATATAGAGAGAGAGAAGGAGAAAGAGAGGGGGAGGGAGCAACCGAAGTCTTTTAACATCCTAGAGAAATAGAGAGGATGAAATTTGGTTTTGGGTTGGTGAGATAGATTTTTTTTCTACTTTTTGTACGTTCAAGTTATTATAATGAAATTGATTTGGGATTAGGTGATTGAGGAGTAAACCACATTAAATTTGGTGCGTTATATTTATTTTATTTATGGATTCGTTTTTGTTGGCTAAAATCTTAGCAAGTGATATCTAGAGATAGGTTGACTACCCTCGAGTTCGAGGGATTTAATCTACTCATTAGGATGTTGATAAAATTTGTATGGAAACTTGATTAAATTTGTAGTCACAAATGGAATAAGGAACCATGGTTATGTATTGAGTTGTAATGCATGTGTAATTTAGGTAGTGTAAGATAGTTATGTATTTCCATATCCAAACCTTTTGGATATGAGTTCTATGATTTTTTTATTTATTTTTTTTCTTTCTTATGACTGGTGGTAAAAGGGACTGTCTATGCCATGCTATTTTGTAATGCGTGCACGATATAGGGCCTCAATATACATGTTCATTTGCAATTCAACTTGACTCAAAAATTTTAAGTCATTAGATTTTGATGTGCATTCATGTATACTTTAGTTGTCAAGTCTTTTCCTATATAATATTAGATTTTCCTTCGGTACTTTTCCTACTCGGGGTTCTTACATAACACATGTACTCATAAGTTTCACATACCATATATCATGTTGTCTTAAATCCATTAATTAGGAAATTTTCTGTCCTGTGAAAGTTGATGGTATAGAGTTGAACTGCCGGAGCTCCATTATATTTGAACGGAGTCTTGGAAACTTTTAAAACATCCACTGGGAATGAATATTGTGTAGCTAAGGAATGTCATTTATTCATGGAAGGCTAGGCATGACTAAAACATTAACTGGGAATAAATATGGTCTAGCAAAGGAATGTCATATAATCATGGAAGGCTAGGCATGACTAAAAACATCTACTGGGAAAGAATATGGTCTAGCAAAAGAATGTCATATACTCATGGAAGGCTAGGCATGACTAACAAAAACCACTTACCATGCCTGTAAGAATTTAAGAACTAATAACACATATATTATACGAAGAACGGAAAAATAAGAACACAAGATATATCTAGGCTTATCAATTTGGCTAGTCCTATTTTTTCTGATGTATTCATAAGATATCTCGCACGCTCTACAATGATCCATACACCAAACAATTTTTATAATAACTAATGAATTTTGTAACGACCCAAAATCGAGACTATTTTCATTCCCAATCTTGTGCGTTAAATATTATTTTGATTCAACTTTACGTCATACTAAGATGAAATATAATAATACCTGAAGATCTGGATAATTTAAATTTTTCCTATCTTTCATTTGTTCCATGAATCGCAACCTTTACGATTTCTCTTATCTCAAAATCATATTTATTTTATGATTTATTTTATCAGAGTAAGATATGAATATATATATATATATATATATATATATATACAACTTATCTCTTCAAGCATATCCTTTTGTATATAGTATAATTACTTTATTACTTTTCAATAGATAGTAATCACCACTACACATTCTCTTCTCAAAACAAACTTTCTTTATTTATTAAATAATTCAATATTTACATATCTTTCATTTATAACATCGCAAAATTGCCATCATAGTGTAATACAATTTCTAAATAAAGAAAACTATTTTTCTGAACATGCTCCTAGACTTAATCATCTGGTCAACAAGAGATCTCATTGCATATCAAACCTGCAAAAGTGTTTGCAAGACTGAGCACGACAGCCCAGCAAAGCTAACAGTTTCCATGCCTCATATAACACATAGTTTCATGCTCATTTCATACATCATAATCTTTATAATACGTATAACATACATGCATCATAACTCTAAGCAGTGTGAGTTCATATACATAACATATCACAAAACAAGTATGGATTGAGTTCCATAACCCAATCACTCATAGTCATAATATATATGTAAGACCCCGAATTTTATGAAATAAAAGTATTCAATTTTTTTTATAATTACTATTCAGTAAATGGTTAAATTGATAAAAGTTAAAGTTAAGGGTGATATATGAATTTTTTTTCAAAATAAACAAGTGGTTATAAAATAATCATTATTGTCGGGGAATATTCGTTGGTCGTGGAATATTCTTTCTGTCGGAGAATATTCGTACGACGGGGCAGCTATTTGTGGGCCCCATAACGGAAAATGGTCGGATGAAGATAACGACAAAAATTGAGTTTTTATAATTAACGGCGTAGTTGTTACCATTAACACTGTTGGAATACCCGGTGGTTAAAATACAGTAATACGCGTTATTGCACAGTAGCACACGGTATTGCACAATATTTTTGAAACTATTGATTCTTACGTAAGAAGGCACTACTCAATAATTGTTACAGTAATTACTGTTCAATATTTTATTTTATTGATTCAATAATTGCTACGTTAAAATTCTATATTATTGTTGCTCAATAATTGTCACTGCACAATATTTTCCATTATCAGATCAATAATTCATATTATTTGAATAATATTATTAGATAACATTATTGGCAATGTCTAGAAAGTTCTGTCTAAGGAGAGGTTTGATCATCTAATTGCGCGCCAGTAAGGAGAAATTCTTATTGGAAAGCCCCCTCTTTCCTGGGAACGGCCTGGTTGATAAATGTGATTCTGTAATATTATTTGTGAATAATTAATTATTGATTCATATGATAAGAAAATATTTATTTTATGTGGATATAAATGAGGGATATATTTTTGTGGTTAAAAATGAAGGAGTTAATGTTGAGGTGTTTTATCTGTATTTTTGTCGGATCGGAGGTATTGAAAATTAAATTAGAGTTTTTGAGATATATTGCGGGGTTTATAATTTTTAATTCGACCGTTGGATCGTTGTGATTTTTGGATATGTTATACATATATAAGTTGAGTATATGTCCACAAATTTTGAACCGTTAAAAATGAACGTATGATTTGTTATGAATTTTACGAGATGACTGGTTCAGAAATTATTGAATTTTTGGAGTTAATGATTTTGGTGGAAAATTCTAAAATTGGTGGGCCCCACTCTTGATTGGTGAAGAAATGTGCTGAGATTTTTATTCAAATGTGGTGGGTGGGAATAGTAGCAGGTAAAGCCATCAGGTTGCAGGTTAAGTCTGCTTCGGCGTGCTAACATTTTCCTATAAATAGAGGGCTAAGTTAGAATTGAAAATTACACTAGAAACATAAGCTTTCTCTCTTTCTCTCTCTATATTATAAAGTATATTTTGGGAGTATTTAGATACTTTGTGAGTTGCTATTCATCAGTGCAAGTTTCCTTCAGCGTTATATCCGATATCCGGTCAGAAGTGCTGCTCTTTTGAGGTAAGGGATAGTAAGGGATAGTAAGTGATATTAAAGGATGCTATATTCTTCATAATGATGTTATTCTTTCAATATCATTATACTGATATATTGGTATAGATTTTATTGTGGAATTTTTACCTTTTTGAGTCGGGATTACTATTCACGTATACGATACTATTCACGTATACGGCACTATTTATGTATATGGCACTATTTACGTATATAACATTATTTACGTATACGGTACTATGTACGAATACGAAGTACTATTCACGAGTTACTATTCACGAGTTACTATTCACAGGTACTATTCACGACAAAAATTGGTTTATTTTTCTGACCAAATTATCGTTGATTTATGATTGTTCCTCTTGAAAATAAATGCAGTTGTTGATCATATTGTTTTTATTATCATATATAACATTTTTATAACCCTGATGTTGAATTTTTCTTTCACTTGAGTGTAAAGATGGGTAAATTATTAGTATGATCGTGACTGAGGAATATCTTTGGCCTGTAGTGCAAAGATGAATTGTTAACTAGTATGATCATGACCATTGAATTTATAATTGAATATCTTTAGCTTAAGTGTAAATATGAATTGATTAACATGGTTATAATTATTGTTTATATAAATTCTGAAATGATTATATATTTATAATTGAAATGGTTATAATATGAACTATTGATGAATATATTTGGCCTGTAGTGCAAATACGAACTGTTGAGAAATATCTTTGGCCTGTAGTGCAAAGATGAATTGTTGATGAATATCTTTGGCCTGTAGTTCAAAGATGATCTGTGGTTGAATATCTTTAGCCTGTAGTGCAAAGATGACCTGTTGATGAATATCTTTGGCCTGTAGTGCAAAGATGGTCTGTTGATGAATATCTTTGGCCCGTAGTGCAAAGATGAAATTATTAGTATGATTATGAACAGGAGCTGTGATTTGGTATAACCATGATCTTTGATGTTTCAGGTAAAGACAAGTGATGAAAATTATCTTTGTCCTGGATGAGAAGAGGAATTTAGAACCATAAATATGATTATGAGTTATTCACATGAATGTGGACAGGAATTGTTGATTGATGTTACAGGGATAAAATATTGTTGTTGGACTTTTAACGTGGAGAAGATAATATACTTTATAGTCTAGTTTACTCTTCTAATGGATTGCTCGTTCCGCTGCAACTATGGTTGAAAATTTTTATCATCTACCATATGTTCTAAATTTCTGATTTATTACTGTTGAAGGCTATTGATAATTTATTTATCTTTAGTCATGATATTCTTTACTGGGCTAGTTGTGCTCACCCTTTTGCTTCACAATTCCTTTCAGGTAATAAGAGTGTAGCTGGGTCGAGCGAGGGTAACGGGAAAATAGAACGGTGGTCTCTAGCTGTGGAAGTTTCCCCTAAGCAGTATAGAAAAGTGTTGTATACATCATTTAGTAGTTATATTTGGTGAATCAAATAAGGTGAGGCGAACCCAATGTTGGAAGGGTGTTTTGCCACTATCATACAAGATGTCTAATGACATACAACCTCGTGTCATCATAAGACAGGATTGTGCTCATCCACTTGTTGAGTATATTTATGAGCACTACCTATATAATCTTGGTGTTTGTTTGAAGTATTATTCTCAATTAGAGACAGTGGAGATAATGATAAGTCAAGAGAAGACTCACCATTGGGAAGAATCTGATAGTAATCTTCTTATTTTTCTTTGGGGTCTATTGGGTCAACCAAGGATAATTCTGTGGCCATATGATATCTATCACAACCTAGACGCATGGCCTCCCATGTACGAAGGTTTCCTTGAGCATTTCCCTAATAATCTAATTTCTAAAACAGTTTTTAACTATACCTTTATGTAAGTTGTCATTGTGATATGCTGTCCACTGATGGGATGAGAGTCACAGTTGATATATATTTGTATCCAAACTCACAGCATATGTGTTGTTGTATTTTATACGATAATTGTTGTAATAAAGTTGTAGTTATTTTCTGTACCATGTATTTGGCGACTCAGAATGGGTTGGATGGAATGGACTTATTTTGGGGTCGTTACAATTTGGTATCAGAGCTATAAGTAAAGAGCCCCGGGCCTCTCGCTAGTGACTTCCTGTAGATGGGGGATGCACCGAAGTCAGACTCTCCGTAGGGGACGCCATTCTGCGGTGGCAAACTTATAGGTATCAATGTAAGGTGCTGACACAAGTTGGTGTCCAGAGTTACATTTTGGTATCAGAGCTATAAGTAAAGAGCCCCAAGCCTCTCGCTGGTGACTTCCTGTAGATGGGAGATGCACCAAAGTCAGACTCTCCGTAGGGGACGCCGTTCTGCGGTGGCAAACTGATAGGTATCAATGTAAGGTGCTGACACAAGTTGGTGTCCAGAGTTACATTTTGGTATCAGAGCTTAGGGATATGATCTCTGGCGGAGATCAAGAAATAGAACTAGGAGGGCAGAGATGAGTAAATCCTTCGCTAGTGTGTCCTACCTAAGCTTATTTGTTGGTCAGTCATAATATCGGGATATTATGTGATATTTTAATTTGTCTAATTAACCCTTATTTTGAAGCTGTATTCTAGAATGATATCTGAAATACAGGAGATGAGCATTGGAGAAATCATGATGACAGGGAAGATGGAATATGAAATGAAAGCAACGTATTCTCAACTTTTCGAAATACCAGGTACGTAAATTTCGGGGACGAAATTTCATAAGGAGGGGAGATTGTAAGACCCCGAATTTTATGAAATAAAAGTATTCAATTTTTCTTATAATTACTATTCAGTAAATGGTTAAAATGATAAAAGTGAAAGTTAAGGGTGATATATGAAATTTTTAAAAAAATAAACAAGTGGTTATAAAATAATCATTGTTGTCGGAGAATATTCGTTGGTCGTGGAATATTCATTCTGTCGGGGAATATTCGTACGACGGCGCAGCTATTTGTGGGCCCCATAACGAAAAATAGTCGGATGAAGATAACGATAAAAATTGAGTTTTTATAATTAACGGCGTAGTTGTTACCGTTAACACTGTTGGAATACCCGGTGGTTAAAATACAGTAATACGCGTTATTGCACAGTAGCACACGGTATTGCACAGTATTTTTGAAATTATTGATTCTAACATAAGAAGACACTACTCAATAATTGTTACAGTAATTACTGTTCAATATTTTATTTTATTAATTCAATAATTGCTACGTTAAAATTTTATATTATTGTTGCTCAATAATTGTCACTGCACAGTAATTCCCATTATCAGATCAATAATTCATATTATTTAAATAATATTATTAGATAACATTATTGGCAATGTCTAGAAAGTTCTGTCTAAGGAGAGGTTTGGTCATCTAATTGCGCGCCAGTAAGGAGAAATTCTTATTGGAAACCTTCCTCTTTCCTGGGAACGGCCTGGTTGTCATAAATGTGACTCTGTAATATTATTTGTAAATAATTAATTATTGATTCATATGATAAGAAAATATTTATTTTATGTGAATATAAACGAGGGATATATTTTTGTGGTTAAAAATGAAGGAGTTAATGTTGAGGTGTTTTATTTGTATTTTTGTCGGAACGGAGGTATTGAAAATCAAATTAGGGTTTTTGAGATATATTGCGGGGGTTATAATTTTTAATCCGACCGTTGGATCGTTGTGATTTTTGGATATGTTATACATATGTAAGTCGAGTATATGTCCACAAATTTTGAACCGTTAAAAATGAACGTATGATTTGTTGTGAATTTTACGAGATGACTGGTTCAGAAATTGTTGAATTTTCAGAGTTAATAATTTTGGTAGAAAATTCTAGAATTGGTGGGCCCAACTCTTGGTTGGTGAAAAAATGTGCTGAGATTTTTATTCAAATGTGGTGGGTGGAAATAGTAGCAGGTAAAGCCATCAGGTTGCAGATTAAGTCTGCTTCGACGTACTAACATTTTCCTATAAATAGAGGCCGGCTAAGTTAGAATTGAAAATCACACCAGAAACATAAGCTTTCTCTCTTTCTCTCTCTATATTATGAAGTATATTTTGGGAGTATTTAGATACTTTGTGAGTTGTTATTCATCAGTGCAAGTTTTCTTCAGCGTTATATCCGATATCCGGTCAGAAGTGCTGCTCTTTTGAGGTAAGGGATAGTAAGGGATAGTAAGGGATAGTAAGGGATGCTATATTCTTCATAATGATGTTATTCTTTCAATATCATTATACTGAAATATTGGTATGGATTTTATTGTGGAATTTTTACCTTTTTGAGTCGGGATTACTATTCACGTATACGGCACTATTCACGTATACGACACTATTCATGTATATGGCACTATTTACGTATATAACATTATTTACGTATACACGAGTTACTATTCACGAGTTACTATTCACAGGTACTATTCACGACAAAAATTGGTTTATTTTTCTGACCAAATTATCGTTGATTTATGATTGTTCCTCTTGAAAATAAATGCAGTTGTTGATCATATTATTTTTATTATCACATATAACATTTTTATAACCCTGATGTTGAATTTCTCTTTCACTTGAGTGTAAAGATGGGTAAATTATTAGTATGATCGTGACTGAGGAATATCTTTGGCCTGTAGTGCAAAGATGAATTGTTAACTAGTATGATCATGACCATTGAATTTATAATTGAATATCTTTAGCTTAAGTGTAAATATGAATTGATTAACATGGTTATAATTATTGTTTATATAAATTCTGAAATGATTATATATTTATAATTGAAATGGTTATAATATGAACTATTGATGAATATATTTGGCCTGTAGTGCAAATATGAACTGTTGAGAAATATCTTTGGCCTGTAGTGCAAAGATGAATTGTTGATGAATATCTTTGGCCTGTAGTTCAAAGATGATCTGTGGTTGAATATCTTTAGCCTGTAGTGCAAAGATGACCTGTTGATGAATATCTTTGGCCTGTAGTGCAAAGATGGTCTGTTGATGAATATCTTTGGCCCGTAGTGCAAAGATGAAATTATTAGTATGATTATGAACAGGAGCTGTGATTTGGTATAACCATGATCTTTGATGTTTCAGGTAAAGACAAGTGATGAAAATTATCTTTGTCCTGGATGAGAAGAGGAATTTAGAACCATAAATATGATTATGAGTTATTCACATGAATGTGGACAGGAATTGTTGATTGATGTTACAGGGATAAAATATTGTTGTTGGACTTTTAACGTGGAGAAGATAATATACTTTATAGTCTAGTTTACTCTTCTAATGGATTGCTCGTTCCGCTGCAACTATGGTTGAAAATTTTTATCATCTACCATATGTTCTAAATTTCTAATTTATTACTGTTGAAGGCTATTGATAATTTATTTATCTTTAGTCATGATATTCTTTACTGGGCTAGTTGTGCTCACCCTTTTGCTTCACAATTCCTTTCAGGTAATAAGAGTGTAGCTGGGTCGAGCGAGGGTAACGGGTAAATAGAACGGTGGTCTCTAGCTGTGGAAGTTTCCCCTAAGCAGTATAGAAAAGTGTTGTATATATCATTTAGTAGTTATATTTGGTGAATCAAATAGGGTGAGGCGAACCCAATGTTGGAAGGGTGTTTTGCCACTATCATACAAGATGTCTAATGACATACAACCTCGTGTCATCATAAGACAGGATTGTGCTCATCCACTTGTTGAGTATATTTATGAGCACTACCTATATAATCTTGGTGTTTGTTTGAAGTATTATTCTCAATTAGAGACAGTGGAGATAATGATAAGTCAAGAGAAGACTCACCATTGGGAAGAATCTGATAGTAATCTTCTTATTTTTCTTTGGGGTCTATTGGGTCAACCAATGATAATTCTGTGGCCATATGATATCTATCACAACCTAGACGCATGGCCTCCCATGTACGAAGGTTTCCTTGAGCACTTCCCTAAGATTCTAATTTCTAAAACAGTTTTTAACTATACCTTTATGTAAGGTGTCATTGTGACATGTTGTCCACTGATGGGATAAGAGTCACAGTTGATATATATTTGTATCCAAACTCACAGCATATGTGTTGTTGTATTTTATGCGATAATTGTTGTAATAAAGTTGTAGTTGTTTTCTGTACCATGTATTTGGCGACTCAGAATGGGTTGGATAGAATAGACCTATTTTGTGGTCGTTACAATATATGACTTTCATAATTTATAACGCATGTTATGTAATTCAACATACTCATATAGATCTCATCACAATATCAAGTTCATATAACAAAAGAATTGAAAGACTTGCTTCGTTCATTGTTTTACGCAAATCAAATGTCTGATGCATAACCTTGCTCGTCAGTTGACATAATTCATATATACGTTTTCATTCGTCGTATAACCTATATATATAAAAAATAAAGTTATAACACGTCTCATTTGAGATTTAATACATTTCTAGATTAGCGTACTAATATTCTTTATTTCATCCTACGCCCGATGTATTATACCTTGGCCATGCACGCAAAATTAGAAAATAAAATAGGGACCCAAAAGACTAAAATCAGCTGAATTTCCAGCACATGGGCAGCCCACCTACTCTCCAACCACTCCCACCAACTCTCACCTAATCCTACCAACTCATAACCACTCCCTTTCTCTCCTAAATATTATTTTACTTTGTTAAATAAATGAAAATAAAGTAAAAGAGCATTCTTCTCACACTCCCACACATACCCGCCCCTTAGAGGGAAAAGAAGAGAGAGAAGGCAGCCATGGAAAGAGAGGAAGAAGAGGAGAGAGGAAAAAGAAAAAAGAGGAAGAAAGAAAATGAAGAAAATTTACTAAAGGTAATTCCTAAACTTAAATCCATAGAAATTTCTTGGATAGATTTCTTCTAAAATCTGAAATTCCTACGATGTTTATTTGTTTTATTTATGCCTCAAGTGGTTGGTAGCCATGGAAGCATGAAAGAGGAGGCCAAGCAAGAAAACAAGAAGGTATAAGAAATTCTATACCCAAAACTATGTTTATAGTTGTTTAATCTTATTTTCATGGGAGTTTGATGGAATTAATCATGGATCATGATAGATCCTTGAGTATAAGAAGTATTAGGATGTATTATGATATATTATGCTTGGATGTTGTCAATTTAAGGGTTGATGAGCTTGAACAAAGAAGAAGATCAAAAACAGTTTTTGGTACAAAAAGCCCTGAATTTTTGTCCACTTTGGACCTTCACCATTTGAAATCTACAACTTATTTTTGAGATCCGTCAAAGACATGTGTTAGATACATGAGATATCTAACATCTCCAAGTGAAATCACTGAAAAATTCCTAGTAGATTTCCGTATGGACAGTTTTTAGTAAAGTAGGCAAAATCTAGAAATACCAAAAAGCAATCTATCAAAAAATTTCAAGGGGCATTTTCGGCCATTTAATTTTTGAAATAAATTCCGGACTTTTGGGACATGAAAATATATGATATAAAAAAGCTCTTGTCCAAAGTTGAGCTTATTCCAACTTAAATCGAGTGAGTTATGACCATTTCAATTTTAGGATTTTTCTTACAGAAACGGCTATAACTCGAGTTCTATAATTCTGATGACCACGAAATTTAAACTGAAAGTTCGCATTAATATATGTAAGATTCTGTAAAACTTTGGGAATTTTTTGGAGTTGAGCATGATATAGCTAATTTTGCTAAGTTACGAACTAAAATTTGCTTTTGAAAAATATTTAATAAAAAGGAAAAATTCCAGAAAAATTATTGTTGTGTATGGAATATATGTATATATGTATGGACATGAAAAAAAATAATAAAATGAGTAGGGAGGCTTAATGGGGGAATTAGGCTTTCAACGGATTAAAAACTAATAATTACCGACGAGTCGAGAGTCGTCGAGATAATTTCTATGGACTAGAGTATGTCGACATGTGACATATGAGATTATGAAAAGGTTAATCACATAATTTTATGCGAATGTTATAAAAATGATGTGAGGGGGTATGTACGTTGGTATAAGTCAAAAAGATAATTTTAAATAAATGTGGTAGTTATGGACAGAAATGACCTATTTAAAAATAGGAAATGAAGTTGGAAAATTTCAAAAGAATTACTTTGTGACTAAAATATTATATATATTGAAGTTTTCCAGGAGATAGGGAAATAATAATTTGATTAGGTATTTTTAATACCTATGAATGCGTTAAGAATAAATAAGAAAATTAAGTTATATTAAGTCATAAAATTCTATAAGATGATTTTGTTGACTAATAATCATTAATATGATGTATTAAGACTTTATGAGGGTAATTTGATCATTTTTAATAAAATGATATTAGAATGGCACGATGTCTGTGTTAAATAAATTAAATAGTAAGAGGATAAAAAAATTAAATTAAATTAATTGTTTATAAATGATTAATAATTTTATTAAATGATTAATAATATTAGTAAATGTTTAAAAGATTAATAATATTAGTAAGTAATTAAAATATTATTAAAGAATTAATAATATTAGTAAGCGATTAAAATATTATTAAAGGATTAATATTATTAGTAAGTAAATAAAATATTATTAAATGGTTAATAATATTAAAAATTGAATAAAATATTATTAAATGATTAATAATATTTGTAAGTTATTAAGATATTATTAAGTGATTAATAATATTAGTAAGTGAATAAAATATTATTAAGTGATTAATAATATTTGTAGAGTGATTAATAATATTAGACGAGAGTTTAAGAATGATTATCAAATTTAATTACAAAGTGATGATTAACCTAATCAATTAAATTCTCATGGAGGATGTAGGTTATCATTCGAAGGAAGTTTTATGTAAATAAATCAAATAGACAATAAAGTGTTTTAGTAAGTCTTAAACACATGATTAAAGCATTGTGTATCAAGATTTAAAAAGGAAGAATGATGAAAAGTAAAGTGAAATTAATATAAATGACTACCAAGCATCATTATGTGTCTAATGGTGGTTATATTTACCCTTAATCGTGTAGGACAATGGAAAGACGAATTTTCATAACCGCGCGAGGAACGATTCGAGGCAAGCTTTTCAGTAACTTGCTCTTATGTGATAATGTGTATTAAATCATGTTTACGATAGTTAATGATATATGTTGCTTTATGTGAAATCGTTGATTACATGAATATTATATGACTAAATGCAAAGCATGAAATTCGTGAAGTATGGGTTAAATATACAATATGAAGATTATATTGAATTGTATGATAAGTACGATTCATATAGAGATGCATATCATGAAATGTATGATGCATATAGAGATTGAAATTCAGATAAGGCACACTTAGAAGGGGGGGTTGAATAAGTGTGGATACAAACTATGACCAATTAAAAACTTTAAATCCAATTGCGGAATGTAGTCAACTATATTTGTGAAAACAGCTTGCTGAATGAATATGGTCTACCGAATTAAACTTTTGTTTATGAAAATATCTTGGTGTTTTTGTAACCTAAATAAAATATTTTGTGAAAACAGATAATTAAATTTAAGCAAATTAATTAACTTGTGAGATATAAAGATAGAGCAAGTAATAGAAAATAACACCAAGATTTTTACGTGGTTCGGTTATTACCCTCTATATAATAACTTACTCCACGTCCAATACCAACTAGTATTGAAGACTCACTTTTATTTCTTTAAAAATGACCCTTGTTACAATACAGATTCTATCAAATTGAATTACAATAATTCACTTGAGCACACTTGCTCCTTGTGCACCAATGCACCCCTTAAGCACCTATGCTTCCTTGAACCTGTTTGTAAACAAACCTTAATCCACCTGGATTAAAACCTTTAGACAACACTTAGTCTAAAAATATAAGATTACAATTTATAGAGGTCTAATGATCAAAGCAAATAAATAATTTAACAATGCAAAGCTCGACTAATGAATGCAATGATCAAGTAGTAAAAATAAGAAATATCACCAATTTGAAGCTCACGAAAATAGCTGAGAATATTATGAATATAATTTGCACAGCAGCTAGAAGTATTGCACCAAAAATAATAAAATTGCTTTTCAAGTATATGAGTGCAATAATTGATTTGAGTGTTGTGTATTTCACGAAAGTCAGATCTTCTTTTTATAACCCAGCAAAATATTACCAATTGTGAAAATAACAAATATATCAGTTGCTAATTTAGTTCAGTTTATCAAACTGTTTACGTTGCCAATAAATTCATCCGTTAAAGACTAAACAATTATCTTTGGTAGTAATGGATATGTATTGGACTCGTTCAAAATTAAATTCAAGATAGAATTCAAGTCAGACACAAAAAGTATTCAATATTAATTCCCACAAAGTCAGCCACCAACAGTTATCATAACTAGTTCCAATTCTACAAAAGTAATCATGATTTCCTATTTCCAAGGAATGTTCTAATTGAAACTCTACCGCCATATATAGCATTAATATAGGAAAGAATATGAAAACAGCTTTTTCAAGATAATGATCACTTCATGTTTCCAAGAAACTTATCCCACTATTTTAGAAAGTAATCATATCAACTTCAACAACTTTTTAATTTCCAACATATAAATGTTCCATACGTGTTATACCAATTAATTCGGACAATACTCTTACGTATGCATGCTAACAAAATAAAATCAGTTCTCTTAATAATAGTTAGCAATAAATAATTTATTTTTAGGCATGCATAAAATATGGAATCATTTTAATGCACACATAAAATGTCCTAGAGCCTTGTATCGAAAAATTGAATATTTGCAATGATCTTACATATTTTTCTTAGGACTCAAATCTTCAAAGTCTTTGATAATAACCCTTTTATCAACTTCCTGAAATTTCACAATAGACAAATTAGTCTAAATATTAAGTCATCATCAAAACAAAAAGATTAGAATATTAACAAACCAACAGAGATGTATGAAGCATGTGTAGATGCATTGACTAAAATTTTTGATGCATGGATATATGAAATCCGTATGCTATATGAAGCATGAAATGTGTAGACTGTTGGACTTGCTGCTGAGCCGTCGTACTCAACCTTGCAAATAAATTTTGCAGATAAAAGTCGATATAAACAGATGACCACAGCGTCAGAAGATTCAAGATATATATATATATATATATAGAGAGAGAGAGAGAGAGAGAGAGAGACAAAGGATAACGAGAAGAATTAATGATTGAAGATGGTTGATGTAATTTCTTTAGAGTATTTATATTTGGTAAGATTTTATGCCAAAACACTTAATGATAAAGTTTCCAGCTAAGCTAGATGAATGTTAATATTATACATTGTAGTTGTGTAGTTGAAAAACACAATATAGAAGAATATTAAAAATTTTGGATTGTGAATCCATGTAACAATATAAAACATATTGTTTATAGTTTAAGATGTATCAGTAGATCAGGAATGATCAACATATGTAATAACCGATTGTAAAGGTTATAGATTCTGGAGCAGAAGGGAATAATGTATTAATTGGTATATAAGCCAAGTTGTGTTCAGTTATTTATGAATAAGGGTTGTATGTATTGAGATGAAGGTAGTACCGTGACGTACCAGGCCCGAGGTTCAAGGGACCCTGATTTTGGGACGTTACACAAAAC
The DNA here is from genome assembly GCA_016801055.1 of Panax notoginseng. Taxonomy (NCBI): domain Eukaryota; kingdom Viridiplantae; phylum Streptophyta; class Magnoliopsida; order Apiales; family Araliaceae; genus Panax; species Panax notoginseng. The sequence continues at coordinate 192,622,099 of CM029019.1, read as the reverse complement.
ATAACAAGAACAAGAAATTGTCCAACTTTATTTCATAGGACTAGAAGATTATGATCAACTTGAGGTAAACAATTTTTATTTTAATGAAGCTTTTGAAATAACTACGTCTGATTATCTTGCTTTACAAAATGAAAATCAGCAGCTCAAAAAGAAACTGCCTATTTAAAGAATTGGATAAATGAGCTAATGAATGAAGTTGTGTCACTTATTGAAGAGAGAAAAGAAAATGAATGTTTTAAAAATGAAAATGAAGTTTTAAAATAAAATATGAATATGAGTGATGCATGCATAGATACTTTTAATGATGTAAAAATGATGAATATGTAACATGATGATAATATAACAAATAAAGAAATAGCATCTTTAAAAAGGGATCTTGCTAAATTTGTGAAGGGATAAGAGAATCTTAATATTTATCTAGGAGCCAAAAGATCTAGTATTGAAAAGCAATGAACTAGATATAATCCTATTGCAAATGTTAATAATAAATCGAATACTTTAGAACGATTAATCATAAACCAAGGCATAAACCATTTTATTGTTCACTATTTGTTACTTGCTAAAAATGTGATTTAAAGGGCACTTTGATTCTAATTGTAATAAAATCAAAATAAAATAAATTTGGATAAAAAAAGGTGATATATATGCTACTAAACCAAATGACCCAAAAAGATTTAGGTACGAAAAAGGTAGAGACTATCTATTTGTTTTGTAAATATGTCTCTAGGCCAAAAAAAAGGGGATGACGATCAATTTACTTCAATAGATCTACTGAGACTATCTATCTTGGATATTCATTGCATAGCAAGGTATATAAGGTATTGATATATAAGTAACAAAATATAAATATTAAAACGTATGATAACTTCGTTTACTTGTTATTTATGTTATTTTTATAAGTTTATTTTTTGTTGATGACAAAAGGGGAATTATTTTTTGTTGATGACGAAGGAAGAGAGAAAACTTAACTGATATGCTATAATATTAAGGGGGAGCTAAATATATCAAATTGTGCCTAATGATTAATTTGTATATTTTTTAAAGAGTACTGCCATATATTTAGGGGAAGTTATATATTATAGGTTGTCATTATAAAAAATAGGGAGAATGTTGATTTATATGCAGGGGTGAAACAGCCTGAAAGTTCAATGGGATCAAATTCGAAAAAAAAAACTTTAAAAATAAAAATTTAATAAAATGAATCACAAAACTAAATAATCTTTAAATATTGTTTACAATAACATTTTTCAAGGTTTCATTGCTTGAAATTGTTACATGATATATATCCTCATTTTTAATAGTTACAAAAATATCACGCTTAATATATGTTACTAAACAGTCAATCATCCGTTCATTTCCCATTTGGTTACGGAGTTCATTTTTCACGATATTTATGGCTAAAAATGTACTTTCAACAGTTGTAGTAGTAACGTGACATACATACATTGTACGCGTCTTTCAACGTGCCTTTTTTCCATTCCTCTGCCTCTTCATATCATATCATATCATATATATATATATATATATATATATATATATATATATATATATATATATATATATATATATTCCAGTTATTAATATATTCACAAATTTTAAGGCTTAGTGAAACAAAATAAATAGAGTAATAAAGAAATATTAGTACACTACTATTATATTACTGAAAAAAAGTATGATACTATCTTGTTAGTATGATATATAGATAAACATTTTAATATACTTTAAAATGTTTAAATTTGATTAAGTGACTGGTGGATTGTTCCACAACAGCCGGCAACATTATTGGGAGAAAATAAATATAATGTTGTTGATCTCCAATTTTATACTACTACTACTAATGAAATGACATCACCCATCTGCATATTATAAAAATATTTACTAGGCACTATTTTTTTCTTGAAAAATTCCTGTAAATAATAGAAACTCTAACCGAAATCTTTCACAATTTTTAGTAACTGTAACTTCTCTGTTTTTTACCTTCTTGGTATTTAGGAGAAGTAAGTTGATCAAGACAATAAATACTTAAGTTCTTATAGTAGTATTTTATTTTAACAAGATAGTAACATATTCTTTTTTCCAGTAACATAATAGTAGTGTACTAATATAACTGTAGTACTCTACTTATTTTGTATATATATATATATATATATATATATATATATATATATATATATATATATACACACACGAAGAGACTGAAAATCCAGTGGGGGCATGTGCCCACCTGCCCCAGCTAATTGGGTCCACCCCTGTTTATATGCATGTTTTTGGTTTTAATGATTGCAACTTGGATTTTTATAGTATCTTGTATGTTGTTTCAGATATAGAGATTGAGCTGAAAATTCTCAAGGAATATTGTCGTAATAAATTTGCAGGAATATTGTTGAAATTGTGGGAGGCTCAACTATAAGTTTTAAAGACCAAGAAATCCTACTAGCTTAGGTCTTTAGGAAAATCAGTGTAAGATTTCTAGTCTTAATAATTAACTACAAGGGATTTTTATCTTTGCTAGAAATCATTTAAAATAGTCTTGATTTCCAAAAAGATTCGTTGGTTTAAAACTTTTCTCACCAGTTAGTAATCTTATCATAATAGAACTCTTATTATGGAGTAACCAAATTAAAGTTTGTTCCTAAAAATATGTTGATCAAGTTTTCTCTAAATATTTTATTAATAACCAATTTGTTTTCAAACATATTAATTATGCTTCCTACTATTTCTAAAAACAGATTTTAAAATTCTCAAAGATTTTATCCAGGTGCCTATTTTTTTTACTGATATCAAAACTGATAAAATCTTTCCATGTCATTCAAGAATTTGATTTACTTCAACAGTCATATTTTTTACTAGCCGTTGGACATCACTGTTCTATATTTATACACTACTACGTTGCTAAAATCAATAACTCTATCATCTATACAATAATTGATATACTCAGAGAAAAATTTCTAGCAAATTCTAATTGCCTTGTTCTTATGTTGTTCTTACTAGATATCTATAGTGATCAGTTGTAATCCCCTTTTTGTATTAAAGTTCATATCTTTTATAAAAGGGGTTTCGGAGTGAAGCAAGGAGTTTTCTTTAATATTGTACAATGAGAGTTCAAGGGGGGTAGAAGTGTCCAAAGGAGAAGTGGTACTCAAAGGGAGCAGAGGTGCTCAAGAGAGGAAGTTTCCTCAAGGGAGTTGCTAGCTCAGAAAGTTTTTTGAATTCTAATTACACAGTGAGTTGATATTATTGTAATTGATTTATTAATATTAAAGAAACCTGTTATGTATCAATTGATACCTGACCTTGGATGTAAGCTATAGAATAGAGGTTTAAAGGGTCCAACCAAGTATAATTCTTGGTGTGATGTGCACTTGATTATTGCCTTATATAGTTATATTTTCTGTTTATTTAACTACGTTTGCCATTTGATTTATGCATTAGAAAATTCGAAAAATATCAGTGCATATCCGGTTTAATTTAGTATGAAGTTATACAGAAAAAGAGCTTTAAAAATAACTCAATACAGACAACTCAAAACAGAAAACTCAAAAACAAAGGACTAATTTACCTGTCTGATTACATCTGTGAAAAAAATTAAAATTTCCTACAATATGTTAACAAGCACACATATTCATCCATTTCTAGGTGTGCACTCATACAGTTTCAACTCTAACCCAAAGCGCTTCTATGGAGCTTTGAAGTTTGAACCCTTCGCCAATATATACCTTATCCTAACATACACTACCACTAAAGTAACACCTTCGAGTTCTGAACTAAAGCTCATTAGTATTATTTCGTCCTTGTAAACAAAACCTGATATATTAAAAATGGAATAAATGCCCCTAAAGCCCCATGAATAATATTAATGAACTCATAAAATTAATAGCTAACCATCACATTTTCCTTATCCTTAATTATTTCTTGGTTTGTGATTTTTTTATCAACAAACAGAATTTTTATTAAAAATCCAAATACATACATAATGTGCCTAACAAATTCAAAAAAAATGGATAGTGTCACAATAGAATTGAACTTGTGAAAAAAGACCCTACAAGTTGAAATGAGATCAAAGATGAGTACGTACAAATATTCCGAAAAAGCATGAAGTAAGAGAGAACCTTGTTCTTTTCTTTGAGTAGGGCTTTCCATCAAACCCCCATTGCAACAAAAGCAACCAACTATTTGTTCCTGACATCCAAATTACTGCAAAACTTCATCTTTTAAGTAGACGATACTAAGAAAGCCCAAAAACTGCAAGTTGCTTCTCCACAAAAAGAATACTCAATCCTTGTAAAAATGGCATAAACAATAGCCTCGCTATGAAACTGAGTATATGACGCAAAAATAGTAAAATCTACGAAGAGATATAACTAGTTCAATAAAACACAAAGTATCCGAATAAATGCCTAACATATTAACAACTGAGTTGCAAAAACATCTCCATATAGACCTCAATTACTACTGTTGAAACTCGATCTGACATACGAACATAAACTAAACCAAAAAAAAAATCCATCCCTGTCCTATCTAATTAAATTGCCTCTAAAAAATCTCCCATGCTACTACACTAGTACCAGCATACCATACCCATTCATATATGAGTATAAAAAAGAAATCCCAATTCAAACAGCATTGAAAACAAAATCTAATTACCTACAACAACAAAAGAACTGAGAAAAGAGAGATTTAAATACTTCCATTATCTCTTCTGTTTAATTTACGTAAATCAATGTATAAGTCATGTTGAGATAATGAAGGTTGGAATTTACTAAGATCCTTTTTCCTCTCAAATTTCTTTCTTCGGTTCTTGTTTTTCTTTTCTATCCATATTTCTTGTTTCACACAAGAATCCCCCTTTACTGAATTTGGTAACCTGAATTGAAAAAAAGGTTTCTCAATCTTATCTCTTTTCAACATGACTTGTACATTGATTTACGAATTGCAGATTTAGCAATTTCTCTCGTGTTCTCTGTTCTAGCAACCTCCTCCACATAAATACCTACATGATTATCAATGCCCCTTGATTTTGAAGCCCAATCAGATATCATGCCCATCCATTCATATTTCCTTTTGATGTGACCTTTTTACTCTTTTGGCGAGTTTTTTTTTTTTTTGACAATACATGTTGTGTGTTTCTCAGACTAATTTTATTATTCTAATCATCCTTTTTTTTTGTCTATTCGTCCTTCTCCTTTTATTCCTGTCATTTCCTCAGGTTCTCACACTCTCAGCGTTTATCCTTTTGTTTCTTCATTATTTTTGGAAGGAAAATCATTTTTTCTCGTAAGCCTCTTAAAGAAAAATTCACCTAATTATCACACACTCCAAGCTAGGGTTTGGCCAAAAGAAGTTGTTGAACCTCGTCAATAAGGACAAGAGAATGAAGGCCAACATTCCATTCATGCACACCGACATTTCTACAGTCCTTATATATTCTTACTATTTTTGACATAACATTCACATTATCCCATTTGATTTTTGACTGAAGTGCTAGAGAATCAAACAAGACTAAATGTTGAGTTTAATATAATTCATTTGCCAATAGTGGGACAAGAACATCATACAGCTAACATATTGAATTATGTTTTCTCAATTAGGTTTACATATTAACCTCCATCTTCCATTAGAGTTTGATAAATTCCCTAACTGGAAATAACATATTGAATTTTGTTTTCTAATTAATTAGGTTTACATGTTAACCTCCATCTTCCATTAGAGTTTGATAATTCCCTAACTGGAAATGGAGTTAACAAATGTATTCAGCCGAGGCTCCAAATATGAGCTAGAAAAGGTTGGTATGGGTAAGGATATCTACCGTCTCAGGGATAACAATATATGTTGATGCATGTATTGTTGAAAAGTAAACTTGTCCCAAAAATAATTAAGTATTTTTATTTAGCATGTTTTATGTTTTAATTAATATTTATATAGTTGTTGGTTTATTTATGTGAAGGTTCATTTAGCTAGTTGAAAATTGACGGGCAGTGGCGGTGATAAGGGGCGGCGTTTGGGTGGTGATTTTTTTTAGTTTTTTAACATTATAAAGTCTTTAAATTAGTTATTATAAAAATAATTCTTTAAATTAATATTTTTATTATATAATGAAGTCAAACCGTATCTGAATACAGTCAAACTATAGAAAATCAAATGAGTTATTGGAAAATGGAGTATTCCGTCCAATTTCAATCGGAAAATGATTTTAGGGTCGACAATGTATGCAATTAAGTAGTTTATATAGTAATTTGTAAGTCTAATTATTTTAAAAGTCGAATTTCAAATTTGATGATATTTGGTGTAACAATAGTGTATTTAATCCTTTATAATTCTATTGTGGTCTTAAACTTATCTTTTAAATCTACCACCTATGTATTTTGTTTCTGGATTTTAGTAAAATTTATTTTTGTTGGTCAAAAATAAGGCAACAACAACAAGAATGGATCCTAAGGATCAATATAAGCTCTAGAACACTCATTTATAAGTTAAGAATATATATAAGAACCAAAATAGTTGTTTGCCGTCATAAGTATAACCTTGCTCGTTAAATAAAATAATAATAATAATAATAAGATTACTCTTCCTGTATTGAACAACCAACTGCTTCACATGAATAGTTATTACATACTCCATCTTAACTAGCAACTAAAACAAAGACTAAACATCATCCTTATTAAATAAACCAAAACACATGAACCATAGCCAAATGCTAAGGACGGTTGGTTAGCAAACCCTTGTGATCTCCACGAAATGCAGTCGTAACATACAATCTACATCTTGCGCGAGCGTGAATTGTCCTCAGGCACATTGTACATGTCTGGTGTTATAGTGTGTAGCAACATACCAGGATAAAGAGTCTACAAAAAAAATCATATCACAACAACACATATTAGGACATGAAAAAACAAAAAGCATAAAACAAAATAGAAATCTAATGAAAAAACAAAGGAAATTCTTACATCCAAGTTTTTCTGCACATTCTTGGGCCTTCTTTTGGAATTCCTGCTAGGTCTCTTTTCTCCAGTTAAAAGAAGCAAATCATTCCTAATTGTGTCTGGGGAAAGGGAAATACTGAAATCTGCGCATATTGGTTTATTATTCTTCTTCTTGGATTGATTTAGGGCTTTCTCTTTACCTTTCTCCTCAATTATTATCTCATTTGTGGTTGTGGGAGGCTTTGGTGGCCTCAAGTTCCCAACCATCGGATCAGACCGCTTCTCCTCCTGAGCTTTCATCGTGGAATTAACCCCGACTTTGGATGTCTTTTGTTCATCTGTCATTGTTGGCTTCTTTACATTATCAGTTGAAGCAATTCTTGAACTTTTTCTTGCAGTTAACTTTACTAGTCTTCTGTCAGATTTCTCCAGCACAAATTTAGGGGGACTAGCTGGCATAGTTAATTGGTTCTCAGGACTAGCATCATTCGTAATTCCATCTGCCATCACTGGTGATTTAGATGAGGACAAATTGAATGGCAAGTCCTCCGATTTGGAATTGATAGAGGAGTTTTGAAAAGGCACCCCCGTGGCAGCGTAAGAATAGTTGCTGCTATGGAATGGTGTCCACTTTAGAGGGAAATCAGGCAAGGATTGGGACTTTTCCTCTTTCTCTTTGTATGTATCCATCTGTAAATTGAAAACAAAACAAGTCATTAAAAAAGAAAAAAATATATATAATAATCAGAAGTCAAAACAAAAGAAAGCTATAGAGAGAGTGACAGAAACAAAATTAGTGCAAGTATGAACCAGCTCTTATTGTGCGAGAAGATGATAGAGTAAGATCAATCCCTATAAAAGTTGTATCCGAAACAAAGAATCTTTTTAGAGAGAGCTTGAGTATAGTCAGAATGGAGAGTGGGATATATATACACACACACAGATTGATTTCGCACGCATGTTTATGGCAAAGATTACATAAATCTGGCTACTAAGCTTGATAAAGAAATAGAGAAGGCTAGAAAGAGATATTTTTGTCTATTTTTAGAGAAGAAAGCTTGAAAGAGTAAGTTTTAATTAATAGAGAGACAAAGATGAAAATTAAAAGACATGGATTATATTATTTTAATTCTTTATTGCGCTCTTAAATTTGTGTTAATAATTTACTAAATTAGAAAAACATTAAAAATTACACATGTTTTTAATTAATGACAAAAGAATTAAATACCTTAAATTTAGAAAAGTGACAATTTGAAAGGTAAAAGTATCTTTAGACTCTTTCTAGCACTGCTGTGGGAGATCACCTACTAATGTTTTGAGAAGGACGTCGTACAAATATCACTTTTTTACTTCTTTAAATACTATTCCCCTAAATTTTTTGTCAGGCAAATGAAAGCATAAGCTTTGCTATTGAGTCCATTAATTTACGTCATGTATAAACAAGCCCTGTGATCAATTACTCTTTTCTTTTCTTTTTTGTGCTTAGGGTGAGATTTGCAAAATTTATAATCTAATTTGTCTAATGATCGATGAAATGATTTTTCTAAGAATTAGTTAAAATTATGAAAAATTAGCATATGTTTTTTTAGTTTAGTGAAGATGAGGACCAAGATTTACACCTTATTACCAAAATGAGAAGAGATATATATATATAAGAAACTAATAAATTCACAAAGAAAAAAAGATATTTTTACATGAAATCAGTTGCTATAGATTTTATTATAACGGTATTCACCGTCGCTATACATCTATAGCGACACTCTTCATGTGAAAATACCAAAAAATATTGTGGAAATATCTATAGCGACATTACGTGAATTTTCATTAATATTGAGTGGGCATTGTGAAAAGTATTAACGCACTATGATATGTTATTTAATAGAGATAATCAATGTATATTGGCTCTTCTATTATTACAAATTTACTATGTTTTACATTTTATTATTATATTGAGAATCTTTATGACCCCTTTTCTGTTCTATTCTAATTAAATGCATTTCCACTAAAATATTAATAAATTTATGCAATTCTTAATCAATGCATGATATTGATATCGTCGACCTTTTAGGAAAAGCACAATTAGAAATTTTCGTTTTATTGCTGATGTAATTTTAGACTCTAATATTTATGCAATGGAAAATAATATACAAGCACTTGTGTTTATGCATATTTCAAACAACCCGTAACGATAATAATAAACTAAGAAGGCCATATTAATTATCATTTTTGGCAGCAGATAATATATATTATTTTCAAATTGTTTTGTATACTGATACTTAATTTTGTTAAGGAATCGGTCATTGTTTTGAATATATCGCATCTTGAATATTATTCTTTTCAAATTATTTTTTGTACAAAAACTCTATGTGGACCTGAAAATTGAACATAAAAATTAGATATGAGTGTATTTGAATTTCACTTATTTGTATTTTGACCCCTAATAGTGACTAAAAATATAAATAAGTGAAATTTAAATACACTCATGTTCAATTTTTATGTTCACCTAGAAGAGCTGTTATGACTATTGTTCATGCGTTGGAAAGTAAACTTAGATTCATGTAATTGGTGTTAGTGCTAAAGTCATAATTTTTTTAAGGTCGAAATTAATGGAACACGTAGTGTTTAAAAGTTTATTTAACATATATATATATATATATATATATATATATATATATATATATATGGAATTCCATCCACAGTAACCTGTTGTTGGGGAGCAACCCATTTTGGCCCAGCCGCTATGACTTGTACCGGCCTTAGACAAATTTTTTTTTTTATATAAGCCGCTACAGGTTGTAGCGGCTGGGCCAAAATGGGTTGCTCCCCAACAACCGGTTGCTGTGGATGGATACCATTATATATATATATATATATATATATATATATATATATATATATATATATATATATATATATATATATATATATATATAGTGGCGGACCTAGGTTAGGAGCAGTGGGTCAATTGACTCCACTAAATTTTTAGGGGTTAAAAAAAAATTTAAGGTGTTTAATAAAAAAAATTAAAGTTTAAATTAAAAAATACTATTTTTATTCCAAAATTAGATATACATTTTGACATTTTAAAGTCAATTCGCGAAATCTTAAAATTTAAAATTAATATAAAGTTATTTAGATTTAATACAACATATATAACAATTGTAATCTAACTATTAAACACTATTAGTTATTATCTTTGTTATTTTCAAAACTTGAAAGAATTTATATCATTTCAATTTGAGTACGGTTTAGGATTTCGTGAATTGACTTTAAAAAGTCAAAATATATATCTAATTTTTAGATTTGAGGTAATATTAAATTCTTCAAAATTCATATCTTATATATATTCCCTCCATCTCATTATGTCTGGCGTTCTAAAGTGTTTTTTTCTTTCTAAAATATTTGACGTTCTACAAAACCAAGAATATTTTGCTTATTTGTTTTCCTTCTCCACCACCATTAATGGTTATTTTCTATGTTATCAAAAGACAGTTCAAATTCTATTCTTTAATTTACAAGGATACATTTATGAGAAGCCTTCAAAACTCTACTGCAATGATAAAATTATCAGGCGAGAATTTCTTTTACGGCAAAACTATAGTTTCAATGGTTGAGAGCAAACCCTAGGTTTCATTGAAGATGAATGATGAAGATTTTATGGAGTCTGAATCCGAAAAGAAGAAATTGTCATTGAAGATGAAGAATGATGGAGATTTCATGAAGTCTGAGTTCGAAGCTTTGCTCGTTGACTTGACCAAATTTCCAGATGAAGGGGAAGAAGCTTTGCTCATTGATTTGAATGAACAATGAAGGATTTGATTTTAACAAATTTCCAGATGAAGGGGATGAAACTTTTGAAGAAGAAGAATTGCAAAAAGTAGTAAGGATCATGTTGAAAGTGTATCTTTCAAAATTTTATTAACCATGTCAGTTGTAATGTTAAATTTTTGAATGAGTTCTCTGTTTGTTGAAAATCATCATTTAGTGGATGATAGTTTTGCCTTCTCTGTTTCTTCTCCTTGTATTATTTTACTTGTTGATTTCTTCTAGAATCTGAAGACATATATTCAATTGTATAGTTTTGATTTTATGATAATGTGGGAACTAGATGATATAGTTTGCTTAACAGTACAATATGAATTCAGTAGAGTGAATTATCTCACGTCATCTTGCTTTGTGAAAGTGTACGTTGTAAGAGAGCCATCAAATACTTGCATGGCCTGTATTCGGAGAACGGATTATGTGTTTGTTTGAAAGCTTAGCTATGATAAGTGTCATGATTTTCAATTTTCTTTCAGGTTAATGTGAAGAATTACTGTTCTCTCAAGTAAGCAACTTAGCATTTGAAGGGTACTGAGGAGGAGGATGAGTTTGGTGATTTTTTGTAGCCATATCTTTAATGGCCTTGACTATCTTAGTGCTAATGGCTTCATGTTCAAGTAAAGCTTGAGGATGTTATTCACATGTGAGTAGGCTATATAGTGACACTGATATGTATTTATAGCTCTGCTCTTTCATTGAGTTTCATGAATGAGCATCTAATAGAAAAGATTTACAGGAGAGAGTTCTATTCTCATTAGCTGATGGTTCACATGTCTTGAACCTTCTGTCAACATTGCAATGTTTTAGTCATGCCCCCATCTAAAGTTGCTTCCTAAAAATGGAACAGGAGCTACAGTTGGTTCTGCATGAAAAATGAAGGCTTAGTCAGTCTCCCAGTTTTATGTAGGCTCGTATTGACGTTCTTCTCAGATTATAAAGGAATCAAATTGTTAAAAGTGTTCAGCCTGCCTATTGAGCAAATAGCATTATTTGCAATGGTGGAACTCGCGCCCCCAACTCCATTATTGAACTCATATCTTTCCCTTAATAGCAGCAAGTAGACCCCTCTTCCGGAGTGAGATGAAATAGCATTAATAAACAAATTTAGCTACGAATCTAAAGAATATGACAGCATTATTTAAGGACGACTCATTCATCTTGAACTGTGTTTTGTAAAAGAAATAATAGCAACAACTCTATGAACATTTCTTAAAATACAAAATTTCCCCAAATGGTGAATTCAGTATATAATGCCAGGATTTGTATGTGTAGATAGATCCAATAAAATTTCTTAAATTGATATCAGAACAACACAACTTTACAGCTATTTCTAAAGATCATCATCGACTCTTCCTCAAACCAAAAGTGTCTTCAACACCGTTTGTCACCTTCTTCCTTCGCTCTGCAATCATATCTGAGTACACCCGTAAAAGAAAAGAAAAGTCAAAACATAAAAACAGAATTATCAATCTATTTATATTATCCTAAAGTTTAAAGAAAATCAACAAATATTTAAATGTCAGCAAGGAAACTAATACTTAAAAAGAGCCCTATTGTGACCTCCCAAGTTCAGTGCAGCACATGTATTCAAACCAAGATAAGCTTTAACAAAGTGCAGCACATGTATTCAACCCAAGATAAGCTTTAACAAAGTTTCACTAATACATTATTGATTGAAGCAACTATATCAATGTAAGACCCCAACTTTTATAAATAAATATGAATTTTCTATAAATATTATTTTTGAATATTATGGAGTTAATTTGATATAATGTTATAGTTGTGGGTAATATTTATAAATTTTGCAAAGTACGCAAGTTGTTATATAATATTCGATTGGTCGGGGAATATTCGTTTTAACAGGAAATATTCGTACAACGGTTCAATCATTGGTGGACCCCACAACGGAATTATTGTCGGATTGAGAAAACGACAAAAATATTTTATTAAAAATAACTGCGGAAGTTTTACCATTGATACTATTGAACTACTCGGTAGTAAAAGTACAGTAATACGTGTGGTTGCATAGTAGCACACAGTATTGATTATTAATGCTTATGTGAGAAGTCACTCAGTTTGATTCAATTATTGTCAGTTAATAATATGAATTATTTAGCGATAATGAAGTTTTGTTTTATTCGTATTATTAACGTAATAAAACAGAAACATCTTTTTATATAAAACAGAATACTTTATTAAAGTTATTCTATAAATAGAATATATTATATTTTATTTAAATAATTTTTCTTTAAATATGGACCGTCAGATTAAAGTAATCAATCTGGACCGTTCATGGATTAGTTACTATGCATTATATTTTTTTATAAATAGCAGCTCATTCCTTCATTATTTCTTACGAATTCACTGAACTCTAGAGAGAGAAACTATAGAGAGAGAGAAGAAAAGTATTCTGCAACTTAACTACTTCTTTATTTCAGTTCTTCTTTAAAACGGTAAGGGGTGTTATTCTTTCTTATTCATGAAGAGAACTACCCTATACGCGGTCTACCCTATACTTGGTGACATTCTTCTATTATTCTGTTGGAACATCCTGTCTGTGTGTTTTACACCGGACCTGGTTCCGTTTTTATTATTATTCTGTTGGAACATCCTGTCTGTGTGTTTTACACCGGACTTGGTTCCGTCTTGTTATTATTCTGTTGGAACATCCTGTCTGTGTGTTTTATACCGGACCTGGTTCCATTATTTATTATTCTGTCGGAATATCCTGTCTGTGCGTTTACGCCGGACCTGGTTCCATTATTTATTATTCTGTTATAATAACCTGTCTGTGCGGTCTATCGCATGCCGGGTGATTTTTTTTGTTATTCCATTCTTTATTATACTCAGTTGGTTAAGTTTTAACTTCTATACTCCATCAAATTAGTGGAATATCTTTGATAATTGCGTTTCATCCAGTATCTTTTCATGAAAATATTATTCTAAGCATTCTTAAATTTTACTCCACAAAGCAGTATCATGTTGACAATTTGGACGTTGTTAATTCTTGGATAAATTAATTCTTGAACTTGTTTTATTGAATTCTTATATCATTGTCATCATCCTCATGTTTATAAAATGTTGAAAGTCATCTGTGGCCTGTAGTGAATAGATGGACTTGGTATGATTATAACCAGAGATTATTCGGTATAATCATGACCTATAAATGATGTGGTAAAAGTCTTCATTGGCCCGTAGTGCATTGATAGACAGTTGTTGGCATCATCATGACCATTAATGAATACACAAATATTCTTGGCACGTAGTGCATGGATACTTGTGGTCGTGATACTAAAGAATATCCTTGGCCGTAGTGCAGGGGTGATTCGATGATGTGGATTATTTTATTAAGCTGAGTCCCAGCGATAACAGTGTTGAAAATCCTTTTAAATCATAGAAGATGGTAGATTTTATTCTCTACTTGACTCTTTTAATGGATTGCTTGTTCCGCTGCAGTTAAACTTGATGTTCGTTATATTTTATCAGTTTAACACTGTTGAAGGCTAATGATAATTTATTCTGCATTATCTTAGTCATAATATTTCTTACTGGGCTAGTTGAGCTCACCCTTTCTTTCACTATTCTCTTCAGGAAATGAGAATATAGCTGGGACGAGTCGGGAAACGGAGTGATGGACCAGATGATAGTATTAGTAGTCCTCACTATTCTGTTAAATAGTGTGACAATAATTGTAATGAGGACTCCTTTTGAGTTTGTATAGTCTCTAGTAGACAATAATTGTATTCAAACTCACAGTTATGTTTTGTCGTATTGTACACGACAGTTGTATTAGTAAGTTGTATTTGTATTCTGTACCATGTATCTGACGACCCAAGATGGGTGATGTATACCTATTTTTGGGGGCATCACAGTTGGTATCAGAGCTTAGGGATATAATCCCTAGCTAAGATGTGAGAATAGAACTAGGAGGGGAGAGACGGGGAATTCCTTCGCTAGTATGACCTACCTAAGTTTATTTGCATGGTATTTAATTGGTCGGTCAGAATATAAGGATAATATATAAATTAACTTTTGTTTTGTGGTAGTATCTGAAAATGGCATCCGAGAATGTTGAGAATTGCAATGGAGCACAGGCGACTGTTGATTCACCACATATCAATAATCAGGATAATGTGCATCAGGAAGGTGACAATCCTCATGCAAACAATAACACTGACCAGATGATGAATGATGGAATGTTCAAAAGCTTTATGCAGTTCATGCAACAGCAGGCGAGAGCGGCTCCTGTCCAAAATATAAGTGGAAACACTGAAAACTCTCGGACGGTCACCGCTAAACAGTTCAAGGAGCTGGGACCACCGGAGTTTAAGGGAGAGTCAAAATCACTTATAGCAGACACATGGATAAAGCAGATCACCAAGATATTTGATGTCTTCGGATGCTCCGAGGAGCAAAAAGTTCCCTTTGCCGCCTTTATGTTGCGAGGAGAGGCAGATTACTGGTGGGAATCGATTAAGCGTACTCAACCTGCCACACTGAAGATGTCTTGGGAGAAGTTCCAAGAGTTGTTCAATGACAAATACTTTCCCGAAAGTGTTCGTCACATGAAGGAGGTGGAGTTCATCAAATTGGAGCAGAATAATATGATCGTGTCGCAGTATGAGGCTAAATTTGCTGAGTTGTCCCGGTTTGCGTCCCACTTGGTAGATAATGAAGAGCGAATGACGCGAATATTTTTGCGAGGTTTAAAACCTGAGATACGTCAACATCTTATTTCTCATAAACTGTATTTGTATTCAGATGTTGTGAATAGGGCTCAGTTAGTGGAGCGTGATAACGAATCAATGCAACCAAAAGAGAGCAGTCGGCAAAATGATAATACCAGTGAGAGCAGTCATCGAAGCGGTGACAACAAGTGTGGTGGGAATCAACAGGCCAGAAATGGTAACCACTTCGGTGGTAATCAGGGCCAAAACAATAAGAATGGTCATTTCAAGAAGAGGAGATTCAACAATGATGGAAAGACGTCAGCACCAGCACCCGTTGTTAAGGAAGGAAAACGACCACCTATCATATGTTTCAAATGCGGAGGGGAGGGGCACATCAGTCCAAACTGCACGATGCCGTCTAAAGCATGCTATAATTGTGGAATAGAAGGTCATTTAGCTCGATTTTGTCGTTTACCAAAAACAAGTTCAGCCAGGATGGAGGCACCAAAGGCCGTCCCCGAAAAGTCAAAACCGGTAGTGCAAGGGAGAGCGTTTGTTGTGACCTTCTAGAAAGTAAGGAACCCGAATGAGGTCATTACGGGTAAGCTTATCATAAACTCTAACGAAGTCTATACTTTATTTGATACCGGTTCTACCCATTCTTTTATCTCTCCTACTTGCGCTCATCGATTAAATTTGACTCCGGAAAAATTAGACTTTGACTTATCTGTTGAAACTTCATTGGGAGAAACCTTCATTACATCCACGGTTTATAAGTCTTGTTTGGTTCAAGTTGGTACCCACACATTACCTGTCGATCTGATTTCATTAAAAATACTTGCATTTAACGTGATTCTAGAGGTTGATTGGTTAACTACTCATCATGCAAAAATTGATTATTTTCGTAAGGTTGTTAGCTTTCATATTCCTAATCGACCTATTATGCGAATTCAAGCAACCAAACCATTAAAATCAATCGCTGTCATCTCAAGCCATAAAGCTATTCGTTTATTGAAAAACGGATGTCAAGCTTTCTTAGCTCATGTCACGGATCTAAACAACAAATACGTCAGTTTTGAATGGTATTTCTATTGTTAATAAATTCCCTGACGTATTCCCTAAAGAACTTCTTGGCCTATCCCCAGAGCGTGAAATTGAATTTTGTATCGACCTTGAACCCGGTACAAAACCCATTTGCAAAGCCCCATATCGAATGGCTCCTATTGAACTTCAGGAGTTAAAGATCCAACTGCAGGAATTGTTAGACATTGGCTTTATTCGTCCTAGTACTTCTCCGTGGGGTGCTCCTGTGCTATTCGTGAAGAAAAAAGATGGAAGTATGCGACTTTGTATTGATTATCGGGAGTTGAATCATGTCACCATCAAAAATAGGTACCCATTGCCACGTATTGATGACCTGTTTGACCAGTTGCAAGGAGCACAATTCTTTTCAAAGATGGATCTTCGTTCTGGATATCATCAGCTGAAGGTTAGAACTGAGGATATTCCAAAGACGGCTTTCAGAACTCGGTACGGGCATTATGAATTCCTAGTCATGTCCTTTGGATTGACTAATGCTCTTGCTGCCTTCATGGATATGATGAACCGGGTATTCAAGGAATATTTGGATCACTTTGTGGTCGTCTTTATTGATGACATCCTTATTTATTCCAAAAGCCGTGAAGATCATGAGCAACACTTGAGGCTGGTACTCCAAAAGCTTCGTGAATACAAGCTTTATGCCAAGTTGAAGAAGTGCGAGTTCTGGCTGGAGGAGGTAGCATTCCTTGGGCACGTAGTATCAAGTCGTGGAATATCTGTTGACCCGGCAAAGATTGAAGCTATTCAAAGCTGGGAGCAACCTAAATCAGTGACCGAAGTACGTAGCTTTCTTGGTTTAGCTGGTTATTATCGGAGATTCGTGGAAGGATTTTCTCGAATCGCTACTCCATTAACTCAGCTGACTCGGAAAGATACAAAGTTCGGTTAGAGCGGAGAATGTGAGAAGAGTTTTCAAGAACTCAAGATGAGACTCATTTCAGCGCCTGTTCTAACAATACCATCTGGCTCGGAGGGATTTGTCATCTACAGTGATGCTTCGAGCAAAGGGTTGGGATGCGTTCTCATGCAACATGGAAAAGTCATAGCCTATGCATCAAGACAACTCAAGGAATATGAGAGGAATTATCTTACTCATGATCTAGAGTTGGCAACTGTTGTCTTTGCACTTAAAATTTGGAGGCATTACTTGTATGGGGAGAAGGTGGAGATCTTTACAGATCATAAAAGCCTCAAATATTTCTTCACTCCAAAGGAACTCAACATGCGACAACAACGTTGGCTTGAACTGTTGAAAGATTGTGATCATACCATTCAATACCATCTTGGAAAAGCAAACGTGGTAGCTGACGCATTGAGTAGAAGATCATATGCAAGTACGAGTGCGATATTGTCAACACAAAGGCTCATTTTGTATGACTTGCAAAGGATGGAGATAGAGTTAAAGATTGCAGGGACCCATGTGATGATGGTGAATATACGAGTAGAACCGACTTTAATCGATAAAGTTAAAGCTGCTCAAGCTACAGACCTGGAGCTGATGCGTATGAGGAAGAAAGTGCAAGAAGGTGCTATGCCGGAAGCAAGAATCGATGAAGAAGGAATACTTCGAGTCAACTCCAGACTTTGTGTTCCTAACAACCCTGATTTAAAGTATGAAATCATGATGGAGGCGCACAAAACACCGTTTACAATCCATCCTGGAAGTAACAAAATGTATCATGATCTTCATCATACATTTTGGTGGAGCAATATGAAGAGAGAGATAGCGCTGTTTATCTCGAGGTGTCTAACTTGTCAACGAGTCAAAGCGGAGCATCAAGTACCATAAGGTCCATTGCAACCACTTAAAATTCCAGAATGGAAGTGGGAGCACATTACCATGGATTTCGTTACCGGTCTTCCTAAGGTTTCCCAAGGTATTGATACGATTTGGGTCATTGTTGATAGATTGACCAAGTCTGCTCATTTCTTACCGATACGAGAAACATATACACTTGAACGTCTTGCTCGTATGTACATAAACGAGATTGTAAGATTGCATGGTATACCAGTATCCATAGTTTCTGACCGAGACTTCACGATTTTGGGTTAGTTTACAAAAAGCTATGGGCACGAATTTACGATTTAGTTTGGCATATCATCCTCAGACGGACGGACAATCAGAGAGGACTATTCAAACTCTAGAAGATTTATTAAGACTCTGTATCCTTGACTTCAAGGGAAGTTGGGACAAGTTTTTACCATTGGTGGAGTTTTCCTACAACAACAGTTATCAAGCAAGTATTGGCATGGCTCCATTCGAAGCATTGTATGGAAGAAAATGTCATTCTCCAGTATGCTGGGATGAGGTGGGTGAAGCAACGTTGTTGGGACCGGAGTTGGTACGTATGACTACAGAAAAGATTTAAACGATCCGACAACGTATAAAAACCTCACAAGATCGACAAAAGAGTTATGCTGATCTTCATCGAAAGGACGTAGAATTTGATATAGGAGATCATGTGTTCTTACGTGTTGCTCCATGGAAAGGAGTTACGAGATTTGGAAAGAGTGAAAAGCTCAATCCTCGATTCATCGGTCCATTTTTAATTCTCGATCGAGTAGGAACTGTGGCTTATAGACTCGTTTTACCGCCAAGTATGTCTCGTGTTCATAACGTTTTTCACATATCCATGTTACGTAAATATGTGGAAGACCCGAACCACATTATTAAGTTAGAACCGGACGAAATAGCGGAGGATTTGACGTATGAAGAAGTTCCTGTTCAAATCTTGGATAAGAAGGAACATATTCTACGCTCCAAGGTTATACCTCAAGTCAAAGTTTTGTGGAGAAACCACGATGTTGAGGAAATGACTTGGGAGTTAGAATCTGAAATGAAGTCAAGGTATCCTTACCTCTTCGACATACCAGGTACGTACCCTAATTTCGAGGGCGAAATTTCATAAAAAGGGGAGGTTGTAAGACCCCAACTTTTATAAATAAAGATGAATTTTCTATAAATATCATTTTTGAATATTATGGAGTTAATTTGATATAATGTTATAGTTGTGGGTAATATTTATAAATTTTGTAAAGTACGCAAGTTGTTATATAATATTCGATTGGTCGGGAAATATTCGTTTTAACAGGGAATATTCGTACAACGGCACAATCATTGGTGGACCCCACAACGGAATTATTGTCGGATTGAGAAAACGACAAAAATATTTTATTAAAAATAACGGCGGAAGCTTTACCATTGATGCTGTTGAACTACTCGGTAGTAAAAGTACAGTAATACGTGTGGTTGCATAGTAGCACACGGTATTGATTATTAATGCTTATGTGAGAAGTCACTCAGTTTGATTCAATTATTGTCAGTTAATAATATGAATTATTTAGCGATAATGACGTTTTGTTTTATTCGTATTATTAACGTAATAAAACAGAAACATCTTTTTATATAAAACAGAATACTTTATTAAAGTTATTCTATAAATAGAATATATTATATTTTATTTAAAAGATTTTTCTTTAAATATGGACCGTCAGATTAAAGTAATCAATCTGGACCGTTCATAGATTAGTTACTATGCATTCTATTTTTCTATAAATAGCAGCTCATTCCTTCATTATTTCTTACGAATTCACTGAACTCTAGAGAGAGAGAAACTATAGAGAGAAACTATAGAGAGAGAGAAGAAAAGTATCCTGCTACTTAACTACTTCTTTATTTCAGTTCTTCTTTAAAACGGTAAGGGATGTTATTCTTTCTTATTCATGAAGAGAACTTTTGTTATTCCATTTCTTATTATTCTGTTGGAATAACCTGTATACGCGGTCTACCCTATACTTGGTGACATTCTTCTATTATTCTGTTGGAACATTCTGTCTGTGTGTTTTACACCGGACCTGGTTCCGTTTTTATTGTTCTTCTGTTGGAACATCCTGTCTGTGTGTTTTACACCGGACCTGGTTCCGTCTTGTTATTATTCTGTTGGAACATCCTGTCTGTGTGTTTTACACCGGACCTGGTTCCATTATTTATTATTCTGTCGGAATATCCTGTCTGTGCGTTTACGCCGGACCTGGTTCCATTATTTATTATTCTGTTATAATAACCTGTCTGTGCGGTCTATCGCATGCCGGATGATTTCTTTTGTTATTCCATTCTTTATTATACTCAGTTGGTTAAGTTTTAACTTCTATACTCCATCAAATTAGTGGAATATCCTTGATAATTGTGTTTCATCCAGTATCTTTTCATGAAAATATTATTCTAAGCATTCTTGAATTTTACTCCACAAAGCAGTATCATGTTGACAATTTGGACGTTGTTAATTCTTGGATAAATTAATTCTTGAACTTATTTTATTGAATTCTTATATCATTGTCATCATCCTCATGTTTATAAAATGTTGAAAGTCATCTGTGGCCTGTAGTGCATAGATGGACTTGGTATGATTATAACCAGGGATTATTCGGTATAATCATGACCGTAATGTTACAAATGATGTGGTAAAAGTCCTCATTGGCCCGTAGTGCATTGATGGACAGTTGTTGGCATGATCATGACCATTAATGAATACACAAATATTCTTGGCCCGTAGTGCATGGATAATTGTGGTCGTGATACTAAAGAATATCCTTGACCGTAGTGCAGGGGTGATTCAATGATGTGGATTCTTTTGTTAAGCTGAGTCCCAGCGATAACAGTGTTGAAAAACCTTTTAAATCATAGAAGATAGTAGATTTTATTCTCTACTTGACTCTTTTAATGGATTGCATGTTCCGCTGCAGTTAAACTTGATGTTCGTTATATTTTATCAGTTTAACACTGTTGAAGGCTAATGATAATTTATTCTGCATTATCTTAGTCATAATATTTCTTACTGGGCTAGTTGAGCTCACCCTTTCTTTCATTGTTCTATTCAAGAAATGAGAATATAGTTGGGACGAGTCGGAAAACGGAGTGATGGACCAGATGATAGTATTAGTAGTCCTCACTATTCTGTTAAATAGTGTGACAATAATTGTAATGAGGACTCCTTTTGAGTTTGTATAGTCTCTAGTAGACAATAATTGTATTCAAACTCACAGTTATGTTTTGTCGTATTGTACACGACAGTTGTATTAGTAAGTTGTATTTGTATTCTGTATCATGTATCTGACGATCCAAGATGAGTGATTTATACCTATTTTTGGGGGCGTCACAATCAATACAGTCAGGAGCTCTAAACAAATTATATTAAGCTTTTCTATGAACATCTAAAAGGGGACCATCTTAAAATATTGAGGGCCCAATCACCCAAGCTGCTCACAAAGCTGCAGGGGCTGGGGGCTCGGGATGCCTAATATAACTTCATACCAAAAGTTTTAAGTTAGTGATATATTATTATCTCATAAAAATAACTTAAAAAGGAAAAAAAAATCACTAGCAGGAGGATCTGTTTGGATTATGTGCATAGATGGATTGAATGGACAAATTGGGATTGGGAAAATTGTGAAATTTTCCTTGTTACAATATCATAACACTTAAAATTTAAGAAAAAAAATATACTACACATTGAAACAAACATTATAACTACTACTTAGATTGCACAGTAAGAATATTCAAGTAATGCAGAATTGTGTAAAATCTTTTAGTCATTAAAATAAGATAACTAGTTTTTTTCAAAAAAAAAAAAAAAAAAAGAACCACGCCAGCTAAAATCAAGCAGCCACAGAATACTGAAAAAGAATTAAAGAACAACTTACAGCCACGAGATCATAAGAAAGGCAGAAAACACCAAAGCACTCAGGTTTCTTCTTTGGGTCTTCATGTTTTACAGCAATGGATGCTTCAACTAACCTGGGTATTTATGAAGAATTAATACTGAAAACACAAATACTCCCTCAATTTCTAATATATAAGACTTTTACTAACTTATTGCGGTCAATTTCAAACATTTTCAAACTTAAATTTGACATAAATTTATTAAATTTTAATAAATACAATGATGATAAATATAGTAAGCTATCTAAAAAATACTATTAACCATAAAATTCATTATTTTATAACTTTTAATTAATGAATTATATTAAAAATTAGTTGAAAACAGTTTCTTGTTTTGAAA
This sequence comes from Panax notoginseng, assembly GCA_016801055.1. NCBI lineage: Eukaryota > Viridiplantae > Streptophyta > Magnoliopsida > Apiales > Araliaceae > Panax > Panax notoginseng. Next base: position 192,599,527 of record CM029019.1, on the reverse strand, counting down.
AACACAGTTGGTACTCTTTGTGTTCTCTGGATCCATTGGAGCAGAAGATCTTGTTCAATATGGATGACAACAGTTGGGAAGCTTCTTTTGGAAGACACAGTAACATTAGCACAGGAGGCTTTGGAAGCACAATAGAAAACACAGAGAAATCTAAAAAAAACTTGGAAATGTTTCCATTAACTCATATATCTTGAAAAAATGCATGTCTTGAAAACTCACTGGAATGAATCAAAATTAAGCAACACATAAAGAAACATTCATAAAACCAAAATTGTTTTGACCAAAAGCACTTGATCTAGTATGTAGAACCCAAATAGAAAACTTACCACGACCAACACAGAAAACAGAAAACACAATCAACAGCTAATCTGCCTTCATCAGTAGGCTCAGCTAATCTACTCAACACAGAAAACAGAAAAATCTTCAACTCAAGCCCCATAAACTCAATCAATAGCTAATCTGCACAACCAAAATATATTCACATCAGATTTAGCATATACCACATTAATGATATTGCAAAAGAAAATTCATCACAAATACCTTCATCCAATTGATTCAAATAATTTTGAACTTCTTGTACTAATTCAAGTTCACATTTCATCTGAGTTGGAAGTTCACCTCGTCTCTCCAACATTTCTTTTCTAATATGCGGAATTTTGTATTTGTTGTGACCTTCGCCTTTCATGATTTCTATCATACACGATTACAATGATAGAAATATTGTGACGCCCCCATAATAGTTATAAATCACCCATTCTGAATCGCCAAATACATGGTACAAAAATCAAATATAAACTTCATTTATACAACTGTTGAACTGTCGTACAGAATTTTCTAGACATTGTCAATATTGCAAATAATAATATGAATAACTTTGTCGTCTCAATTATTAATTTAATAATATAAAATATTATGTAGATGATACTGTGACAATAATTGAATCAAATAACGTGAGATACTATGCAACAATTACTGTAGCAATAATTGAGTAAACTGAGTGACTTCTTACGTAAGCATCAATAATCAATACCGTGTGCTACTATGCAACCATGCGTATTACTGTATTTTTATCACCGGGTATTTCAATAGTTTAACGGTAAAACTTTCGTCGTTATTTTAAAAAAAGATATTTTTGTCGTTTTCTAACTCCGACAATTATTTTGTTATGGGGTCCTCCAATGATGGTGTCGTCGTACGAATATTCCCTGTTAAAACGAATATTCCCCGACACAACGAATATTTTATATCAACTTGCTTACTTTACAAAATTTTCAAATATCACCCATAACTTTAACCTTTTATCAATTTAACCATTTACTAATTAGAATAATAATTATAAGAAAATTGAATACTTTTATTTCATAAAATTCGGGGTCTTACAAATATGCGATTAGACATCCATGTAGGATACTCATTAAATGACTTCAACACAGCTTCTAGTAGTTCATCAACACTTCTTGGAGCCTCTTTGTGTTGTAATTGTTGAATGGCATTAAAAAAGCCAAGATCTAAAACATTCAAATTTGGAGAATTCGCAGGTTGATATGTCAAACGAATATCAAACCCATTGTAAGACCCCAAATTATTAATAAATAAAATTTAAATTCCTCTATTTATTATTTTGAAATAGTAAGGGTTGATTTGATTAATGTGGTTAGTTATGGGTAAAATGCGCAAATGTTTCAAATAAGCAAGTGGTCCTAAAATATTCATTGTTGTCGGGGAATATTTATTTAGTCGTGGAATATTCTTGTTGTCGGGGAATATTCGTACGACGGGCCCCATAACGGAAAGCGATTGGATGAAGAAAACGACAAAAATAAGTTGTTTATAAATAACGGCGTAGTTGTTACCGTTAATACTGTTGGAATACCCGGTGGTTAAAACACAGTAATACGCGTTGTTGCACAGTAGCACACGGTATTGCACCAATTATTGATTCTTACGTAAGAAGGCACTACTCAATAATTGTTACAGTAATTACTGTTCAATATTGTATTTTATTGATTCAATAATTGCTGCGTTGATATTTTATATTACTGTTGTTTTAATAATTGTCACTACACAGTATTTTCTATTATCGGAATAATAATTCATATTATCTGAATAATATTATTAGATAACATTATTGGCAATGTCTAGAAAGTTCTGTCTAAGGAGAGGTTTGGTCATCTAATTGCGCGCCAGTAAAGAGAGATCCTTATTGGAAAGCCCCCTCTTTCCTGGGAACGGCCTGGTTGCCAGTACTATGATTCTGTAATATTATTAATTATTGATTTATATGATGAAGAAAATATTGATTTTATGTGAATATAGATGGAGAAAATTTTTAATGTGACAATTGTTGAAAATTAATATTTTATCTTTTTCTGATAAAATAATTCATTTAAATATATTATTTTAATAATATATTGATGGTGATATTTTTATAATGAATGTGGAATATATGAGTATATGAGGAGGAAGAGTATTTTTGTGGCATTAAATGATTAACACATATTTTGTGTGTTGGTGGACACAATTCTTGACCGAAAATTTATTATTGATTGTAAAATCGTCCGTTTGTGGATTTCGGTCAATTTCTGTTTAGAATTTGGAAAAACTTTCTTCTGCAAAGTTGTAGAGAATTGAATTTCCTATAAAAACTCGCGAGATTCGAATTTTCTGACAAAAGGGCTATTTATTATGAATTATTGAAGTTTCGAAGTTCCGAAATAATTGATTTTTGGAAGTTTTATTTATTATTTTGAAGAAAAACGTTTTTTGGCATTTAAGTGGGCTAACATGTGATATAAATGGGCTGAGATCAGATGTCTAGAGGTGGGCTAAGGAAAATTTGATAAATATATTATTATTATATTAAATTTTCTGCTTTGGTGTTCTAAGCATTTTCCTATAAATAGGGTGCTTAGGTTAGAATTGAAAATCACACCAGAAACACAAGTTTCTCTCTATTTCTCTCTCTATATCGAGCGTATTCTTGTGAGTATTTGATACTGAGTGTTGCTATACGGTGCAAGTTTCCTTCAGCACTATATCTAGTATTCCAGTCAGAAGTACCGTCTTTCCGAGGTAAGGGATGTTATTCTATTCAAAAATGATATTATTTCTTCAATATCATTATGCCGAAATATTGGTTGGAAATTTTTATCAAATTTGGAACTTTTTATGTCGGGGTTACTATTCACGAGTTACTATTCACCGAAAAATAAAATTTTCTTCTTTTCGTCCAAAATATCTATTCTGGATACTAGCTTTGATTGTATCCATGTTTTGATCATTCTTGAATTTTACTCCACTATGATTATTTATGAGGTATTTTTGGACATGGAATAGTTGAAATACGAATCCTTAATATTTATTATTTTGTTTCACTGGATTCGTTTCATTTAAAATATTTTTCATCATCCTCAGTCTTAAATGATGATATAACTGAATATCTTTGGCCTGTAGTGCAAAGATGAACGATTCCTGATGAATATCTTTGGCCCGTAGTGCAAAGATGAACAGGTGTTGAGGTGAACATGACCAACTGATGAATATCTTTGGCCTGTAGTGCAAAGATGACTATTTGATTCAAGATATTTATTGATTGATGTTACAGGGATAAAATATTGATGATGGACTTTTAAATTCATAGATAATCGTAGATTTCATTCTCTACGTAACTCTTCTATGAATTATTATTTTCCGCTGCGAATATTGATTTAAAACTTGTTGTCTATTGTATTTTATTAAATTTTTCCCTGTTGAAGACTAACGATAATTTGTTGTATATTATCTTAGTCATAATATTCTTTACTGGGCTAGTTGAGCTCACCCTTTTCCTTGTTGTTCCATTTTCTTCTCAGGAGGCGAGAATGTAGCAAGTACTAGTGGGGGTACGGAATGAAGGTTCTAGGAAGTTGTTTTAGTAGTCCTCACCATTTTTTTTGTAAAATATTGTTCCAATAATTGTAATGAGGACTTATTTGAGTGTGGATATTGTCTAGATGATAATATTTGTATTTACACTCACAGTTTTTATGTTGTATTAATAAAGTTGTAGTTGTTTCTGTACCATGTTATTGACGACTCAGAATGGGTGTTGTATACCTATTTTGGGGGCGTCACAGTTGGTATCAGAGCTTAGGGATATGATCTCTGGCGGAGATCGGGGAATAGAACTAGGAGGGAGGAGACGAGTAAATCCTTCGCTAGTGTGTCCTACCTAAGCTTACTTGTTGGTTGGTCATAATATAGGGATATTATGTGATTTGTTAATTTATTAAATTAACCCTTGTTTTATGGCAGTATTTGAGAATGTCGACTGAGAATGTTAACAGTGGAGTAAATGAAACCGTGGAGACACCTGTACTCACCAACGAGGAGAACGTGCAACAGGCTGGCAATGTTCCTCCTGTGAACAACACCAATGAGCAGACGATGAACGATGAGATGTTTAGAAGTTTTTTGCGGTTCATGCAAAACTAGACGAAGGATATTCCTGTTCAAAATATAGGAAGAAACAATGGCAACGCACAGCTGGTCACAGCCAAGCAGTTCAAAGAGTTGGGACCACCAGAATTTAAGGGAAAGCCGGATCCGATCATGGCGGAAACGTGGGTCAAGCAAATTACCAAGATATTCGATGTCTTGGGATGCACGGAGGAACAGAAGGTTCCATTCGCCACCTTTATGTTCCGTGGCGAGGCAGACTACTGGTGAAAATCTGTGAAGCGTACCCATCCAGCCGCACTCAGCGTGTCTTGGGAGACATTTCAGAAACTATTCAATGACAAGTACTTTCCTGAAAGTATTCGTCATATGAAGGAGGTAGAGTTTATTAGACTGGAGCAAAATAACATGACGGTGTCCCAGTACGAGGCGAAGTTTGCAGAGTTGTCCAGGTTTGCACCTCATTTGGTGGAGAATGAGGAACGTATGACACGGATGTTTCTGAGAGGATTGAAACCCGGCATACGTCAATATCTCATTTCTCATAAATTTTCTCTCTATTCAGATGTTGTCAACAGGGCTCAATTATTAGAGCGAGATAACGAGTACGGTCAACCGAGGGACCACAACCAGGATCATATCGGTGACAACAGTCATCAGAATAATGATAACCAGCGGAGAAAGAAAAATACAGATAAGAACGGCAACCACTCTGGTGATAATTGTGGCTATGAAAATAGAAAAAGCGAGTCGGGATGAGATTTTAAAAAGAGGAGATTCAACAATGACAATACGAAGACGTCAGCACCAGCAGCAACAGGTTCCAAGGGAGGAGAACGACCACCGGTCATATGCTATAAATGTGGAAAAGAGGGACATATCAGCCCAAACTGTCCACAACAGTTCAAGGTATGCTATAATTGTCGAAAGGAAGGACATATCACTCGAGATTGTACGATAGCGAAACCAAGTTCAGCGGGGACGGTGACTCAAAAGGCTGCCCCAGAAAAGTCAAAGTCAATAATTCCTGGAAGAGCGTTTGTCGTGACTGGTCAACATGCGAGGAACCCAAACGAGGTGATCACGGGTAAGCTAATCATAAATTCATGTGAAGTTTATACCTTACTAGATACCGGTGCTACCCATTCATTTATTTCTCCTGCTTGTGCTCAACGTTTAAACTTGACTCCGGAGAAATTAGACTTTGATTTATCTGTGGAGACTCCGTTAGGGGAAACTTTCATCACATCCACTGTTTATAAATCTTGTTTGATCTAAGTTGGTACCATCACCTTACCTGTTGACCTTATCTCTTTAAAGATACTTGCATTTGACGTGATTTTAGGAATTGATTGGTTAACTACTCATCATGCCAAAATTGATTGTTTTCGTAAAGTGGTTAGTTTTCATATTCCTAATCAACCTGCTGTTCAAATTCAAGCAACAAAGCCATTAAAATCAATCACTGTCATATCAAGTCATAAAGTCATTCGTTTATTGAAAAACGGATGTCAAGCTTTCTTAGCCCATGTTATGGATTTGAATAAAGACACGTCAAATTTGAATAATATTCCTGTTGTTAGTAACTTTCCTGACGTATTTCCTGTAAAACTTCTCGGTCTACCCCCGGAACGTGAAGTTGAATTCTTTATTGATCTTGAACCTGGTACAAAGCCTATTTCTAAAACCCCATATCGAATGGCTCCTATTGAACTTCAGGAGTTAAAAGTCCAACTACAAGAGTTGTTGGACATCGGTTTCATTCGTCCTAGTACATCTTCTTGGGGTGCTCCTGTTTTATTTGTAAAGAAGAAAGACGGAAGTATGCGACTTTGTATCGATTATCGGGAATTAAACCATGTCACCATCAAGAATAGGTATCCGCTACCTCGTATTGATGACCTGTTTGACCAGTTACAAGGAGCACAATTCTTTTCAAAAATCGATCTTCGTTCTGGATATCATCAGCTGAAGGTTAAAACTGAGGATATTTCGAAGACTGCCTTTAGAACTCGGTACGGGCATTATGAATTCTTAGTCATGTCTTTTGGATTGACTAATGCTCCTGCGACTTTCATGGATATGATGAACCGAGTATTTAAGGATTATTTGGATCAGTTCGTTGTTGTCTTTATTGATGACATCCTCATATATTTTAAAAGCCGTGAAGATCATGAGCACCATTTGAAGCTGGTACTCCAAAGGATGCGTGAAAACAAGTTATATGCTAAGTTGAAGAAATGCGAGTTCTGGCTTGAGGAAGTAGCATTCCTAGGGCACGTGGTGTCAAAACATGGAGTATCTGTGGACCCGGCGAAGATTGAAGCAATACAAAGCTGGGAGCAACCGAAGACGGTGACCGATGTACGTAGCTTTCTGGGCTTAGCTGGTTATTATCGGAGATTCGTAGAAGGGTTTTCTCGAATCGCTACCCCGTTAACTCAGCTGACTCGGAAGGATATCAAATTCGTATGGAGCGAAGAATGCGAGAAGAGTTTCCAAGAGCTTAATAGGAGACTCATTTCGGCACCTGTTCCGACAATACCATCTGGTTCGGATGGATTTGTTATCTACAGCGATGCTTCAGGCAAAGGGTTAGGATGTGTTCTCATGCAACGTGGGAAAGTCATAGCCTATGCCTCGCGACAACTTAAAGAATATGAGAGGAATTATCCTACTCATGATCTAGAGTTGGCAGCAGTCGTTTTCGCGCTAAAGATCTGGAGGCACTATCTATATGGGGAGAAGGTGGAGATATATTCAGACCATAAAAGCCTCAAATATTTCTTCACTCAAAAAGAACTCAACATGCGGCAACGACGTTGGCTCGAGCTGTTGAAAGATTACGACCACACTATTCAATACCATCCTGGAAAAGCAAACGTGGTAGCTGACGCGTTGAGTAGAAGATCATATACAGGAATGAGTGCGATGATGTCAAGTATACGCGTAGAACCAACTTTAATCGATAAAGTTAAAGTTGCTCAAGCTACAGACCCGGAGGAAGAAGAAAGTGCAAGAAGGTGCTATTCCAGAAGCAAGAATCGATGAAGAAGGAATACTTCGAGTCCACTCCAGACTTTGTGTTCCTAACGATTCTGATTTAAAGTACAAGATCATGATGGAGGCACACAATACACCATTTGCAATCCATCCTGGAAGTACTAAAATGTATCGTGATCTTCGACATACATTTTGGTGGAACAATATGAAGAGAGAGATTGCAAAGTTTATCTCGAGGTGTTTAACTTGTCAACGTGTAAAGGCGGAGCATTAAGTACCAAAGGGTCCATTGCAACCACTTGAGATTCCGAAATGGAAGTGGGAACACATTACCATGGATTTCGTTACGGGTCTTCCCACGGTTTCTCAAGGCATAAATGCTATTTGGGTTATAGTTGATAGATTAACCAAGTCTGCTCATTTCTTGCCGATACGGGAGACTTATTCCCTTGAACGTCTTGCTAGTATGTACGTGAATGAGATTGTAAGGTTGCATGGCATGCCAGTATCCATAGTTTCGGATCGTGACCCAAGATTCACTTCAAGATTTTGGGTTAGATTGAAAAAAGCTATGGGCACGGATTTACGGTTCAGTTCGGCATACCATCCTCAAACGGACGGGCAATCAGAGAGGACTATTCAAACTCTTGAAGATCTATTAAGACTTTGTGTCCTAGATTTCAAAGGAAGTTGGGATAAGTACCTACCATTGGTGGAATTCTCCTACAATAACAGTTATCAGGCAAGTATAGGTGTGGCTCCCTTTGAAGCATTGTATGGACGAAAGTGTCGCTCTCCAGTATGTTGGGATGAGGTGGGAGAAGGAACGTTATTGGGACCAGAGTTGGTACAAATGACTACAGAGAAGATCCAAACGATTCGACAACGTATACAAACGGCACAGGATCGACAAAAGAGTTATGTGGATCTTCATCGAAAGGACGTGGAATTTGACATTGGGGATCATGTATTATTACGTGTAGCTCCATGGAAAGGAGTTACAAGATTTGGGAAGAGAGGAAAGCTCAATCCACGATTTATTGATCCATTTCAGACTCTTGACCGAGTAGGAAATGTGGCCTATAGACTCGCGTTACCTCCAAGTATGTCTCGTGTTCATAATGTTTTTCATATATCTGTGCTTCATAAATATGTGAAAGACCCGAACCACGTTATTGAGTTAGAACCGGACGAGATAGCCGAAGACTTAACGTACGAGGAGGTACCTGTTAAGATCTTGGATAGGAAAGAACATGTCCTACGCACGAAGGTTATACCACAAGTTAAGGTTTTGTGGAGAAACCATGCTATTGAAGAAATGACCTGGGAGTTGGAATCAGAAATGAAAGCGAGGTATCCTCACCTTTTCGAAATATCAGGTACGTATGTCAATTTCGAGGACGAAATTTCATAAAGAGGGGAGGTTGTAAGATCCCAAATTATTAATAAATGAAATTTAAATTCCTCTATTTATTATTTTGAAATAGTAAGGGTTGATTTGATTAATGTGGTTAGTTATGGGTAAAATGCGCAAATGTTTCAAATAAGCAAGTGGTCCTAAAATATTCATTGTTGTCGGGGAATATTTGTTTGGTCGTGGAATATTCTTGTTGTCGGGGAATATTCGTACGACGGCGCAGCCTTGTGTGGGTCCCATAACGGAAAGTGATTGGATAAAGAAAACGATAAAAATAAGTTGTTTATAAATAACGGCGTAGTTGTTACCGTTAATACTGTTGGAATACCCGGTGGTTAAAACACAGTAATACGCGTTGTTGCACAGTAGCACACGGTATTGCACCAATTATTGATTCTTACGTAAGAAGGCACTACTCAATAATTGTTACAGTAATTACTGTTCAATATTGTATTTTATTGATTCAATAATTGTTGCGTTGATATTTTATATTACTGTTGTTTTAATAATTGTCACTACACAGTATTTTCTATTATCGAAATAATAATTCATATTATCTGAATAATATTATTAGATAACATTATTGGCAATGTCTAGAAAGTTCTGTCTAAGGAGAGGTTTGGTCATCTAATTGCGCGCCAGTAAGGAGAGATCCTTATTGGAAAGCCCCCTCTTTCTTGGGAACGGCCTGGTTGTCAGTACTGTGATTCTGTAATATTATTAATTATTGATTTATATGATGAGAAAAATATTAATTTTATGTGGATATAGATGGAGAAAATTTTTAATGTGACAATTGTTGAAAATTAATATTTTATCTTTTTTTGATAAAATAATTCATTTAAATATATTATTTTAATAATATATTGATGGTGATATTTTTACAATGAATGTGGGATATATGAGTATATGAGGAGGAAGAGTATTTCTGTGGTATTAAATGATTAACACATGTTTTGTGTGTTGGTGGACACAATTCTTGACCGAAAATTTATTATTGACTGTAAAATCGCCCGTTTATAGATTTCGGTCAATTTGTTTTTGGAATTTGGAAAACCTTTCTTCTGCAAAGTTGTAGAGAATTGAATTTCCTATAAAAACTCGCGAGATTCGAATTTTCTGACAAAAGAGCTATTTATTATGAATTATTGAAGTTTCGAAGTTCCGAAATAATTGATTTTTGGAAGTTTTATTTATTATTTTGAAGAAAAACATTTTTTGGCATTTAAGTGGGCTAACATGTGATATAAATGGGCTGAGATCAGATGTCTAGAGGTGGGCTAAGGAAAATTTGATAAATATATTATTATTATATTAAATTTTCTGCTTTGGTGTTCTAAGCATTTTCCTATAAATAGGGTGCTTAGGTTAGAATTGAAAATCACATCAGAAACACATGTTTCTCTCTATTTCTCTCTCTATATCGAGCGTATTCTTGTGAGTATTTGATACTTTGAGTGTTGCTATACGGTGCACGTAACGCCCCCAAAATAGGTCCATTCCATCCAACCTATTTTGAGTCGCCAAATACATGGTACAGAAAATAACTACAATTTTATTACAACAATTGTCGTACAAAATACAACAACACATATGCTGTGAGTTTGGATACAAATATATACCAAATGTGACTCATGTCCCAACCGTGGACAGCACCTCACAATGACACCTTACATAAAGGTATAGTCAAAAACTGTTTTAGAATTTAGAATCTTTGGGAAGTGCTCAAGGAAACCTTTGTACATGGGAGGCCATGCTTCTAGGTTATGATAGATATCATATGGCCACAGAATTATTCTTGGTTGACCCAATAGACCCCAAAGAAAAACGAGAAGATTACTATCATATTCTTCCCAATGGTGAGTCTTCTCTTGACATATCATTATCTCTACTGTCTCTAATTGAGAATTATACTTCAAACAAATACCAAGATTATATAGGTAGTGCTCGTATATATACTCAGCAAGTGGATGAGCACATCCCTGTCTTATGATGACACGAGGTTGTATGTCGTTAGACATCTTGTATGATAGTGGCAAATCACCCTTCCAACGTTGGGTACACCTTACCCTATTGGATTCACCAAATAAAACTACTAAATGAACTTTTCTATACTGCTTCGAAAGAACATCCACAGCTAGAGACCACCGTTCTATTTCCCCGTTACCCTCGCTCGACTCAGCTACACTCTTATTACCTGAAAGGAATTGTGAAGCAAAAGGGTGAGCACAACTAGCTCAGTAAAGAATATCTTGACCAAAGATAATTAAATTATCAATAGCCTTCATCAATAATAAATCAGAGATTTAGAACATATGGTAGATGATAAAACTTTTCAACCATAGTTGCAGCGGAACGAGCAATCCATTAGAAGAGTCAAATAGACTACAAAGTCTATTATCTTCTCCATGTTAAAAGTCCACCAACAATGTTTTATCCCTGTAACATTAATCAACAATTCATGTCCACAATCATATGAATAATTCATAATCATAATTGTGATTCTAAATTTCGCATCCAAGACGAAGATAATTTTCATCACCTGTCTTTACCTGAAACATCAAAGATCATGGTTATACCAAATCACAGTTCATGTTCATAATCATACTAATAAATTCATCTTTGCATCACGGGCCAAAGATATTCATCAATAGTTCATCTTTACACTACATGCCAAAGATATTCAACAACAAGTCATCTTTGCACTACGGGCCAAAGATATTCATCAACAACTCATCTTTGCACTACAGGCCAAAGATATTTCTCAATAGTTCATATTTGCACTACAGGCCAAATATATTATTATCTCAAAGAAATATATAATCATTTCAAAATTTATATAACCAATAATTATAACCATGTTGATCATTTCAGCTTTGCACTTAAGCTAAAGATATTCAATTATAAATTCAATGGTCATGATCATACCAGTCACAATTCAACTTTTCACTACTGGACAAAGAGAACCCTAGTCATGATCATACCAATAATCTACCCATCTTTACACTCAAGTCAAAGAGAAATATCATCATTAGGGTTATAAAAATGTTATATATGATAATAAAAATTAATATGATCAATATATAGTTTTAATCTCAAGAGTAATATTCATAAATCAACTATAATTTGGTTAGAAAAAGAAACCAATTTTGTCATGAATAGTAACTCGTGAATAGTAACCCGTGAATAGTAACTCATGAATAGTAACTCGTGAATAGTAACTCATGAATAGTAACTCGTGAATAGTAACTCATGAATAGTAACCCCGACATGAAAAGATAAGAATTTTACAAGAAAAACCTTACCAATATTCCGGTATAATGATATTGAAAGAAATAATATCATTGATAAAAAAAAATAGCATCCCTTACTATCCCTTACAATCCCTTACTATCCCTTACCTCAAAAGAGCAGTACTCCTGACTGGAATAACGCTGAACGAACTTGCACCGTATAGCACGTCCTTTCCATAGGAAATTTAATTCTCTACAACTTTGCAGAAGAAAGTTTTTCCAAATTCTAAACAGAAATTGACCGAAATCCATAAACGGACGATTTTACAGTCTATAATAAATTTTCGGTCAAGAATTGTGTCCACCAACACACAAAATATGTGTTAAACATTTAATTCAACAAAAATACTCTTCCTCCTCATTTATTCATATATCCCACATTCATTGTAAAAATATCACCATTAATATATTATTAAAATAATATATTTAAATGAATTATTTTATCAGAAAAAAATAAAATATTAATTTTCAACAATTGTCACATTAAAAATTTTCTCCATCTATATCCACATAAAATCAATATTTTCCTCATCATATAAATCAATAATTAATTATACACAAATAATATTACAGAATCACAGTACTGGTAATCAGGCCGTTCCCAGGAAAGAGGGGGCTTTCCAATAAGGATCTCTTCCTTACTGGCGCGCAATTAGATGACCAAACCTCTCCTTAGACAGAACTTTCTAGACATTGCTAATAATGTTATCTAATAATATTATTCAGATAATATGAATTATTGCTCCGATAATAGAAAATATTGTGTAGTGATAATTATTAAAACAACAGTAATATAAAATATCATCGCAGCAATTATTGAATCATTAAAATAAAATACTGAACAGTAATTACTGTAAGAATTATTGAGTAATGTCTTCTTACGTAAAAATTAATAATTGGTGCAATACCGTGTGCTACTGTGCAACAACGCGTATTACTGTGTTTTAACCACCGGGTATTCCAACAGTGTTAACGATAAAAACTACGCCGTTATTTATAAAAACTCAATTTTTGTCGTTATCTTTATCCGACAGTTATTCGTTATGGGGCCCACAAAATGCTGCGCCGTCGTATGAATATTCCCCGACAGTAAGAATATTCCACGATCAAACGAATATTCCCCGACAACAATGAATATTTTATAACCACTTGTGTATTTCAAAAAAAAAATTCATATATCACCCTTAACTTTAACATTTATCAATTTAACCATTTACAAAATAGTAATTATAAGAAAAATTGAATATTTTTATTTCATAAAATTCAGGGTCTTACAATCTCCCCTCCTTATGAAATTTCGTCCTCGAAATTTACGTACCTGGTATTTCAAAGAGTTGAGAATACCTTGCTTTCATTTCAGATTCTATCTTTCCTGTCATCATAATTTCTTCATTGCTCATCTCCTGTATTTCAGATATCATTCTAGAATACAGCTTCAAAATAAAGGTTAATTGAACAAATTAACATATCACATAATATCCCGATATTATGACTGACCAACAAATAAGCTTAGGTAGGACACACTAGCGAAGGATTTACTTGTCTCTTCCCTCCTAGTTCTATTCCCCGATCTCCGCCAGAGATCATATCCCTAAGCTCTGATACCAAATGTGACACCCCAAAAATAGGTCCATTCCATCCAACCCATTTTGAGTCGCCAAATACATGGTACAGATAACAACTACAACTTTATTACAATAATTGTCGTGCAAAATATAACAACACATATGCTATGAGTTTGGGTACAAATATATACCAACTGTGACTCATGTCCCAACCTTGGATAGCACATCACAATGACACATTACATAAAGGTATAGTCAAAAACTGTTTTAGAAATTAGAATCTTTGGGAAGTGCTCAAGGAAACCCTCGTACATGGGAGGCCATGCTTCTAGGTTATGATAGATATCATATGGCCACAGAATTATCCTTGGTTGACCTAATAGACCCCAAAGAAAAATGAGAAGATTACTATCATATTCTTTCCAATGGTGAGTATTCTCTTGACATATCATTATCTCCACTGTCTCTAACTGAGAATTATACTTCAAACAAACACCAAGATTATATAGGTAGTGCTCGTAGATATACTCGGCAAGTGGATGTACACAACCATGTCTTATGATGACACGAGGTTGTATGTCGTTAGACATCTTGTATGATAGTGGCAAAATACCATTCCAACGTTGGGTTCGCCTCACCCTAGATGATTCACCAAATATAACTACTAAATGATGACTACCGTTCTATTCTCCTGTTACCCCCGCTCGACCCAGCTACACTCTTATTACCTAAAAGGAATTGTGAAACAGAAGGGTGAGCACAACTAGCTCAGTAAAGAATATCATGACTAAAGATAAATAAATTATCAATAGTCTTCTACAGAATTAAATCAGAGATTTAGAACATATGGTAGATGATAAAAATTTTCAACCATAGTTGCAGCGGAACGAGCAATCCATTAGAAGAGTCAAATAGACTATAAAGTCTATTATCTTCTCCACGTTAAAAGTCCACCAACAATGTTTTATCCCTGTAACATCAATCAACAGTTCCTTTCCACAATCATATGAATAATTCATAATTATTATTGTGATTCTAAATTTCGCATCCAAGACGAAGATAATTTTTATCACATGTCTTTACCTGAAACATCAAAGATCATGGTTATACCAAATCACAGTTCCTGTTCATAATCATACTAATAAATTCATCTTTGCACCACGGGCCAAAGATATTCATCAACAGTTCATCTTTACACTACATGCCAAAGATATTCAACAACAAGTCATCTTTGCACTACGGGCCAAAGATATTCATCAACAACTCATCTTTGCACTACAGGCCAAAGATATTCCTCAATAGTTCATATTTGCACTACAGGCCAAATATATTATTATCTCAAAGAAATATATAATCATTTCAGAATTTATATAACCAATAGTTATAACCATGTTGATCAATTCACCTTTGCACTTAAGCTAAAGATATTCACTTATAAATTTAATGGTCATGATCATACCAGTCACCAATTCAACTTTGCACTACTGGCCAAAGAGAACCCATAGTCATGATCGTACCAAAAATCTACCCATCTTTACACTCAAGTCAAAGAAAAATATCATCATTAGGGTTATAAAAATGTTATATATGATAATAAAAAATAATATGATCAACATATAGTTTTAATCTCAAGAGTAATATTCATAAATCAACTATAATTTGGTTAGAAAAAGAAACCAATTTTGTCATGAATAGTAACTCGTGAATAGTAACCCGTGAATAGTAACTCATGAATAGTAACTCGTGAATAGTAACTCATGAATAGTAACTCGTGAATACTAACTCATGAATAATAACTCGTGAATAGTAACTCATGAATAGTAACTCGTGAATAGTAACTCATGAATAGTAACCCCGACATGAAAAGATAAGAATTTTACAAGAAAAATCTTACCAATATTCCGGTATAATGATATTGAAAGAAATAATATCATTGATAAAAAAAAATAGCATCCCTTACTATCCCTTACAATCCCTTACTATCCCTTACCTCAAAAGAGCAGTACTCCTGACTGGAATAACGCTGAACGAACTTGCACCGTATAGCAACACTCAAGATATCAAAATACTCACAAGAATACACTTGATAATATAGAGAGAGAAATAGAGAGAAAACTTCAGTTTCTGGTGTGATTTTCAATTCTAACCTAAGCACCTATTTATAGGAAAATGCTTAGAACACCAAAGCAGAAAATTGAATATAATAATATATTTATAACCAAATTTTTCTTAGCCCGCCACATCAAAAACATATTTTCCACACAAATGCACCAAAAATGAAAAACATATTTTAAACAATTTTTGTTACAAAATCAATTCAGACTCAATAATTCGGAACTTCAATAATTCATAATAAATAGTCTTTTTATCAGAAAAATTCAAACCTCACGTCCTTTCCATAGAAAATTTAATTCTCTACAACTTTGCAGAAGAAATTTTTTCCAAATTCTAAACAGAAATTGACCGAAATCCACAAACGGACGATTTTACAGTCTATAATAAATTTTCGGTCAAGAATTGTGTCCACCAACACACAAAACATGTGTTAAACATTTAATCCAACAAAAATACTCTTCCTCCTCATTTATTCATATATCCCACATTCATTGTAAAAATATCACCATTAATATATTATTAAAATAATATATTTAAATGAATTATTTTATCAGAAAAAGATAAAATATTAATTTTCAACAATTGTCACATTAAAAATTTTTTCCATCTATATCCACATAAAATTAATATTTTTCTCATCATATAAATCAATAATTAATTATACACAAATAATATTACAGAATCACAGTACTGGCAATCAGGCCGTTCCCAGGAAAGAGGGGGCTTTCCAATAAGGATCTCTTCCTTACTGGCGCGCAATTAGATGACCAAACCTCTCCTTAGACAGAACTTTCTAGATATTGCTAATAATGTTATCTAATAATATTATTCAGATAATATGAATTATTGCTCCGATAATAGAAAATACTGTGTAGTGACAATTATTAAAACAACAGTAATATAAAATATCATCGCAGCAATTATTGAATCAATAAAATAAAATACTGAACAGTAATTACTGTAACAATTATTGAGTAATGTCTTCTTACGTAAAAATTAATAATTGGTGCAATACCGTGTGCTACTGTGCAACAACGTGTATTACTGTGTTTTAACCACCGGGTATTCCAACAGTGTTAACGATAAAAACTACGCCGTTATTTATAAAAACTCAATTTTTGTCGTTATCTTTATCCGACAGTTATTCGTTATGGGGCCCACAAAATGCTGCGCCGTCGTATGAATATTCCCCGACAGTAAGAATATTCCACGATCAAACGAATATTCCCCGACAACAATGAATATTTTATAACCACTTGTGTATTTCAAAAAAAAAAATTCATATATCACCCTTAACTTTAACATTTATCAATTTAACCATTTACAAAATAGTAATTATAAGAAAAATTGAATACTTTTATTTCATAAAATCCGGGGTCTTACAGAATATCTTTGGCCTGTAGTGCAAAGATGACTATTTGATTCAAGATATTTATTGATTGATGTTACAGGGATAAAATGTTGATGATGGGCTTTTAAATTTATAGATAATCGTAGATTTCATTCTCTACGTAAGTCTTCTATGAATTATTATTTTCCACTGCGAATATTGATTTAAAACTTGTTGTCTATTGTATTCTATTAAATTTTTCCCTGTTGAAGACTAATGATAATTTGTTGTATATTATCTTAGTCATAATATTCTTTACTGGGCTAGTTGAGCTCACCCTTTTTCTTGTTGTTCCATTTTCTTCTCAGGAGGCGAGAATGTAGCAAGTACTAGTCGGGGTATGGAATGAAGGTTCTAGGAAGTTATTTTAGTAGTCCTCACCATTTTTTTTGTAAAATATTGTTCCAATAATTGTAATGAGGACTTATTTGAGTGTGGATATTGTCTAGATGACAATATTTGTATTTACACTCACAGTTTTTATGTTGTATTAATAAAGTTGTAGTTGTTTCTGTACCATGTTATTGACGACTCAGAATGGGTGTTGTATACCTATTTTGGGGGCGTCACAGTTGATATCAGAGCTTAGGGATATGATCTCTGGCGGAGATCGGGGAATAGAACTAGGAGGGGAGAGACGAGTAAATCCTTCGCTAGTGTGTCCTACCTAAGCTTATTTGTTGGTTGGTCATAATATAGGGATATTATGTGATTTGTTAATTTGTTAAATTAACCCTTGTTTTATGGCAGTATTTGAGAATGTCGACTGAGAATGTTAACAGTGGAGTAAATGAAACCGTGGAGACACCTGTACTCACCAACGAGGAGAACGTGCAACAGGCTGGCAATGTTCCTCCTGTGAACAACACCAATGAGCAGACGATGAACGATGAGATGTTTAGAAGTTTTTTGCGGTTCATGCAAAACCAGACGAAGGAGATTCCTGTTCAAAATATAGGAAGAAACAATGGCAACGCACAGCTGGTCACAGCCAAGCAGTTCAAAGAGTTGGGACCACCAGAATTTAAGGAAAAGCCGGATCCGATCATGGCGAAAACGTGGGTCAAGCAAATTACCAAGATATTCGATGTCTTGGGATGCACGGAGGAACAGAAGGTTCCATTCGCCACCTTTATGTTCCGTGGCGAGGCAGACTACAGGTGGGAATCTGTGAAGCGTACCCATCCAGCCGCACTCAGCATGTCTTGGGAGACATTTCAGAAACTATTCAATGACAAGTACTTTCCTAAAAGTATTCGTCATATGAAGGAGGTAGAGTTTATTAGACTGGAGCAGAATAACATGACGGTGTCCCAGTACGAGGCGAAGTTTGCAGAGTTGTCCAGGTTTGCACCTCATTTGGTGGAGAATGAGGAACGTATGACACGAATGTTTCTGAGAGGATTGAAACCCAGCATACGTCAATATCTCATTTCTCAAAAATTTTCTCTCTATTCAGATGTTGTCAACAGGGCTCAATTTTTAGAGCGAGATAACGAGTACGGTCAACCGAGGGACCACAACCAGGATCATATCGGTGACAACAGTCATCAGAATAATGATAACCAGCGGAGATAGAAAAATACAGACAAGAACGGCAACATCTCATCAATATGAATAACATTAAACATTCCATTGAATATAGGAACATGTGGTATGCTACTTTGCTCAAGCATTGATATGCAGAATCGCAACCTCAATATTTTATGTTCTTCCTTCAGAAAAGGATTTAGAGCATTTGTATGACGCCGTATTTCTCCGTCTTGTACACGTCTAAACAAAGTGCTCTTTATCATATTCATGGCATAAGCTAAAGAGCAAATAGTTGTTCGTTGATGCAAAGGAACCTCACGAAATCGATCGAAGTCAATCTGAATTCTCTTGCGACCACAATTTTATGTCCTTTTATGAGAAACATCAACATATGCGTCATTAGCTTTTGCTTTTTTCCAAATTCGCTGAACGGTACAAATACCAATTGAAAATAATGATGCCACCAATTTAGTCGTCCCTTTTTTCAATTTTCCATCGACACTTTTCTGTAATAGCATATCATATATAGCTCGGCGTTCATCATTCCTTAAATTTCTCAGCTTCGTATGGTGACTTGATGACGATTCAACATCTGCAGTAAACTTAAGTGTGTTAGAAACAACAAATTGTAGTTGGGGATCAGAACACATAAAGCATCTAAATCTTTAAAATCATTTAATGGTGGCTTCTAAATCATGAGCTAAAGGTTAAGGACGATAAAACCCTTCTCTTTGGTGAGAAGCCAGTTAAGGTCTTTGGCATCAGGTATGTACAATTCTCCACTGCCTATTATTTGCCTTTTTAAAGTAAAATATGCATTAGAATTTTGGGTTGGTGAACTTGTACATTTTAAACTGCTTGTTTGTGTGTTGTTTCTGTGATTGTTTAAGTTAGAGCTAGTCATGATTTTGTTTCAAATTGGCCAACAAGATCCTAAAATTAATCCCAGTCAAGCATGAGGAAGCAGTGTTGCTCTATATGTGCAGGTTATTAGACCTAAATTAAGCGGTATATATACTTCTATCAAGTCTACGTTGCTCAAAGCTTCAACTTAAAGGGATTTGATAAAAATATAGTGAAAACTGTCAATCTAACACGACCCTCCATCACCATAATTTAAAGAGGACAGTAGCCACAAGAAATCCAAAAGTTTTCTTTTTAACTAAAATTCCATGTTGCATATAGTAGTTGATGACAACAATTCAGAGGCCATCTAAAACAACAACACAACTATATTTCAATTCACAGTCATCTTAATAAAGTGACAACTTTATTGGCGTACTTGCAAGTTGCAAGCTTTAAGACAATACATTCACAGAATCAAACCGTTCGCAGATTTTGATAACAATAAATTTTGTTTCAAATGGAGTACCCCTAACAGCCTAAAAAAATGTTGGCTCTGTTCAGATTGAAAGAAGAAAATACAATACCCAGATTGAAGTTTGTTTGTTGCAATTGTGATCCTACTTCCATGTGTTCATCATCTTCCATTGGCACTTCATCATCTTCCATATCCAGTTCATCATCTTCCATAGCCACTTCATCATCAAAAACAGATTCCTCTGCTTCATTGTTAAGATCAAACGAATGAAAAATTGATTCCTCTGATTCATTGTTAAGATCAAACGAATGAAAAATTGATTTATCTGCTTCATTGTTAAAATCAAACGATTGAATTTCTTCTTCATCTTCTTTATCTCTATGATCAACAAAATCGACATTGAGATCGATTTCAGATAAAGGAGCTCAATTTCTCTGTCGTGGAGCCATGTCAAAGTAACAATGAAAATAATCCTTAGAAGTTCAAAATTGCAATCTCGTTTGAAGTCTATTAAGAATGAGATCCATTATGCTGCATATGCCTCTTTTAGTTGTGTTTAGCTGGAGAAAAAATTTGGCGAATTTTTTTTTTTGGCGGAGAGATAAATTTTTTTATCAGGATGTGAAAGGTCCTTAATTAGGAGAGAAAGTGTGAAATCAAGTCGGGTGTTAATGGAGAATTAAATGAGATCAAAGTATTAATTAAAAGTAAAATAGTAAAACTGCATATATTCTTAATCTATGTGAAAATCTCTAGAACGTCAGATATAATGGGATGGGGGGAGTACTACCTTGGTCACTACATTAATTTTTGTCTCTCCATTTCTCATATAGCAACTTGGCCTAATTCTTCTCAATAGTTCGACTTTAGAGAAAATTCAATATATTGTACTCTTTTTTATTTATAATTTTCTAAATTTAGCAATTACTTTGAGATTTTTTGTAATTACTTGCAGTTTTTTTTTGTAATTGTTTGTGGATTTTTGTAACTAATAAAAATGAGACTATCATACAACAATTTTAAGTAATGAAATTTCAAAAAATATTACTATAAATAATATTTGGGCATTATTTAGTTTTGTAATTTGTTTTACTATATTTTTTATTTTTTTACAAAAAATTGTTTATTTCAAATTTGACCTCACCGACCAAAGATTCTCGATCCGCCCTTATCCCCATCGGTGATAACCGGTTGTCACAGACACTATTCTTGCAAACATGATCATAACCCTTGATCTCGATATTGAATGGCTCAAATTAATCTAAATTCTCCCCTTGCCACTAAAGGCTCAAATTAATCTAAATTTTCCCTCTGCCACTAGAGGCTCTAACAGCAGTAACATCCCTTGTAGCGACACAAGAAATTATCAAAAAGCCCCTCAAAAAACCCCTCATAACCCATGTGCCACATTACCTGTCGCTACAAGCTCTAACTGAAATGTGGCTGTTTTCTTTTTTAATTATCTTTTATGCATATTGTAATAACTTTAGAGCTCTATTATATTCACATGCAGTGTTTTTCTTTGTCCTTAGTAACATGACATCATCATCATATTCATTTTTTACCACTACACTATTTCATTCATTCTTTTAATATAAAGAAAAGATATGGATAGATTCATCTGTTTAAATCTTTCAAAATGGGTTACAAATACTTATTAATATGTAGTTTTGACCTAAATTATATAGTTTTAAACGTAAATTATTCAAATCATTTAAATTATATAGTTTTAAATGAAAATAATTCTTTCATAAAAAAAACATTTGACCTAATATTAATATGTTATTATTATCTTTTTTTCATTTACAAAAACAATTTAGATGATTTTTTGTATGATTTTTTCCCTAAATTATTTTTATATGATTTTTGACCTAAATTATTTTCATTTAAAATTATATAGTTTTAAATTATTTTCATTTAAAACTAGATAATTTAAATTATATATTTTTAAAATATTTTCATTTAAAACTATGTAATTTAAGCAATTTGAATTATTTTTGTTTAAAACAATATAATTTAAATTACATAGTTTAAATTATATAGTTTTAAATGAAAATAATTTAGGTCAAAAATCATTAAAAAATCATCTTAATTATTTTTATGATTTTTGACCTAAATTATTTTCATTTAAAACTATATATTTTTAAATTCTTTTCATTTAAAACTATATAATTTAAATTATATAGTTTTAAAATATTTTCATTTAAAACTATGTAATTTAAACAATTTGAATTATTTTCGTTTAAAACTATATAATTTAAATTATATAGTTTTAAATGAAAATAATTTAGGTCAAAAACCATAAAAAAAATCATCTAAATTATTTTTGTATGATTTTTTGTAAATAAAAAAAAGATAATAATAAGATATTAATATTATGTCAAATGTTTTTTAATGAAAGAATTATTTTCGTTTAAAACTATATAATTTAAACTATTGGAATAATATTCGTTTAAAATTATATAATTTAGGTCAAAACTACATATTAATAAGTATTTGTGACCCATTTTGAAAGATTTAAACCGATGAATCTATCCATATCTTTTCTTTATATTAAAAGAATGAATTAAATAGGGTAGTGGTAAAAAATGAATATGATGATGATGTCATACTACTAATGACAAAGAAAAACACTACAAGTGAATAGAATAGAGCTCCAAAGTTATTACAGGAAAAATATTAAAAAATTAAAATTTATGCATATTTATGTTTTTTAATTGCGAAAATATTCATTGGGAAGCCTATGCAATTAAGAAAATCAGTTGAAAGATCATTTTGTGTTTTCAATTCTTGACTCTTGTAGGTTTTATCAATTTGTCTCTGAAATATCAAATCGATCAGAATCAATCTCCCATTATCTACGCACATTAATATGCATGTTTTACTTTGTCTAAAATCCAAAACTCTTTTTGTTAATTGACTTCCTGTTATTAATTTTAGCTAGTTTAATTACTACTAGTAATCTGTTCCAAATTTGGCTATAATTTAAGTTTCCTATATATGTTGAATGTATATGAAGTTTGTTTAAACCATGGAAAGATTTAGGGAAATGAATGGAGTCCCAGGTTTAATTGGAATGATAGTTTAGTGCACAGAAAGGAATTTTTATGTTTATTTTTTATTTCTTTCAGAAGACGATATCAAGCTATTCAAATGGGAAAATCATTATATTAGTATTTCTTATATCATATATTGGTTAGGTAGATAGTGTATTAAACAATGCAAGTATAAGGAATTGATAAAAGTATAAGCTCACAACGTATATCCAAGAAAAGAAATGATGTTTGTGACATTTTTCTAAAGCGTCGCTAAAGAATATGATTCTGCCCAAATGTCTTTCGAAACCAGTTGAAGTTACTCTCTAGGAATTGAAGGCCTTCTAATGGTATTGGTGGGTGGTTTCTATGTCAAATCCAAATGCATCATCATGACTCTAGGAATTCTGCAGGTAAAGTGGTGTCTTTACATGAATGCAAAGTAATCTACTGAAATAAGTGAAGAAAAGTTATAGACCATCTAACCATTTGTTATGACTTATGCGGTCGATCCATACGATAATTTCAATGTACATAAATATGCTTCCGTCACAATGAAAGCTGGCGAACAAGCGTAACATGAGATTTCAGTTAGGTAATTTGTCATTAATACGCCATTAGCTAGTAACTAAACTTTTATTGTGGGATACAACCAAGCTAGGGTAATGCATGAGGCATGCATTTGCTTGCTCATTTGTGAAGATATTTTGACTAGACTAGATTATTACAGATATTACTGACATGGGTGTCATCGAACTTTGTTGAAAAATGAAGGTCGTCATCTATAGGCAACATGGTCAAATCAATTACATTAAATCAACATGAAGTTCTTAAACTTGACAAGGGTGTAATTTTTGGGTCAGAGTTTGTTTTCATCCGTGTTTAATAAGAAATTTTATTTGCTGACAATAGGTTAGCTGATCGTTAAGATTGAGCTTTGGGGGAGACGCTTAAGGGTAACGATGAGAAAATTACATGATTTGCCCAAAAAGATTTAGTGTATGGGAGAAGGATATATAGTGCTAAATATACTTTTGATATACCAAGTTTCACTCTCCTCATAATTTGGTCCCTAAAATAATTGGATTTACAAATCACTACATAAAGTACCGAATTGCATGCAATGTCTACCTCAAAATTATTTTTCGGCAAAAATTGACCAGGATACCAGATCCAATCGGCAATCCGGTTGCACCTGATTGTTTTAATAACTATAGAAAAGTACGTGTTGACCGTATTAAAATATTAAAATATAATAAATGACCATATAAAAATAAACAAAAAAATACAACAACAAAAAAGGCTTAGGTTTTATAACTAGGCACCACAAATTTTCTATATTTTTCCTTTTCATCAATTCCATAACCAAAGAATAAAAAAGAAATTAAAACAAAAAAAGAGAGTGTTGGGAAGCTAAACCAAATTCTTGGTTTTCTACATTCATGGATTAATTTGGTTATTTGAATATCCCTAAACAAATGATAAAACATTTAATATTTTGTATTGGATATATCAATGGTCATTAGAAATATCTAGAGTTTTATTCTTCTATGCTAAGTATTCTAGAATGCTCTTGTAATCCTATAAATACCAATGGTTGTAATCACTTTTATAAACAAGAGAGAAATAGTAAGAACAAAAGTTCATTTTATATAATCAGTTTTCTCCTTCTTTTAGACTACAAATTGGTATCAGAGCTTGGTAAATTGCTAAGTTCATTCTCCCAATCAAAGTGATAACATCAAAAGTATGACGCAAGCAGCAGATGAAGTACTAAAGTAAAGTAAGTGATTTTCTAGTACTGCAATACACTTTGGCAGTTAAAGAGCCACGTGACAGCAGCTTCAGGGTGACCATATCACAAACAAGTTTTGTTATTCATATAAGTGGCGGGTCCTACGAATCTGAGGTACCATCCCCAAGCAGATTTTATTTCTTGTCACAAGTAAAAAGGCAGAGCAGCAAAGCAGATTCGCAGCAGAGAATAAAAGGAGCAGTAACATTGCGGAATCATCTGTCCTTCAATTTCTTCAAAATCAAGAAGAAGCTGAGTGGAGATTAAGATCAGAAATTGCAGATCGGAACTAGGCAGAGAAGAAAAAGCAAGCTGCGGAACTTTAAAAAAATAGCGAATTCCAACAACATGACTTCACTTATTCCTCGATTTGGTGGAGAAAATTATGATTATTGGAGAGACAATATGATGTTATTGCTCAAGTCAATGGATCTATGGAATATTGTGGATGAAGGATATGAAGATACAGAAAACGAAGATGCTTTGACACAAGCACAGAAAAATAATTTGAAGGAAAATCGAAAGAAGGACAGCAAGGCGCGTTTCCAAATTTATCAAACAATTGAGATGCCGGTGTATGAAAGAGTTGCTAAAGCTAAAAGTTCAAAGGAAGTCTGGGAGATTATTCAAATTACATACAAAGGTGTGGAATAGATAAAAAAGGTATGCCTCCAAACCTTAAGAACAGAATTTGAAAAATTAGAAATGAAGGAGAATGAAAGTATTTCAGATTATTTTACAAGAGTTAATTCAGTTGTGAATCAAATGGCATCCAATGGTGAAGTTTTAGATGATGAGAAAGTTGTTGCAAAAATTCTTCGTAGTTTACCACCAAAATTTGATTATGTTGTGGTAGCTATTGAAGAATCAAAAGATCTATCATCTCTTACTATTCAAGATTTGCAAGGGACCTTGAAGGCTCATGAAGTAAGGATAAATCAAAGAAATCCTTCTCCTCTTCCTGATCAAGCTTTTAAATCCCAAGTTTCATTTACGGGAGGCCATGGTTTTCACTATGGTCGTGGTCGTGGAGGTAATGGCAACTTCAGAGGTAAAGACTTTCATTTTCAAGGCAGAGGAAGAGGTTATGTAAACAAAAATGATTCAAATGAAGGTGGAGAAAATCTAAACAAAAACTTCCAAAGAGGAAGAGGTCGTGGTTATCAAAGAGGTCGTGGTTATCAAAGAGGAAGTGGCTATAAAAGAGGAAGAGGTCGTGGCTATTTTGAATGTTATCATTGTCATAAACCCGGTCATACATATAAAGAATGTCGTTTTAGAACAGAGGAAACACAAAATGAGACCGGATTGATGCATGAAAACAAAGCTGATGAAAAATACGTGCAGGATACGCTGTTGCTGGCATTTCAAGGTGATGATAAGGACGATGTTTGGTATTTAGACAGTGGTGCAAGAAAATATATGACTGGAAACAAGAACTTATTTTCAGACTTGGTTGAATCTAACCATGGACAGGTAAAAATTGGAGATGACAGAGCTTACAAAATTCAAGGTGTTGGTGAAGTTATTTTTTAAACAAAATCTGGAAAAGTGGAGAAGATGTCTGAAGTTTATTATGTTCCTGGTTTAAAGAATAATTTGCTTAGCACCGGTCACCTTTTGAAGAAGGGGTTTGACATTCATTTTCATGATAATGCTTGTTTTTTGTCGAAGAGAAATCAGTTGATAGCAACAATTGGAGTAACTTCAAATAATCTTTTTCCTATAAAACTTCAGGTTGCTAACATTTCTTATTTCACTACTGTTGATAAAGGAATTTCCAAGTTGTGGCATGACAGGTATGGTCATTTAAATTATGATAGCCTAAAATTGCTAGCAACAAGGAAAATGGTTGAAGGACTTCCTCAAATTAATCAAACAAATCAGATTTGTGAAGCATGTCAACTTGGAAAACAACATAGAGATTCGTTTCCTCAAAAATCTTTGTGGAGATCAAAAAGGGTGTTGGAACTTGTTCATTCAGATTTATGTGGACCAATGCCGGTTACTTCTCATGGAGGTAACAAATATTTTATTACCTTTGTTGATGATTTCTCGAAAAAAGTTTGGGTTTATTTTCTTAAAGAAAAATCTGAATCATTTCAAGCTTTTAAGGAATTCAAAGCTGAAGCTGAAAAATTTTCTGGTTGTCAAATTAAAACAATAAGAATCGATAGAGGTCGTGAATATCTTCCAATTGAGAAGTATTGCAAAAATGATGGAATTAGGCATGAATTGGCAGTAAGGCATTCACCACAACAAAATGGTGTTAGTGAAAGAAAAAATCGAACCATCATGGAAGTGGCAAGATGCATGCTGAAAATGAAAAAGGTAGATAAAGAGTTTTGGGCAGAAGCTGTATCCTGTGCTGTTTATTTGATTAATAGATCTCCTACAAGAAGTCTGAACAATTTCACACCTCATGAAGCATGGTTTGGAGTGAAGCCAAAAGTTAGTCACCTGAGGACCTTTGGATGTATTGCTTATGCACACATTCCGGATGCATTGAGGAACAAATTGGATGATAAATCAGAAAAGTGTATTTTTATCGGCTACAGTGAAAGAAGCAAAGCTTACAAGTTGTACAATCTAGTGACACAGAAGATAGTGATTAGTCGAGATGTTCGATTTGATGAAAATTCTTCATTTAATTCAGGAGTTAATTTTCTTGAAAATTGGACAAGTTTTAGTGATACTAATGATGATTCTCAAGATGAAAGCGAGCCTATTTCTCCAGGATACTCTTCTCGTGGAAACTCTCCCGAGTCCCCTCAAAGCACTCCTCAAAGAAGAACAAAGAGCTTAAGAGAAATTTATGAGTCAACCGAGCAAATTGATTCGGATGATATTGTATTTTTTGCTTTCTTTATAGGAGAAGATCCAATTTCTTATGATGAAGCATCAAAAGAAGAAAAGTGGAAACAAGCCATGAAAGAAGAAAAGAAAGCTGTAAGACCCCGAATTTTATGAAATAAAATTATTCAATTTTTCTTATAATTACTATTCAGTAAATGGTTAAATTGATAAAAGTTTAAAGTTATGGGTGGAATGTGAATTTTTTTTGAAAATAAGCAAGTGGTTATAAAATAATCATTGTTGTCGGGAAATATTCGTTTGGTCGTGGAATATTCTTTTTGTCGGGGAATATTCGTACGACGGCGCAGCTATTTGTGGGCCCCATAACGAATAACTGTCGGATGAAGAAAATGACAAATTTGAGTTTTTACAAATAACGGCGTAGTTGTTACCGTTAATACTGTTGAAATACCCGGTGGTTAAAATACAGTAATACGCGTTATTGCACAGTAGCACACGGTATTGCACCAATTATTGATTCTTACGTAAGAAGGCACTACTCAATAATTGTTACAGTAATTACTGTTCAATATTTTATTTTATTGATTCAATAATTGATACGTTGAAATTTTTTATTATTGTTATTCAATAATTGTCACTGCATAGTATTTTCCATTATCAGATCAATAATTCATATTATTTGAATAATATTATTTGATAACATTAATGGCAATGTCTAGAAAATTCTGTCTAAGGAGAGGTTTGGTCACCTAATTGCGCGCCAATAAGGATAAATCCTTATTGGAAAGCCCCCTCTTTCCTGGAAACGGCCTGGTTGTCATAAATGTGATTCTGTAATATTATCTGTGAATAATTAATTATTGATTCATATGATAAGGAAATATTTATTTTATGTGGATATAAATGAGGGATATATTTTTGTGGTTAAAAATGAAAGAATTAATGTTAAGGTATTTTACCTGTATTTTTGTCGGAACGGAGGTATTGAAAATCAAATTAGGGTTTTTGAGATATTTTGCGGGGGTTATAATTTTTAATCCGACCGTTGGATCGTGATAATTTTTGGATATGTTATACATATATAAGTTGAGTATATGCCCACAAATTTTGAACCGTTAAAAATGAACGTATGATTTGTTATGAATTTTACGAGATGACTGGTTTAGAAATTGTTGAATTTTCGGAGTTAATCATTTTGGTGGAAAATTCTAGAATTGGTGGGTCCCACTCTTGGTTGGTGAAGAAATGTGCTGAGATTTTTATTCAAATGTGGTGGGTGAGAATAGTAGCAGGTAAAGCCATCAGGTTGCAGGTTAAGTCTGCTTCGGCGTGCTAACATTTTCCTATAAATAGAGGGCTAAGTTAGAATTGAAAATCACACCAGAATTCATAAGTTTTTTCTCTTTCTCTCTCTAGATTATTGAGTGTATTTTGTGAGTATTTAGATACTCTGTGAGTTTCTATTCATCAGTGCAAGTTTCCTTCAGCCTTATACCGATCAGAAGTACTGCTCTTTTGAGGTAAGGGATAGTAAGGGATTTTAAGGGTTGTTATGTTTTTCAGTTCGTACTTCTTTCGACCTTCAAAAAATTTTGGAAAAATTTGAAATAATATTTTGATGAGTTTTATTGATTGTGTCCAAAAATGGTGATTTTTGGATGTATAGATTGAAAGTTATGAATTTTATGAGAAAAGACTATTTTAAAAGTAACCGTTTATAATTCCTTGTGGTTAACTCTAAAATTGATGAAATTTTTATTGGGAGTACATGTGTATGATAGAAGTATACTCTGTAAATTTCAGAATTTTTGGACAAAAGTACAATTTTTGATATTTGTCTAAATATTCGGCTGTTTTGGCCATATGAAAAATAGTAAATGACTTTTAAAAATTCTGAAAAAAATATATGTTCACTATGGGACTATATTATGCTAAATCCCAGAAAAGAAATATTTTTGGAACTGATTTGGTATTTTTCATGAAAATGGTCTAGTTATGAGTAAATGAATTAAATATGTTTTGTGAAGTAAGAAAATTGAAAAATAGGATTTTATGACTTGAGAATCCTATATGAGGTATAGGCAGATTTTTGATGAGGATTTTGGTTATTGGTGATAAAATCTTATGAGTTTGACATTTTAGAATGATTAAATGCATTATTTAGTAAAGTGTAAACAATTAAAATAAATTGTTTATAAGCTTAAGAAATATTATTCTTTCAATATCATTATACCGAAATATTGGTATGTATTTTATTCTAGAATTTTTACCTTTTTGTGTCAGAGTTACTATTCATGAGTTACTATTCACGAGTTACTATTCATGAGTTACTATTCGCGAGTTACTATTCACGAGAGTTATTATTCACGATAAAATTAGTTTCCTTTTTCTAACCAAATTATAGTTGATTTATGAATATTACTTTTGAGATTAAATCTATATGTTGATCATATTATTTTTATTATTATATATAACATTTTTATAACCCTAATGTTGAAATTCTCTTTCACTTAAATGTAAAGATGGGTAGATTATTGGTATGATCATGACTTTGGGTTCTCTTTTGCCAGTAGTGCAAAGTTGAATTATTGACTAGTATGATCATGACCATTGAATTTATAATTGAATATCTTCAGCTTAAGTGCAAAGGTGAAATGATCAACATGGTTATAATTATTGTTTATATAAATGATTATATATTTCTTTGAGATATTAATATATTTGGCCTGTAGTGCAAATATGAACTGTTGATGAATATATTTGGCCGTAGTGCAAATATGAACTGTTGAGGAATATCTTTGGCCTGTAGTGCAAAGATGAAATATTGATGAATATCTTTGGCATGTAGTGCAAAGATGAATTGTTGATGAATATCTTTGGCCCGTAGTGCAAAGATGACATGTTGTTGAATATCTTTGGCCAGTAGTGCAAAGATGAACAGATGTTGAGATAAACATGACCAACTGGTGATAAAAATGAATATCTTTGGCCGTAGTGCAAAGATGAAGTTATTAGTATGATTACGAATAGGAAATGTGATTTGGTGTAACCATAATCTTTGATGTTTCAGGTGATGAAAATTATCTTCGTCCTGGTTGAGAAGAGGAATTTAGAACTACAGTTATGATTATGAGTTATTCATATGATTGTGGACCAGAACTGTTGATTGACGTTACAGGGATAAAACATTGTTGATGAATTTTTAACATGGAGAAGATAATAGATTTTATGGTCTATTTGACTCTTCTAATGGATTGCTCGTTCCGCTGCAACTATGGTTGAAAAATTTTATCATCTACCATATGTTCTAAATCTCTGATTTATTACTGATGAAGGCTATTGATAATTTAATTATCTTTAGTTATGATATTCTTTACTGGGCTAGTTGTGCTCACCCTTCCGTTTCACAATTCCTTTCAGGTAATAAGAGTGTAGCTGGGTCGAGCGGGGGTAATAAGGGAATAGAACGGTGGTCATCATTTAGTAGTTATATTTGTTAAAGAAAATAGGGTGAGGCGAACCCAACGTTGGAAGGGTGTTTTGTCACTATCATACAAGATGTCTAATGACATACAACCTCGTGTCATCATAAGACAGGGTTGTGCTCATCCACTTGCTGAGTATATTTACGAGCACTACCTATATAATCTTGGTGTTTATTTGAAGTATAATTCTCAATTAGAGACAGTGGAGATAATGATAAGTCAAGAGAAGACTAACCATTGGGAAGAATATGATAGTAATCTTCTCATTTTTCTTTGGGGTATATTGGGTCAACCAAGGATAATTCTGTGGCCATATGATATCTATCACAACCTAGAAGCATGGCCTCCCATGTACAAAAGTTTCCTTGAGCACTTTCTAAAGATTCTAATTTCTAAAACAGTTTTTAACTATACCTTTATTTAAGGTGTCATTGTGAGGTGCTGTCCACGATTGGGACATGAGTCACATTTGGTATATATTTGTATCCAAACTCACAGCATATGTGTTGTTGTATTTTGCACGACAATTGTTGTAATAAAGTTGTAGTTATTTTCTGTACCATGTATTTGGCGACTCAGAATAGGTTGGATGGAATGGACCTGTTTTGGGGTTGTCACAGGTGGTATTAGAGCTTAGGGATATGATCTCTGGTGGAGATCGGGGAATACAACTAGGAGGGGAGAGATGAGTAAATCCTTCGCTAGTGTGTCCTACCTAAGCTTATTTGTTGGTCATTCATAATATCGGGATATTATGTGATATGTTAATTTGTTTAATTAACCCTTGTTTTATGGCAGTATTTGAGAATGGCAGCTGAGAATGCTAACAATGGAGGGAATGAGACTGTGGGGATACCTCTAATCACTAACCGTGATAATGTGATGTCAGACGAAGAAGAAATTAGAGATATCCATGTGGTGAGTGAAGAATTGATAGTCGCACCCGAGATAGTCGCAGAGGTAACAGCTGAGACTGAGGAAGAAGAGGAAGAAGAAGTACCTGAGGAGAGTTTATTAGAGGTATTATATGATCAAAATGTAGAATTTCAAAATCGTATTCATGAGTTAGAAGAGCAGGCAGAAGAACGACAGGCGGTCGTGGAACAAAAGGATGCAACAATTCAAGCTTGTGTTACCCGATATGTGATGCTTGAACAGAAGCATTCTTTGGCAGAGTATAAGATGATAAAAATGGAATCTGAGCTGAAAGAAGAAAAAACTGAACGAGTGAGAATAAGTGATGCATGGGCAAAAGCCGCACGACACGTGGATATTGTGGAAAGAGATGTTCGATCTAAGAAGGCTAAAATAGATGATATGAATTTCTCTTTTTGGAAAGCAATTGGGAGAACCCAACATCAAGTTTTGAATTACCCTGAACATAGCGGTCAACCTGAATCCGATATGGATCGAAGATTGATGATTCAGATTATGAATGAGGAGTACGAAGAGGCAGTTGAGGGAGGAATATGTCCTATAGAAAAGTATATTCCAACGGTAATGATGACGCCAAATGCTGCTCCAGACAAGTCAAAGCCGAGTAGTTCGAGGGATGGCGGTTGTCATGACTTCCCAACAAATGAGGAACCCAAATGAAGTTATCATGGGAGATGAGCAATGGAGAAATCATGATGATCTGAGAGATAGAATCTGAAATGGAAGCAAGGTATTCTCAACTCTTCGAAATACCAGGTACGTATATTTTGGGGACGAAATTTCATAAGGAGGGGAGATTGTAAGATCCCGAATTTTATGAAATAAAAGTATTCAATTTTTCTTATAATTACTATTCAGTAAATGGTTAAATTGATAAAAGTTTAAAGTTATGGGTGGAATGTGAATTTTTTTTGAAAATAAGCAAGTAGTTATAAAATAATCATTGTTGTCGGGGAATATTCGTTTGGTCGTGAAATATTCTTTCTGTCGGGGAATATTCGTACGACGGCGCAGCTATTTGTGGGCCCCATAACGAATAACTGTCGGATGAAGAAAATGATAAATTTAAGTTTTTACAAATAACGGCGTAGTTGTTACCGTTAATACTGTTGAAATATCCGGTGGTTAAAATACAGTAATACGCGTTATTGCACAGTAGCACACGGTATTGCACCAATTATTGATTCTTACGTAAGAAGGCACTACTCAATAATTGTTACAGTAATTACTGTTCAATATTTTATTTTATTGATTCAATAATTGCTACGTTGAAATTTTATATTATTGTTGTTCAATAATTGTCACTGCATAGTATTTTCCATTATCAGATCAATAATTCATATTATTTGAATAATATTATTAGATAACATTATTGGCAATGTCTAGAAAGTTCTGTATAAGGAGAGGTTTGGTCACCTAATTACGCGCCAATAAGGATAAATGCTTATTGGAAAGCCCCTTCTTTCCTGGGAACGGCATGGTTGTCATAAATGTGATTCTGTAATATTATCTGTGAATAATTAATTATTGATTCATATGATAAGGAAATATTTATTTTATGTGGATATAAATGAGGGATATATTTTTGTGGTTAAAAATGAAGGAATTAATGTTAAGGTATTTTATCTGTATTTTTGTCGGAACGGAGGTATTGAAAATCAAATTAGGATTTTTGAGATATTTTGCGGGGGTTATAATTTTTAATCCGACCGTTGGATCGTGGTAATTTTTGGATATGTTATACATATATAAGTTGAGTATATGCCCACAAATTTTGAACCTTTAAAAATAAACGTATGATTTGTTATGAATTTTACGAGATGACTGGTTCAGAAATTGTTGAATTTTCGGAGTTAATCATTTTGGTAGAAAATTCTAGAATTGGTGGGTCCCACTCTTGGTTGGTGAAGAAATGTGCTGAGATTTTTATTCAAATATGGTGGGTGAGAATAGTAGCAGGTAAAGCCATCAGGTTGTAGGTTAAGTCTGCTTCGGCGTGCTAACATTTTCCTATAAATAGAGGGCTAAGTTAGAATTGAAAATCACACCAGAATTCATAAGTTTTCTCTCTTTCTCTCTCTAGATTATTGAGTATATTTTGTGAGTATTTAGATACTCTGTGAGTTTCTATTCATCAGTGTAAGTTTCTTTCAGCCTTATACCGATCAGAAGTACTGCTCTTTTGAGGTAAGGGATAGTAAGGGATTTTAAGGGTTGTTATGTTTTTCAGTTCGTACTTCTTTCGACCTTCAAAAAATTTAGGAAAAATTTGAAATAATATTTTGATGAGTTTTATTGATTGTGTCCAAAATGGTGATTTTTGGATGTATAGATTGAGAGTTATGAATTTTATGAGAAAAGACTAATTTAAAAGTAACCGCTTATAATTCCTTGTGGTTAACTCTAAAATTGATGAAATTTTTATTGGGAGTGCATGTATATGATAGAAGTATACTCTGTAAATTTCAGAATTTTTGGACAAAAGTACAATTTTTGATAAATGTCTAAATATTCGGCTGTTTTGGCCATATGAAAAATAGTAAATGACTTTTAAAAATTCTGAGAAAAATATATGTTCACTATGGGACTATATTATGCTAAATCCCAGAAAAGAAATATTTTTGGAACTGATTTGGTATTTTTTATGAAAATAGTCTAGTTATGAGTAAATGAATTAAATATGTTTTGTGAAGTAAGAAAATTGGAAAATAGGATTTTATGACTTGAGAATCCTATATGAGGTATAGGCAGATTTTTGATGAGGATTTTGGTTATTGGTGATAAAATCTTATGAGTTTGGTATTTTAAAATGATTAAATGCATTATTTAGTAAAGTGTAAACAATTAAAATAAATTGTTTATAAGCTTAAGAAATATTATTATTTCAATATCATTATACCGAAATATTGGTATGTATTTTATTGTGAAATTTCTACCTTTTTGTGTAGGAGTTACTATTCACGAGTTACTATTCATAAGTTACTATTCATAAGTTACTATTCACGAGTTACTATTAACTATAAAATTGGTTTCCTTTTTCTAACCAAATTATAGTTGATTTATGAATATTACTCTTGAGATTAAATCTATATGTTGATTATATTGTTTTTATTATCATATATAATATTTTTATAACCCTAATGTTGAAATTCTCTTTCACTTGAATGTAAAGATGGGTAGATTATTGGTATGATCATGACTTTGGATTCTCTTTGGCCAGTAGTGTAAAGTTGAATTATTGACTAGTATGATCATGACCATTGAATTTATAATTGAATATCTTCAGCTTAAGTGCAAAGGTGAAATGATCAACATGGTTATAATTATTGTTTATATAAATGATTATATATTTCTTTGAGATATTAATATATTTGGCCTGTAGTGCAAATATGAACTGTTGATGAATATATTTGGCCGTAGTACAAATATGAACTGTTGAGGAATATCTTTGGCCTGTAGTGCAAAGATGAAATATTGATGAATATCTTTGGCATGTAGTGCAAAGATGAATTGTTGATGAATATCTTTGGCCCGTAGTGTAAAGATGACATGTTGTTGAATATCTTTGGCCAGTAGTGCAAAGATGAACAGATGTTGAGATAAACATGACCAACTGGTGATAAAAATGAATATCTTTGGCCGTAGTGCAAAGATGAAGTTATTAGTATGATTACGAATAGGAAATGTGATTTGGTGTAACCATGATCTTTGATGTTTCAGGTGATGAAAATTATCTTCGTCCTAGTTGAGAAGAGGAATTTAGAACTACAGTTATGATTATGAGTTATTCATATGATTGTGGACCAGAACTGTTGATTGACGTTACAGGGATAAAACATTGTTGATGAATTTTTAACATGGAGAAGATAATAGATTTTATGGTCTATTTGACTCTTCTAATGGATTGCTCGTTCCGCTGCAACTATGGTTGAAAAATTTTATCATCTACCATATGTTCTAAATCTCTGATTTATTACTGATGAAGGCTATTGATAATTTAATTATCTTTAGTTATGATATTCTTTACTGGGCTAGTTGTGCTCACCCTTCCGTTTCACAATTCCTTTCAGGTAATAAGAGTGTAGCTGGGTCGAGCGGGGGTAACAAGGGAATAGAACGGTGGTCATCATTTAGTAGTTATATTTGGTAAAGAAAATAGGGTGAGGCGAACCCAACGTTGGAAGGGTATTTTGTCACTATCATACAAGATGTCTAATGACATACAACCTCGTGTCATCATAAGACAGGGTTGTGCTCATCCACTTGCTGAGTATATTTACGAGCACTACCTATATAATCTTGGTGTTTGTTTGAAGTATAATTCTCAATTAGAGACAGTGGAGATTGTGACGCCCCCAAAATTAGGTATACATCACCCATCTTGGGTCGTCAGATACATAGTACAGAATACAAATACAACTTACTAGTACAACTGTCGTGTACAATACGACAAAACATAAACTGTGAGTTTGAATACAAATATTATCTTCTAGAGAGTATTCATACTCAAAAGGAGTCCTCGTTACATTTATTAACACACCATTACATAGAATAGTGAGGACTACTAACTAATACTATCATTCGGACCATCACTCCGTTCCCCGACTTGCCCCAGCTACGTTCTCATTTCCTGAAGAGAACAGTGAAAGAAAGGGTGAGCTTAACTAGCCCAGTAAGAAATATTATGACTAAGATAATGCAGAATAAATTATCATTAGCCTTCAACAATGTTAAACTGATAAAATATAATAGACATCAAGTTTAACTGCAGCGGAACAAGCAATCCATTAAAAGAGTCAAGTAGAAAATAAACTCTACTATCTTTTATGATTTAAAAGATTTTCCAACACTGTAATCGCTGAGACTCAGCTTAATAAAATAATCCACATCATCGAATCACCCCTGCACTACGGCCAAGGATATTCGTATATTCATTAATGGTCATGATCATGCCAACAACTGTCCATCAATGCACTACGGGCCAATGAGGACTTTTATCACATCATTTGTAACATTACGGTCATGATTATACCGAATAATCCCTGGTCATAATCATACCAAGTCCATCTATGCACTACAGGCCACAGATGACTTTCAACAGAATATAAACATGAGGATGATGACAATGATATAAGAATTCAATAAAACAAGTTCAAGAATTAATTTATCCAAGAATTAACAACGTCCAAATTGTCAACATGATACTGCTTTGTGGAGTAAAATTCAAGAATGATCAGGAGAATATTTTCATGAAAAGATACTGGATGAAACGCAATTATCAAGGATATTCCACAAATTTCATGGAGTATAGAAGTCAAAACTTAACCAACTGAGTATAATAAAGAATGGAATAACAAAAGAAATCACCATGCATGCGATAGACCGCACAGACAGGTTATTCTAACAGAATAATAAATAATGGAACCAGGTCCGGCGTAAACGCACAGACAGGATATTCCGACAGAATAATAAATAATGGAACCAGGTCCGGCGTAAAAGCACAGACAGGATATTCTGACAGAATAATAAATAATGGAACCAGGTCCGGTGTAAAATACACAGACAGGATGTTCCAACAGAATAATAACAAGACGGAACCAGGTCCGGTGTAAAACACACAGACAGGATGTTCCAACAGAATAATAATAAAAACGGAACCAGGTCCGGTGTAAAACACACAGACAGGATGTTCCAACAGAATAATAGAAGAATGTCACCAAGTATAGGGTAGACCGCGTATACAGGTTATTCCAACAGAATAATAAGAAATGGAATAACAAAAGTTCTCTTCATGAATAAGAAAGAATAACACCCCTTACCGTTTTAAAGAAGAGCTGAAATAAGGAAGTAGTTAAGTAGCATAATACTCTTCTTCTCTCTCTCTATAGTTTCTCTCTTTAGTTTCTCTCTCTAGAGTTCAGTGAATTCGTAAGAAATAATGAAGGAATGAGCTGCTATTTATAGAAAAATAGAATGCATAGTAACTAATCTATGAACGGTCCAGATTGATTACTTTAATCTGACGGTCCATATTTAAAGAAAAATCTTTTAAATAAAATATAATATATTCTATTTATAGAATAACTTTAATAAAGTATTCTGTTTTATATAAAAAGATGTTTCTGTTTTATTACGTTAATAATACGAATAAAACAAAACGTCATTATCGCTAAATAATTCATATTATTAACTGACAATAATTGAATCAAACTGAGTGACTTCTCACATAAGCATTAATAATCAATACTGTGTGCTACTATGCAACCACACGTATTACTGTACTTTTACTACCGAGTAGTTCAACAGCATCAATGGTAAAGCTTCCGCCGTTATTTTTAATAAAATATTTTTGTCGTTTTCTCAATCCGACAATAATTCCGTTGTGGGGTCCACCAATGATTGTGCCGTTGTACGAATATTCCCTGTTAAAACGAATATTCCCCGACCAATCGAATATTATATAACAACTTACGTACTTTACAAAATTTATAAATATTACCCACAACTATAACATTATATCAAATTAACTCCATAATATTCAAAAATGATATTTATAGAAAATTCATCTTTATTTATAAAAGTTGGGGTCTTACAGAGATAATGATAGGTCAAGAGAAGACTAACCATTGGAAAGAATATGATAGTAATCTTCTCGTTTTTCTTTGGGGTATATTGGGTCAACCAAGGATAATTCTGTGGCCATATGATATCTATCACAACCTAGAAGCATGGCCTCCCATGTACAAAGGTTTCCTTGAGCACTTTCCAAAGATTCTAATTTCTAAAACAGTTTTTAACTATACCTTTATATAAGGTGTCATTGTGAGGTGCTGTCCACGGTTGGGACATGAGTCACATTTGGTATATATTTGTATCCAAACTCACAGCATACGTGTTGTTATATTTTGCACGACAATTGTTGTAATAAA
Organism: Panax notoginseng; assembly: GCA_016801055.1. Lineage (NCBI taxonomy): Eukaryota > Viridiplantae > Streptophyta > Magnoliopsida > Apiales > Araliaceae > Panax > Panax notoginseng. The sequence goes on along the minus strand of CM029019.1, from coordinate 192,560,456 downwards.
GTTGTAGTTATTTTCTGTACCATGTATTTGGCGACTCAGAATAGGTTGGATGGAATGGACCTGTTTTGGGGTTGTCACAAAAGCCATTGAGAAGAATGAAACGTGGGAGCTTACAAATCTGCCTCCAAACAAGATTTCTATTGGCGTAAAGTGGGTATATAAAACAAAAATGAATTCAGATGGCTCCATCAACAAAAACAAGGCAAGACTAGTTGCAAAGGGGTATAAGCAAAAGGAAGGAGAAGACTTTACTGAGGTATTCGCTCCAGTTTCTAGACTTGACACTGTTCGTTTGCTTATCTCACTTGCAGCTCAAAATAATTGGAGTATATTTCAAATGGATGTGAAATCTGTGTTTTTGAATGGTTTTTTGGAAGAAGAAGTTTATGTTGAGCAACCACCTGGTTTTTTGAAGAAGGGAGAAGAAAATAAAGTTTACAAATTGAAGAAAGCGCTTTATGGACTGAAACAATCACCAAGGGCTTGGTATAGCCGAATTAATTCATACTTTGAACAGAATGGCTTTTGGAAATGCCCGTACGAGCCTACTCTCTACATCAAAGGCACATCGCAAGAAAGCTTCATGGTTGTAAGTCTTTATGTTGATGATCTCATTTTTACAGGAAATAATTTGAAATTGTTGAAACATTTTAAAGACTCCATGATGAAAGAATTTGAAATGACAGACTTGGGAAAGTTACATCATTTTCTTGGCATTGAAGTTCATCAAACCAAGAAATGAATTTTCATTTCACAAGAAAGTTATGCAAAAGAAATTTTAAAGAAATTCAGAATGGAGAATGCAAATCCTGTATCAACTCCATGTATCACAGGGTTAAAATTAAGTAAAGAAGGTGAAGGCAAGCTTGTGAATTCCACTGTGTTTCGAAGTTTGGTGGGAAATTTGATGTGCTTGACTGCAACAAGACCAGATATCATATTTGCAGTAAGTTTAGTAAGTAGGTTCATGGAGAAACCATACACTAATCATTGGGAGACTGCAAAAAGAATTCTGAGATATGTCAAAGGAACCATTGATTATGGTATTTTTTATCAAGCTAGTATTCCGATTAATCTTGTTGGATATACTGACAGTGACTTAGCAGGAAGCATTGATGATAGTAAAAGCACTTCAGGTTATGTTTTTAGTCTTGGAAGTGGACCAATTTCATGGTGTTCGAAGAAACAATCTGTTGTTGCTCTTTCTACAACAGAATCTGAATATATCGCTGCTTCTTTAGCAGGATGTCAAATTGTTTGGCTCCAAGGAATTTTGGAATGTCTGAAGCATTCGCAGATCTGTCCAACAACACTATTTTGTGACAATAGTTCAACCATTTCAGTAACAAAGGATCCAGTACTTCATGGAAGAACGAAACATATTCGTATTCGATTTCATTTCTTAAGAGAGTTGGTAAAAGAAGGCATTATTCAAGTTGAGTATTGCAGGACAGAACATCAGTTAGCAGATATTTTCACAAAGCCTTTAAGCAGAGAAGTTTTCAAAAGAAATGTTGCAAGTTTGGGAATAAAAAGCAAATTTGGTTTACGGGAGGCATTGTTAGGAAGCTAAACCAAATTCTTGGTTTTCTATATTCATGGATTAATTTGGTTATTTGAATATCTCTAAACAAATGATAAAACATTTAATATTTTGTATTGGATATATCAATGGTCATTAGAAATATCTAGAGTTTTATTCTTCTATGCTAAGCATTCTAGAATGCTCTTGTAATCCTATAAATACCAATGGTTGTAATCACTTTTATAAACAAGAGAGAAATAGTAAGAACAAAAGTTCATTTTATATAATCAGTTTTCTCCTTCTTTTAGACTACAGAGAGTCGGCCAAACATCATATTGCAAGCAATACAACAAATTAAAATGAAACCTAGATCCATGGTCATTACCATCTTCAAACCCTCAATCTTTGGAGAAAACTCATACAAAACATCATAGTCCCTCCATCTAAAGTTTCATAGTCCGCCGAACCTCAGATCTCACAAGCTTACATCATCTTATCTCTTCTTCTCTTTGGTGGAAGTTGTGTAGCGGTGGTGCGGCGGTTGCCAAAAGTGGTGCAGCACTGGGCGGAGGTGAGATGGTGTTTGGGCGAAAATCTAGAAGCAAGGAGGTTTCGTTTTACTTTCTTCATATTTAGGTTTAGTTTTTCAGATCTGAGTTTACTCTCTTCATGAGTTTACTTTTAGATCTAAGTTTACTTTCTTCATGGGTTTTTGAATTTTGTAGTCTTAGGACTAAAGTTATTTATGATTTGAGATGTCATACGAAAACCTGAAAATAATTTGGTGAACGTGGGTGTATTCCACCTTTGGTTGGGATGCTAGATGATAAGGTTGTAGAGGAGAAAGAAGCAGATGTCAAGACGTTATCTATGATTATGGATTATCTGAGAATAGAATGATTTTTAGAAAGGAAGAGAGAGGAATAGTGAGTTATTGATTTATTTAATTTTACTTGTATTTTGGTTAGTAATAATTTATTTTTCTTATATTTAGTTTCTCATTTAATTCTTCTTCTTTCTCTTTAATTTGTATTTTTTTATCATTTATTCTTATTCTTTTTTTTTTTGTATTTTTATATTTTTATACTGAAAAAATGTATAAAATATGAAACGTTATTATTATTTTATCACAAATATACTGTCAACCCATATTTTACTACGATCAACACATATTTTCGACATCATGAGCCCAACAGAAAATTTATTCCGGTCAATTTTGGCCGGAAATTCAATTTGGGGATGGATATTATATACAATTTGGTATTTTATGCATGATTTGTACGTCTAATTACTTTAAGGGCCAAATTAGGAGAAGGGTGAAACTTGGTGTAAGAGAAGTATATTTAGCCCATACATATATATATCAGAGTCGGCCCAGGGCAAGGGCTAACAGGGCTATCGCCCAGGGCCCACAGTTGAGGGGGCCCAAAAATTTTTATAAGCTTATGTATTTGTGTGTATAAAAAAATAAAATAAAATAAAATAAATATTTTTTTTAGTTGTTTTAAAAATAAAAAAAAAAAAGGTCCGAATTTTCTCCCGTCCGAGAGGTCCGGACCTGATCCAACTTGTATATATATATATATATATATATATATATATATATATATATATATATATATATATATCACTTCTCAAATGCGGAACTCTAACATCTAAACAATCTTTAAACCTTTGGTTGCCTCACTATGAAAAAGAACAATTATAAAAATTGAATAAAAGATATAACTATTGATTTTATTTGATTCTAACTTTCTGCAATTAATTAGATTTCTAGTGCATGTAAATATCTGATAATAAATGTTTAACCATAAAAAGAAACATATACACACATATACATAATTAATCAAATGACAGAGACTATAAACAGATCCATATATAATAAACATATATAGAAGCATACAGATCCATAATAAACATATATAGAAGCATATAATTAGAGAGAGGAGGGAGACTGGTTTTGAGTGAAAAGGCTGAAGAACAAGTGAGTTGATTTATCTATAGGTAAAAGAAAAAGTTACCCAGAATTCAAAAGAGGAGATTGATCGAACACTGTAAATTACAGAAAAATATAGATAACTGCGAAAAAGGAGCTGAAAATATGTTTTGCATATTTTATAGTGTTGAGATATAAAATATGTCTTGTATCAGCCAATTAAATCTGAAAACTCAATATATAAGTTGATAAATTGATTTTGAGTTAGATGCTCTAATATATAGATTAGTTAGTTGTGCACATGTTTACCTACAACCGAAGCGGAACCATTGTTATAGACCCACATTGGGCTACTTAAGACCTGGAGACACAATATATAACTTGAGAGTCTACTCCACTCATTCTGAGCTGGATGCTTCAATATATAGTCTAGTTGTGCACATGGTTACCTACAACCAAAGCGGAACCATTCTTATAGACCCATATAAGACATATAACTACATTTTCACACCGATCATCAGTATAGTTTGTCGGCCTGCTGTGCTTTGATTTTAATTATTGGAGTTGAGCCACCTCAAAATGAATTTTTATGCGAGGATGGAGAGAAACAACATATTCAAGGCAGAGTTCATATTACGTACGTATGTTTTTCAAGTTAGCCCAAAATTTTGTTTTAATATTTGTTCTGTGATTATACTCTGGGTTAGAGCATTTTTGTATGTAATTATTTTATCTTGGCTTACTCCATACCTTTTGGATTGCCAAGCATTGTATGGATTTTATAATAAAATGAAAATCTTATTGTTTTTCAAAAAAAAATACAAACACAACATATACTCAAGATTGCACGGACAAATTCATTTCATATATGCACAATCCTATCTAAAAAACTGGCCCAAATTTGATGCCTTACCACAATCCAATAAAAATATTACTCTATATATAGAAGTAATTATTAAGTTAATAAAAAAAAAAAAAACTTCGTGAGTTGTTCAAGCTCTAGTTATTGTTGCTATAATAAAATTTTGAGATGCTCACGATTAGGTTATAGAAGTTATACTAAACTTATCTTGAGAAATATATATGTTACTTTACGGGTATCATTTTTTAAATAATGTCAGTTAGATAATAGTAGCTTTGTGAGAGTTTATTAAATATTATTACTATTGAAGCTTGAAACCCTAACTCGCTTCCACATAAAGATAAATCTCATATTTACTTGCTATCTCTTTTAGTTTGCAGTGTGGTTCTCTCTCTCTCTCTCTCTCTCTTAATATTACTTATTAATTTGGGTAGTACTGGCGTTAACCCATTTCATGTTGGAAGCTGTTCCTCATAGCCTCTGACCTATGACCCCTCTCCCCATTTTGGATATAAGTTGGACTTATGTATAATAATTAAGCTGATACATCAAACAAATTAATCTCAGTAATAGCTTTGCGGATATGTGAATTAGCTAATGTTGTGCTTATGACAAATTTGAAGTCTATTTTGTTTTATTAAAATAATGCTGAACAAGGCAAATGGCATTCAAACTGTTATCTACGCTAGGTAGATCAAAAGAGTAGTAGTTTTCAGTGCCCATCCACAATGGGTAAAAGGTTTGTGTAGGGATGAATTTTTATTGACTGTATTGCTGAGTTGTTTATGTTGTTCTTCTTAAAACTTGCAACTTCAATATTTTAGTGAATCATTAATTATGCTCTGGAACACTCATATAAAAGTGAACAATAAATATAAGAACACTCATAAAAATGAACAATAAATCATCTCATGCATAAACTTGGTCATGAGATAAAAATACATCCAGTTTCTCACCCAATATTGAGCAACCAACTGCATCGCATGAAGAGTACTCATTATCTGCTTAAGTAACAGAAAAGATATACACTCCATCTTAACTAGTAACTAAAAAAAGAAACACAATAAAAATTACTTGAACCCAAATGCTAAGATTTGTTGGTTATTGACACCAGGTGATGAAAAGAGAGAAGGAAACGCAAGAGAACACTTGGGATAAAACACTCGCACTCAATAGAAATCTACCAAAGAGATAGAGTAAAAGCAAAGAAAAACACTTAATTTGTATAAAAATCTCAAAATAACTCAATATGCCTTTAACTTCAAATCATAGCCTTTATATAGATGTCATGAAACATTCTTTATTCAGCCCTAGGTACATGAATTATAAATAATCTACTTAAGAACAATAATTTAGGGAAGAAGACTAAGAGACATCCAAGACCAAATACAATGAAAAGCATTGAAAGCAGAGTTATATTATATAGCTTTCAAATTGAAAGTGGAAGGCAGACATCAATTGTAGGCCAAGATGACGAAGGGAGGGTTTTTTTTTTTTTTTGGGGCGGGGGTGGGGCGGGGGAAGGGATGAACCCGGGTTTGGGAGGAAAATTGTGAAACATTTTTTTTATTTTAAATTAATAATAGAATATTCTTTTTATACAATTATGTGTATACAAATATAGTTATATAAATTTTTTAAGACATTTTAAGTTTTATAAATATTTTTTAAATGGATCATAATAAATCCAACAACAAAGTATATTAAAAAAAATTCTTATACACATTATATGGAAATTGTAAGTTGTAAATGATTAATGTTAATTGTATTTAGAATAATTTAAATTTTTTGATGAAATGTTCGTATCTGAATATAGTCAAATCGTATAAAACCAATCGGATCAAATATGTTTGTCGTCGGGGTCATGTATTTCAGTCATTTTTTGCCTAAAAATAATTTTGGAGTCGACATTGTATGCAATTAGGTAATTTATGTAGCAATTTGTAAGCCCGATTATTTTGAGAGACCGAATTAGGAGAGCATAATTGTCTTAGGATATAGTACTAAATACTAACCTTGACATATTCTACATATCAATTTTGGTGTACAACAGATAAGTTATATATATATATATATATATATATATATATATATATATATACACACACACACACGGAGAGTCTCTAAAGCGAACTTTAAAAAACGAACCAAAGACGAACCATCGTCTTTGGTGTCTATGACGACGGTTCGACCCGTCGCCAAAGACTACATGGCTATGGCGACGGATCAAACCGTCGCCATAGACACCAAAGACAACGGTTCGTCTTTGGTTCGCTCTTTAAGGTTCGCTTTAAAGACGGACCGTATATATATATATATATATATATATATATATATATATATATATATATATATATATATATATATATCTCATTTTTCCTAACACAACCAAAAACATTTCTTGAATGAGAATAAATTATATACGGATGGCCTACAAAAGTAGAGTTTTATACCCTCCAATAACAACATGTCATGTAGGGAATTTAAGAGAAGATAAAGGGATTTGAAATCCAATGAGTAGTATAAAACAATTTTACCATGATAAATAGTAAACACAAAATCTGTCAATGTAATTAAAATTTCTTAATTTTCTCCTAAATTTTCTATATGGCACGTTGTTATTAGAGGATATAAAACTCTAGTTTTATAGGTCTCCCGTTTATAATTTATTCCCTTCTTGAATATTATTCTTTTCAATCGTTTTCTAGATTGAGCTTTTTGTTCATGAATGAGTCATTATCATATCTTGAATATTTTCTTCTTGAAAATCAACATTTACACCTTTGTCTAAGCAAACACGACTATATACAAGAAATTGAATAAATGCGAAACATTTAATATGCAAAACATTTTGGTTGTAGATTAGTACGTTCGCGGAACTAATTAAATATATCAATTTGAAATAATATCATCTCAGTAAACACTAAATTCTCAGAGTACCCTATTTGTAGATAAAAGAACTACCTAAACTTGATAGAAAAATGTGTCCTCTCGTTTGCATAGCATCTAAGCCTTTAGACATATAAACATATGCATGTTATAACAAGTGGGGGATTGTTATATATTGTACCCTATTTTATATTTTTTGAGATTTATTATATAGTTGTCATACTTGAGTTTGATAAAACTCATTTGTGGACGTAATCAATCCTTATATATAAATACATTACAGGCTATCCTCCAACTCAATCAATTTCAAATATCCTCCAACTCAATCAATTTCAAATCAATTTGTCTTCCAATTTGATTTCCAACAGAAACTCAATTAATTTCACAGCCTATCCTCCAACTCAATCAATTTCAAATCAATTAATTAAACTGTTTGTCTTCCAATTTGATTTCCAACAGAAACTCAATTAATTTCACATCCTATCCTCCAACTCAATCAATTTCAAATCAATTAATTAATCTGGCTTCCAAACACACCCAATTTTAATCAATTTTAATCAATTGATATTAGCCATTAATACATAATATTAACCATTAATACATAACAGAAAACCATTAATTCAGTTGCCTCTTCCAATCCAATAGTTTTTCTTTTTCTTTCATCTTCAAAACTGCCACACGGATTCATGCTATACAACATTGCATTACAATTAAGATACAGAGTTAAATCAATAGACAATCCAAAAGACAACACTCACTATAGCCATAAATATTAAAATTGGTAACATATAACGGATAATAGACAATCCAAAAGACAACACTCACTATATGCATAAATATTAAAATTGGTAACATATAACGGATAAGAATTGATGACAAAAAAAATACTCATTAAATATAAAACACCTATAAATACTACTATCACATAAACAAAAAATCCAATACACAAACAATATCATACAAAATACTAAATAATGGATATCAGGTCAAGTAATTAGTTTTTTTTAACTAATATATTCTTCCTATTTTGCATGTTATTTTTAAAATTTTATGTGTTTTCATTTATTTGCAGATCTATACCAACAAAAAATAAAGGGGCAGAACAAACGCCAAATTATTGAAATAAACGATGATAGCAGTAGTGACAATGGTGGTTATGGATATGCCAAGAATGCAAGGATCGAAGAAACTTTTGTTACGCTACAAATAAAGATCGAAGCCATGAAAGAGAAGATTCAGAAAATTAAGCAACAACTATTAGTTTGTTTTTTTAACTAATATATTCTTCCTATTTTGCATGTTATTTTTAAAATTTTATGTGTTTTCATTTATTTGCAGATTTATACCAACAAAAAACAAAGGGGGCAGAACAAACGCCAAATTATTAAAATAAGCGAAGATAGCAGTAGTGACAATGGTGGTTATAGATATGCCAAGAATGCAAGGATCAAAGAAACTATTATTACGCTACAAACAAAGATCAAAGCCATGAAAGAGAAGATTCAGAAAATTAAGCAACAACTGAATGATCTTAAATAAAATGGGTTATCGCAATAAAAGTGGAACTGTGGAAGTAATAAAATAGCAATAGTAACATATTTATACATGTAATTGCTATGCCATGCAAAAGAAAATCGAAAAATTTATATGAAAAAAATATTATTATTATGAAAAATCTTTCTCATTTTAATTTTAGAAAATTATACAATCGAAAAACAAACTAGCCCGTGCATTGAACGGGCTATCAACTAGTTTAAGCAAGTATAAAAGGTGTAACTTAATGTCATATATGTGGAGAATAAGAGTAATTCATTTGGTTCAAATTGGAATCATATGATTAGTGTTTATCAATGACTTAAGTGAAACATTTGATAAGGTACAAATTGTTTGTAAAAATTAGTTTGTCTTAGTTCTATTATGATTAATAAAAGATTACTAGTTGCTTTATAACCATAAGAGGTGTAATCTTATTTGATTATGTGAAACAAAAGAAAAGAAGTCCAATATATTTTGGATTTGACAACTAGTTAATCTTTGATTGTGACTCTCCATTTTTTTATTTAAATTACATTATTATTAATAATTTGTAACTTACATCATTATGCCTATTGTGTAACTTATAACATTATCACATTATATCTATAATAATGTGTAATTAAAATAGATAATAGTTGTTACTATTATATATATATATATATATATATATATATATATATATATATATATATATATATATATACACACACACACACACAGAAAGGATCAACAGTAGAACTCTTAAGTAGTAGAACTCCCTTAAATAATAGAATTGTATCAAAACGACATAGTTTTGATAAGACGCGGTGGCATTTTTGTAAATACCATGCCACCGCGTATTTACAAAAATGTCACCGCGTCTTATCAAAACTACGTCGTTTTGATACAATTCTATTATTTAAGGGAGTTCTATTACTTAAGAGTTCTACTCTTGATCCTCTCCCATACACAGATATATATATATATATATATATATATATATATATGTGTGTGTGTGTGTGTGTGTGTGTGTGTGTGTGTGTGTGTAGATATATGAAGAGATATACATATATGAGGAATGGAGAATACTTACATGCTAGAAGAAGAAAATTTTCACATGAAATTCTCTCTTCTCTCCTTAATTTTTTCTATAAACATATAATTAACTATCACAAAGAAATATTCGACTGGAACATTTGTGAATTACTATCACAAAATTGCTCAACTTCGAAACTTGGCATATATCCTGGAGATATATCGCATGTAACTCGTAGCAAACCATTCGTGGGGAGGGCGATAAAGACCTTAAGGACAGGAATTACCCGTGTCATGTTTTTCGATTATGATTCTACAAAGCAACGGTTCTAACAATCTTAAGGTCTTTATTGTTTTTGTTTTTGTTGGTTTTTTATTTCTATTTCACCAATGAAATTATCATTATAATTAGTTATATTTTGAGAGTATTTTACTAATTATTTTGTTGACAATCATTAGTAGAAAATGAAATTATAGAAATGGAAGTGAAAGAGTTGTTACAATTTACAAGTTTGTAAATTGATGTGGAACGAGGAGATGAAGAGTCATCATGAAAAATACCAAAGTTGATACAGTGTTCTTCAAATTTTATCTAAAAAGGTGTGTCATGAATTTTTTTTCTTTTTCTTGGAGAATGATATTTGTTTATCATTTTATAAGTATATATACATGAATGGTATATATGTGATGTACGTGTGTTGATGATATTTGCATGTGTGAGTATTATTTTACTTATGATCTTAGTTATATAATAAATTAATTTGATTAGTTTTATTTGATTTGGAAAAAATTTGATTGTTCATGGTGGAACAAACTTTAACTTGTGCATATATATTAACTAGTAATATTTTGAGTAGATAATATTGCTAAAGGTGTATATGCATGGATTTTAAGAACATTATTATTCTTATAAACTAATTGAAATTAATTTATTATTAGTGTTTGTAGTAAAGTTGTGAAATTTACTTTTCTCTATGTATAACAAATTAGTTGTAAATTAATTTATTTTGAGAATAAAGTAAATTTAATTATGTTCTTAATTCTTAAACAAAATTATACATATAAAATTTGAGGTAATATTTAGTGTGTAATATTACTTGGTATTTGTATACATGAATTTTGAGACAGGTTATTTTGTTTGTGGATAATAAAGTAATTATCAACTAATAGTTAGAAGATGTAGAAGTAGATTTGGTTGAGTAAATATTGTATACATTATGATTTTGATATTGAGAAAACACTTAAAAATGATATTCGTAGTGTTTTGGGGATAATCATAATTTTAATGTGATTATATGAATTTTGTATATTCTAATTGAGATAAATATTTTATTTTTTAACTTTTTATAGATATAGTGAAGTTCAAGTATTTCATATTATTATGATAATTGTCTTGAATTCTATATTTATAATTTTCAAAAGATATAATGTTTATGGTATTTTATGTCTAAGTTGGGATAAGAAAACACTTGAGAATATACTAATTCATGTGTAAATTTTATTTGCTTTCTACATAAATTAATTTTGTTTGTGATAAATTAATTTCTTATAAAGTAAATATAAATTTTTATATTTTATGATTTATATGCAAATAAATTTGTGCAATATGATGAGTTGTGCTATAATTTGTATATAATGAATTATATATTATTTGCATAGAGTCAAGTGTTACGTGTTGGTATACTTAAAAATTATACATGTATAATTTTAAGTGCTTATATTAAATAATTTTTGGAATTTGAGATTTTATGTAATTCAGAAAATAAGAGTTTATTTTCTTATGTGGGGGTGTTCTAAAAGACACTTAAGTTGAAGCAATCTTTATATGAATAACTAATACATAAAATGTACAACAACTTATTTTTTTTGTTTTGAGAAATGTTCCTTAATATTCTCATGTAGAAGTAATATTTATAGGAACATGATTATCACATAAAATGTCAATTAATCTATAATTTATTTTAAGTAGTGAGCATAATATCGTGAAGTGAAATTATTCAATGAGATTTCAATTATTTAAAAGTGTGGGGGTGATTCTTTAAGATTTTTATTTATTGACTAAAATTGGCCTTTGAACTATTTGAAGTATAATTTTATTTGTGTAAGAAATAGTAAGGCTTATGGATTTCTTGTTGCGAAATTCAATTTGATTGTGTAGTCCTATGAAATGAAAGTCTTTGAAACACAAATTTTTGAATAATATTGAAGTGTGAACATATTTCACTTACTTAATTATCTAAGGTTCTACAAAGTTATAAACTGAACCTAGAAAGAATAATATATTAATTTGGTGAAATCAATATAATAATTTGGTAAATAAAATACCTATTTGATTAGTCTAAATATGATCCAAAATATTTATTGTGATTTAGTTCAATAATGAGATTGAAACTAAGTTATAAATATTAAAGTGGATGCATATTAGGTGATAATATGTGCATATTTACTTTGAGATTCTATCAGATATAGAATTATTTATATGTTTACACTAACAATATAATTGTATAAACTATAATGTGATAGTTTTTGTGTATATTAAAATTATTTATATGTTTACACTAACAATATAATTGTATAAACTGTAATGTGATAGTTTTTGTGTATATTAATGATATGTTGATCATTTTACATAGTATTGTTAACGTAAACGAGTTTAAGACATATCTATTTTTTGTCTTTATGTTGAAAAACTTGTAAAATAGATGTTATCTTATTATCATGTGAAAACATAGTGAGGATTTCAACTAAACCAGTTTAATTGTATTGAAGACCTATACTAAACTAAGTTTTATAACCTTGAGATTCAAAAATTTAATAATTCTTTAATAGTGGTGGTACACTGGATGTTAATTCTGATATTGCTATTGAAAATTTGATGTATACATGCGCTAGTGGGAGCCTTATGTTTGATATGCAATGCACGAGATCAGATATTACCTACAGTTTTAAACTTAGTATATATATCAATGATTTAAAATTGGTTTTTGTTAGATTTCTCAATGTTTTACTAGATCACATAAATGTCACTTATATTTTAGTGAGAGAAATTATAAATTTACAAGTAGGTGAATTTTTACCCAATCTTGGGTATTGTTTCTTAAATGAGTAAGAAACAAATGAGTATTTCTCATTTCACAATATAGATCTAATGTTATTATTTTATGAGGAAAGTTTAATGGATTAGGTTGTTTGTTAAACATTAATTGTAGCCTAGTCTAAAGCCTCCAATTTCACAATATTGTGTTAGTGAAAATTTTTATGTAGTAAAAATTATTAATCTTGCATTCATTGTTGGTTGTGATCTTGAATAAGTAAGAAAATATTCACAATGGAAGTGAGAGAATAAGTAGGTGAATATATAATTATATTCACAAGTAGGTGGATATATTATTACCCTTAGTGAGGGAATAATTTACTTGGAGCAGCAAGTAATACTATTGCTTTATATAATGGAGAAAGCAAATGGAATTAAAATTTGTTGTTAAAATATCAAATTGTAGCCACTTCCATTGCTTAGTTCATTATGATGTGATAAGGAAATTGTTTTGTATAGAGCATATGATATTACCTTTAATGGTAAGTTTTGATATTTTGGTCATAGATATAATTTTTGTTAGATAATTGATACAAGAATGTATTATAATATTTATATATCTACACGAGGAAGCCAAGTGATGGCTTGCTTTATATATCTTTTTACTAAGAGACTTTGACGAGAGCTTAGTAAGTTTAACTACTTGTGATATGGAACTTAAACCACTTTGAGTCAAGGGTGATAGGAACCCAACCTATTCGTAGGTTAGCCCTAGTTTATATATATGTTCAATGGAAAAAACAAGTCACAGTTGTTGACTGTGTTACTATCGATGTGGTTCCACATGTAGTCTAAGATAGTAACGTCTGTTGCACGACCGAGGTTGAGTTATACCTTAACAAAATTGTTGTCTTTTTAGCAACAAAAACACATGTGAAACACTTAGCCTGTATGAATTAGAAGTTGAGCCGCTTGTTATAGAGGGTTGTGATTTACTCTCTTATAGGTTCATGAAATAAGATATTGCGCACGGTCATATTAGCGCAATGCTTTGAGAATATTCACCGTGATAGGAGGATTTTGTGTGTGTGTGTGTGACAATTCCGGTCATATCATATAGAAGTAGAGCCATATAGGTTCAATCTACGGACACCATCAACTTCGATGTTACTTTGAGTTGTTTACACTAAGGGAATGTTCAATGTTCGCCACACTTTCTTTTATGCATACAAGCATTGGAGTTGTTTGATAGAAAAGTGTTTGGAAGAAAATTAGTTTTTCCAAACAAGTGGGGGATTGTTATATATTGCACCTTATTTTATACTTTAGAAACTTATTATTTGTCATATTTGAGCTTGATAAAACTCATTTGTGGACGTAATTTAAGTAAGTATAAAAGGTGTAACTTAATGTAATATATGTGGAGAATGAGAGTAATTCATTTTGTTCAAGTTGTAATCATATGACTTGAGTTTATCAATGACTTAAGTGAGACATTTGATAAGGTGGAAGTTGTTGTAAAAACTAGTTTAAATTATCTTAGTTCCATTATGATTAATAAAAGATTACTAGTTGCTTTATAAGCATAAAAGGTGTAATCTTATTTAGTTATGTGAAACAAAAGAAAAAAGGTTCAATATATTTTGGATTTGACAACTAGTCAATCTTTGATTGTGACTCTCAATTTTTCTATTTAAATTACATTATTATATTATTAATAATTTGTAACGTACGTACATCATTATGACTAATGTGTAACTTACATCATTATATCTATAATAATGTGTAATTAAAATAGATAATAGTTGTTACTATTATATATGTATACATATATATCTATGTATATATATATGAAGAGATATACATTTATGAGGAATGAAGAATACTTACATGAGAAGAAGAAAACTTGCACATGAAATTCTCTCTTCTCTCACTTAATTTTTTCTATAAACATATAACTATCACAAAGAAATATTCGACTGGAACTTTTGTGAGTTGTTATCACAAAATTGTTCAACTCCGAAACTTGGCATATATCTTGGAGATATATCACATGTAACTCATATCAAACCATTCGTGGTGAGGGCGATAAACAACTTAAGGACATGGATTACCCGTGTCATAATTTTTTATTATTTTTTCGATTATGGCTCTATGAAACTATAATTCTAACAATGCATCTGTGATATCCTAAATAATTATAAGTTTAGTAAACGATGATATTGAACTATTATAACAATTGAGGCTTACAATGATCCGTAAAAAAAGTATGTTGATGGGTTAAATAATGTATAATACTCGAAATATAATCGAGTCTAATAAAGATTATGAAATAAAACCTATAAGAATTTGTTGAGAAAAATGGATTAAATATATAATATAGCACCTAAGTGGAAATAGTACGTTGAAATTATTCAACGATAAAATTTCAGAAGAAATTAGATGAAAACTGAGTAAGAGAGGTTCGATATTTGTGATTCTGATGACAGAATTCTTATAAGAGGAGGAAAATGACAACCTGGATTTTTTGGAAATTATTTTAATAAAATACAAGATATGATAATTGTAAATCATGTATGAAATGCAAATATGTGTTATCTGTTATCTGTTAGACTTGCTAGGTCGTTGTGCTCATCAACCTTGCAAAATATAAAATTTGTAGATAAAAGTTGAATTATTAGATGATCATAGTATTGAAGGTTCGAGGTTCGGCACGCTCGTTTCGTTAAGTTAGCTTGTACTAAGCCATAGTGAATTGTTATATTGTAATTTGACTAAGTTGTGTCTATTGCGAGATATTCAATAAATAGAGTTATTCATTTGAATATGTGATGTAACTTTATAATTATTTTATTAGATTAATATTACGACAATGATGTGTAAAGAATAGAGTTAAGTGAATATATATTCGTGGGATTACATTGCGAATATTGATCTAGGGAATAATTCAAGTCAAAAATTGAATCTGACGTTCATATATGACATTTGGAAACAGATCTTTATATATATATACGGAGCCGTTCTAAAGCGGACCAAATAAGCGGACCAAGACAAAAAAACACACGCGGGTCGGGTTGAACCCGCAAAAACACGCGGGTTCAGCCCGATCCGCGTATTTTTTTGCCTTGGTCCGTTCTTTGGTCCGCTTATTTGGTCCGTTAGAGATCCTCCCCGTATATATATATATATATATATATATATATATATATATATATATATATATATATATATATATATATAATCTTGAATATAAGTACAGATGATAAAGGTTGCGAATCCAGAAACTGAGAAAATTAAGATTGAAATAGCTAAGTTTTAATATTTATATTGATATTGTATGTTATATACAGTAAGAATAAGGTGGTATTGTGATGAAAATTCAGTGTATACAAGAAAATTGTAAAAGTTTAAATTTATCTACAATTTATTGAATTCATCATTGATTAGTGATGTAAAGTTAGAATGTGATTGTATTTTAACGCAGAAGATCATGTGTGAAATTTGTCCCGGATTTGGGTCGTTTCAGCATCACTCTAATTGTATGTGCACGTGTAATTTTAATTTTTTTTCTTATTAAACCACAAATAACATAATTAACTAGTAGCTTATGTAAGTGTGGGCAAGAAAATCGCGCCTTGCTCGCTTAGGGTTTCGTGTTGGCTGAGGAGGAGAGAAATCCACGAAGAATACAGAATTGATTGGTTGATTGTAGAGGGGAGAACGACAGGTGGGCGATTACTCCAACGACGCGTGGCAGAACCCCTAGAATCTGGAAACCGTGTTAGGGTTATTGGGATTCCAAGAGCCTTCTTCGGTTCTTCGAGTTGAGAGAGTGTTCGAATCTTGTTAGTGCTTTTTAGGTGGAATATCCGAGCCTTAAGCTACTAAAAGAGTCCGAGTCTTGTGTCCGGAGAGAAGTCCCCTTCCAAATAGAATGGAAGGGGTATTTATAGGGTATTCTGAAAAGTAGTCATGTGCAAGGCACATGCCTTCAGGGAAATTTCAGAAATACCCTTTAGTCCTTAGAATAATGCCCCTATTGCCCTGTCCTTCTAGCCACCAATCCAATCCCTCAATCAATTCCCAAAATGAGCCGCCTCCACGAGTCTTCCGCCTCGGGACACGTGGAGGCTTCTCCCGGTCTAGTACATTTATTTCTGACTTTTTCATCTTCATTCCATTAGGTTATGCGAACCCTAACTTGCACATTTAATGAGGTCGTGGAACCCTAATTGTGCATTTAATTTAATTAGGTCATGTGAACCCTAATTTTGCACATGGGCCCACATTTGCCCCCTGCGCGAGAGTCGCATTTCTAAATAGATGATCGCGCAAGAACACTTTCAGCTTTTAGACGATTCTGCGTGACTTCACTTCACGGGTCTTGAAGACCATGGTCCTAGTAAAAGGAAAAATACTCGTGAGCCAAACCCTTGGATTTGTTTATTTATTTATTTTTTCTGGAAATTGAAAACAAGAAAAATAATCAAATAGCATTCAATAAATAAAAGAAATTTTTATTATTTTGGGTATACAAAATCTTTCTTTTTTTATCAAACCAAATAAAATTAAATCTCAATTTTATTTTGGAAATCAAAGACTGGATTTTATTTTGGAAATAAAATCAAATCTTTCTTTATTTTGAAAATGAAATCAAATATTTTGGATTTTGGAAATAAAATCCAATCTTTCTTTATTTTAAACCCCAAATCTTTATTTATTTGATATATATATATATATATATATATATATATATATATATATATATATATATATATATATATATATATATATGTATATGAGCCATTTTCGAAAATCATCTCTTCTCTTTTGAATAAAATCAAGCTTTAATCTTATTCTTCTCTTGGGAATAAAATCAAGCTTTAATCTTATTCTTTTCGAAAAAATATAAACTTTTTACTTATCTTTATTTTGGAGAAGTAAGAAGTCTCTATTCATAATCCCTCGCCGCATGTCTTGCTTCTGATTAGGTGAAAGATCAGTCATTCATCCCAAGCAATTGATTCGATAGAGCAACAGGATCTCAAAGGTATGAGGGAATAATCCATATGTGTTCGAGCCCAATAGGGCCGAACCTTAGCCTCTGTTCTTCTTTTTCATCATTTTTTTTTGAAGGAGACAGCCCCCCTAGGTGGAGGCGGAACCTTATAGGGCGCCGAACCCCCTTTTTTTTTTTTTTGAAGGAGCAGCCCCTAGGTGGTGGCGGAACCCTATAGGGCACCGAATCCTAGGGCCGAACCTTTTTTTTTTTTTTTTTTTTGAAGGAGCAGCCCCTAGGTGGTGGCCGAACCCTATAGGGCGCCGAACCCTAGGGCTGAGCCTTAATTTTTTTTTTTTTTTTTTTTTGAAGGAGCAGTCCCTAGGTGGTGGCCGAACCCTATAGGGCGCCGAATCCTAGGGCTGAACCTGATTTTTTTTTTTCTTTTTCTTTTTTCTTTTTTTTTTTTTAAGGAGTAGCCCCTAGGTGGTGGCCGAACCCTATAGGAGCCGAACCCTATAGGGCGCCGAACCCTAGGGCTGAGCCTTTATTTTTTTTTTATTTTTTTTTTTTGATCTTTCGAGCCCTAATACCTTGAGTACATCTTGGTTTTTTCCTCGGATAATGAAGTGTGGCTTTACATTTTTCCTTGACGAAAACGCGAAAAGAGAAAAATTGATATGCTTGCATGCTACGAAACCACTCCAGATGACCGCACCTCTAGGGGGCGAACCCTAGGGAGGCCGAACCCTAGGGGGCCGAACCCTAGGGGGCCCGAACCCTAGGGGGTGAACTCTAGGCAGAAATTCACGTTTTGGACGAAAAAATGAAGTTCGGGACGACGAGCCTCTACTATTAGAAGCGTCATTTGGAGTTTTGGGGCCTATAATATATCAAAACGACCGTATCGACGAGCCCTTCAAAACTCATTGCGTTGCCATGACCTATGCTGTTTTAAGTCCAAAAAAGGCTCCGAAGGATGGATTTTGGCTGTCCGAAGTTTTTTTGAAAATTTTCGGGAATTTTTTCTTGCATAAATGTACTCCTTCAATCTTTCTGACATTGTTTCTTCTTGTTTTCAGGTGTTTTGAAGCTCAACTATTGGACGTTCGCTCCTTATTGCTATGGTGAGTACTTCGTGTTCATATAGTTTACTTGACATTCTTGATATGCTTTCCTTACAATTGTTATAATGAACTTCCCCTTGCTTGTAGGCCCTCTCTCCCGAATGCTCTACAGAACTAAGAACTCCCAATGAATCCCCATTCATCACTGATTGGGGGAGAGCCCCCTTCTTTGGTCCTTCTGACGTCTTTTGGGATAGAGTTAGAGACTATGACCGTACGAGTTTTCCACCCCCAGAGAAAGAAGGCTTGTTTCTGTATGCCCCAGCTTCTGGAGGTTGGGATGACTTTCCTCATGCCGATTGCATTCCCCGCCTATGCATAGAGAAGCAAGAGTACCCATTCAGTCCCCTTCGCTTCCTGTCAGATTCATCTGCTCGCATTCAAGGATGGCAAGATTGGACCGACGAGATCCTTGACAACGCTGAATATGTGGAAATACTGAAGAATGCGAGTATCTTTCGTTGTGTTCAACTGTGTAGAGACCTACGAATTTACCAGGATCATAACGCACTTACTGTGTTGATCTCACGATGGTGTTCCTCTACTTGCACATTCATCACTGCCTGGGGGGAATTCACCCCTACTCTAGAGGATGTTTATACCCTCTACCAGTAAGTTTTCTTCTTTTATTCCTTTCATTCATTCTCATTTTTTATATATATATATATATATATTTATTTTTTTTTATTTTTTTTTATTTTTTTTTTAATCTCGTCTTGTAGCCTTCCCATTGTTGCTTCGAACTCCTGCGGCCCTTCTAACATGTCCACTAGAGATAACGAATGCGTTGCCTACTTGATGGAAGCCTTCAGGCAATCTTCCCACTTCACTTCCCGCTTCAAGGGTGATACGCTCCTTCCGGATTTCGAGAGTTCAGGTCGGCAAAAGAATTCTTGGTTATCCTGGGTGCGCTATTTCTTCTGTGATTACAAGACCAACCAGTGGAACAGCTCAGTTTACGATAAGTCTGTTCTTGCCTTCCGTGAAGAGACTTGCCCCTTTCCTCTGGCAGCTTATCTAGTTATGTGGTTGTCCCGTTTCATCTTCCCTGGGTCTCCCATAGACGGTCCTTCTGCCCGTATGTTTAGTTTGGCGGCGTTGTTATCCCGAGGCTCGGAGATTCCCCTTGCTCCTCTCTTCCTAGGGACCTTATATCGTCGCCTAGATGAAACAACCCTTGCCATGAAAGAATCTGTTGGGAGGTAATCACTTTCATATTTTATATTTAATTGTCATTCAAACTGCCTTTCTTTTCCTTCAACCTTTTCTATAATATATATATATATATATATATATATATATATATATATATATATATATTTGTTTTTTATTTACTCAGGTATGATGTCAGTTGCTTCATTCCATGCTCCTTCCTTCAGATCTTTCTTTTCGAGCGCTTTTCGGGCTATTCCGATCTTGAACATCTTTCTACAAGAAAGAAAAAATCTCATTCTCTCCCGCCACGCAACATCATTCCTCGCATGCTACGCTGGATTGATCACCGTTCTAGTCCTGACAGTACGGATTTACGACATTTCCTTGATGATTATTCATGCTTCACTGCTCGTCCTTATACCGTCGTTTCAGGGGGTTGCGGTCATCTACCTCACTTCTACAAGCATAAATTTTGTACCTTCTCCAACCTCAGCAGAAATAGTTTGAGTGGCTCCGCACTGTCTTGGTTCGTTTTCCTTCGGTCCACAGAGCTTCCATATTTCCTTGAGAATAATAGTTTTGGTACTGTACTATATTCTCCTCACAGGGTCATGAGACAATTCGGATACGACCAGGAACGCCCTTTCGGTCACACCTGCCGGGGGAATTATGAGGATGTTCTTCTCAATTTCGTCTCTACTTCCTCCTCTTTTACATGGGCATTTCCGAGGCCATCAAGTGATCCCCATAGACCCCTTCCTTTTGTCATACCAGATGACTCCCGAAGCGGGCGATATACCGCTGGAGAACGTAATTACTGGCAAGTCAACCTTAAAAGATGGGAGGATGATACCTTGATTTGTTCATTGCCGGTCTCTATTTCACAACGTCTTCAATGGGGCCGGCTGCTATGCTCTCCCAAGCCCAATGTTCGCTCAGCACTTTGGCCAGCCAGTAGCCGCTTGGCTGAGCGTGACATTTTGATGCCTAAGTCGTCTCCCCCTAAGCAGATCATTCCATCACAGGTTCCCACTACTTCCAGGAGTCTTCCACCATGGGCTCCATTTCGGGTGTCCTCTCTAGCTCCTCCCCAGGGATCCTCTGATGCCGAGGAGATGAGAGTTACTCGTTCTAAAACGAGAGCAGCTACTACTACTGATTCTGAGATAGCTCCTCCTATTGCTTCTGCCGTGGTTCCAGTCAGTCGTCCTCCTATCAGGCTTATCATAAAGCCATTAGCAAAACGCCCTCTCGATAATGTTGATCCTAGTATCCCGGCAGCCGAGGATCCGATTAAGAAGCGTCGTAGAAATTTGGTAATTTGTCGTACTATTCTTAATTTTCTTTCATCCCTTGTATTACTGCTTTCACATATCATTGAGTAATTATTTCCTTTATTATTATTATTTTTATTTTATTTTAGGTTACCGTGGTTGATGAAGATGATGATGATGATGTTCCTCTTGGGTTAATGTATAGTACTTCAAATGAGGCTTCCGCGGCGGCTTCCGCGGCGGCTTCCACTAGTCGTGACCCCGTCCAACCGATCCTTGTTGATATTGAGTCATCTACTCCTCGCGACGATTGTGTTAGTCTGGATGCTAAGGATACTTTGTCTGATGTAAGCTCGAGTCCTGCTGTGGGTGATACAGCAATTTCTTTAAACCTTCCTATTCATCCTCCCCATGATGAGTCTGAAGATGTTGATGAGACTCTTACTTCCCCGAGGGAGAATCATTCTGAAACTATTGGTGATGTTCATCCTCCCCAGAAGGATTCTACCGAGGTGGTGATTGCTCGGGAGGGCATTGTTAATAGTACTTTGGATGGGTTGAATGACATTCCCCTTTCTGTGGCATCTCCCGACTCCTTTTCCATTGACTATATTGTGAGTATCCTTCCTTAATCCATGAGTGATTTGTCTTGAAGATGAATTTTATTTGCTCTTTTTTTTTATTTATTTATAATGTATTGTGCTTTGTCATCTTGTTTTCAGAACGAGAGAATGAAAGATTTGCCTTTGCCCGTTGAGGCACTCGCGTTATTTGCTGTTCTCCATTCGGATAGTGACCTTGGTTATCCTCCAGGTGACCAAGGCTTCGAGGAATCCTTAGCTGTGCAACATCTTTCTGCTCCTCCATCCCTGGTCTCGACAAATTCTATGGTGGCCTCTAAAGTAGCTCCTGCTAGAGCTTCCTTCAATCCAAGTGGGGATCTTATTTCTTGGAGGGGTTTCCAGATATCGTCTTCTAGTCAGGAAAGTCTGGAGCGTCTCCTAGCTCGGTTCCCGCAGATTCTTGACCGGCTGATTATTAAGACAACTTCCACCCAAACCCTCTTCCTAGATCAGCTCGCAGGCCTTATTCTTGGATTGCATACTCTTTCTTTATATTCCTTGCGAGTTGAGGACTTGAAAAAGTTTAGCGATGATGGAGATGACCTTGCAGCCGTAGGTGTTGATATGTCTCATTTTCGTGATAGGTTGGATCTTCTCAAGTCGAGTTTTAACCTTGTTTCACTACGTTCGAAGGTTGCTGTACGTAAATGTGAAGATGAATCCTTTTCAGTGCAGCTTTCTGAGCTTGGTGATGCCGCAAACAGATTGAAGAGCCAGTCTCAAAATTTAAGAGGCCAGCGTCGGGACTTACAAGCAAAACTTCAGGAGGTAGAGCGTCAGTGCCGGGACTTAGAGGCAAAACTTCAGGAGGTAGAGCGTCAGTGCCGGGACTTAGAGGCGACTACCCAATAGGTTAGGGAGCTGAAAGCTGCAAATCTTAAGATTCGAGATGCTGCCGTTGCTGACTTGGAAGCTTTAGTTGTGCCTCCTCTTCATTTTGATATGTCGTGGCCTTTAGATCATAACTTATTGTAGTAGTTTATTTTTTCAATTTCCTGTTTCAGAAACTCATTCACACATATTTCATTTATCAGAACGTGGTTTCTTTAACTTTGTTGATTGCCTTTAATTTGAATGATTCCTTAAAACTCAATTTTTTATTATTGAATCTCAAGTTATTCAAATTAATATTCCAAGACAACAATAGATGTTATAAGAAAACATGAATTTTGTCAAAGATACATATATTTCTCACAAACCAACACTTGAATTCATACTCTTTTTTTTTTAATAAAATTAAACATTCGCGTATATGTGAAAGTTTGTCAATTTATTGCTAAAAATTGCTTTTGACGGAAAGCATAACGTTTCATATAATAAATCTTGCTTTTATCGAAGAAAGCAAAACGTTTGTCACTTTTAGAGATAAAGTATAACTTTCTTGCTTTTATCGAATAAAGCATAACATTCTTCACTTTTAAAGATAAAGCGTAACTTTTGGGTTTGAGGGCTTATACTCAGGTGCCTCAGTCACTTTTGAAGTTGAAAGTGTAACTTGCGAGGGCTGTTAGTCAGGTTCCTCGATCACTTTTGAAGTTGAAAGTGTAACTTTCGAGGGCTGTAAGTCAGGTTCCTCGATTACTTTTGAAGTTGAAAGTATAACTTTTGTGATGTTCTTCTCATGTGTAATATTTCTTTACCCATTTCAAGTTTAATGGGCCTGAGACAACATCTGATCCCACACGAGATATCTTGCAATATCCGCTTTCGGAGATCTCTCGTACCCTATACGGGCCTTCCCATTTGGGGTAAAATTTGGTGGTTGGGGTCCCCCTCATAACTTGAGTTGCCGTTTTGAGGACAAGGTCTCCCACCAGAATTTGTCGTGGTACCACCGCGATGTTGTATTGTCGTCGCAGTCTTTCGTGGTACCGTTCAAGCTTTTCTTTAGCCTTGTCTCGGAAGTCGGCTAAGGCCTCTAGGGCGGCTGGTCGGCTTTCTTCCTCGACTAAGCTTCGAAGTCTCATTCGAGCCGAAGGTATTTCTATTTCGGTGGGCAAGATAGCTTCTTCACCATAAACCAAAGCGTATGGGGTTTCGCCTGTAGGCTTTCTTTTTGAAGTTCGATATGCCCATAATGCTATTGGTAGTTGTTCTGCCCATTTCTTCGGATGATCGTCTAAGGTTTTTGATAAGATTTTTATCAAGGTTTTGTTTGTCGCTTCTGCTTGTCCGTTGCTTTTCGGGTAGTAGGGTGATGATTTATAATGTTTCACCCTGTATCTTTCCATCAGACTTTTGATGTCTCTATTGATGAAGGGGGTTCCATTGTCGGACAAAATGATCTTCGGGATCCCGAAACGGCAAATGATGTGCTCCTTGATAAAGTTTGCCACTGCTGGTCCCGTGGCCTTCTTCAAGGGTATGGCTTCCACCCACTTTGTGTACATCTCGGTGGCAGTTAAAATCCATATGTTGCCCTTAGAATTAGGGTGTACAGGACCTATAAGATCCATTCCCCATGTATGAAAGGGCCATGGTGTTGCTAAGGTGCGCAAATCCATGGCGGGAGCATGTATCAGGTTTCCATGTATTTGACAAATATGACACTTTTTGACAAATTCTAGACAATCTCCTTCCATCTTTGGCCAATAGTAACCATGATCGATAAGTTGTTTGTACAACTTGGCTCCCCCTTGATGTTCATCCTTGTGCATTTGATAGACCAAATCTTTGGCTTCGCCTAGTTCTAGACACCGTAGGGGCTTGCCATTGAAACCTCTTCTGAACAATTCTCCATTTTGTAAGAAGAATCGTTGCGACTTCCTCTTTATTATAATTGCATCCTTCTTTTCGGTTGGAAGAATCTCGTTTTGTAAGAAGTTCACATAAGGAATTCGCCAATCCACTATATCATCAATGAAAGCACATTCATCCTCCCCAGGGTATTCTTGGCATGAAACACAGTGGCGTTGTAGGGCATCTGCTGCCTTCTTCATTTCAGGCCAATAATACCCTTGGCGTTGCAACCTACGATACAGACCTATGTCTGCAAACCCGCAATTCTCTTCATGCACCTGATGCAAGACTTTACTTGCTTCTTGTTTCCCCAAGCATCGTGTCAATACACCATTTGCTTCTTTGTGATACAAGACACCTTTGATGATGCTGTACTTTTGTAGCTCTACAATTGGTATTGTTCCTTCCTTAGTTTGCAATTGATGGGAGATGTCATATCTCCAATCGTCTATCATGTCTTTGGGGAACAAGTTTAGCACCGTGGTTGGGAGGGTTCTCTTCATTACCTTCACATTCAAGTCTTCTCCTTGAATATAGACTCGAGATGCTACTGTTGCTAGTGCATCCGGTTGTTTATTCTGTCCTCTTGGCACATATTCAATCACCACCTTCTTGTAAGCTTCCATCACCTTTTGTGCTACAGTTCGATACGGCGCCAAGATGGGTTCTTTCACTCCGAATTGACCTTTTATCTGCTGCACTATAAGGTTTGAATCTCCTTTTACTTTAAGATATTTGGCTCCCAATTCTTGAGCCGCTAATAATCCTAGTATGAACGCCTCGTATTCTGCTTCATTATTTGTGCAAGGGAAGTCCAATTTGTACGACAAGGATATTTCATTTCCTTCTTTGGTGGTCAACACCACTCCTGCTCCGCCTTTACCTTCTGCAGATGATCCATCAAAAGCCAAACTCCACCATTCTGGATCCTCATCCATCAAGTCGATTGATTCCACTTCTCCACCCGGAAGATCCTCAGAAGGGGGCTCATATTCTCCGTTTGGAAATTGAGCTAGCAGGTCTGCCAAGGCTTGACATCGGATTGCCTTTGGTGTTACACACTTGATGTTATATTCTGAAAGAATCATCATCCATCTAGCAGGTCTTCCTACTAATGATGGCCTAGTTAATAGGTATCTGATCGAATCAGTTTTTGTTGCAATCATTACTTCGTGCGCTAGAAAATAATGTCGCATTTTCTGCGCAATGAACACCAACGCTAGGCAATGCCTCTCTACTTGTGAATACCTGGTTTCCGGTCCTCTGATTATCCGGCTAATGTAATATACAGGTTTCTCTTCTCCATCCACCTCTTGCGTGATCAATCCTCCTATAGACTTCTTGGTAGATGTGATGTACAACTGCAACGGCATTCCTCTTTGTGGCACTACCATCGTTTGTGCCGAAGACAAAATTCTTTTTACTTTCTCAAAGGCATGTTGTTGGTCTTGCCCCCAGTCCCATTGTGCCTTTCCTTTTAGTAATTTGCCGAAAGGTTCTGTGACTTCGGCTAATGCTGGCATGAATCTTCTCATGTACGAGACCTTCCCTAGAAAGCTCTTCAACTGCTTTTACGTCTTTGGTGGGGGCATCTCTGTAACTGCTTTCGCCTTGCCTGGGTCCACTTCTAAACCTCTGTTGTGCACCAAGAAGCCCAAGAATTTTCCAGCCGTCATTCCAAAGGCGCACTTCTTCGGATTCATCCTCAACTTATACCTTCGGCATCGCTCAAACACTTTCCTCAGGTCCTCCACATGAGTTGTTGCCTTCTTGGATTTCACTACCACATCGTCCACATAGTCCTCCACTATATCATGAATCATGTCATGAAATATAGCATGCATTGCCCTCTGATAAGTTGCCCCCGCATTCTTCAATCCGAATGGCATTACTACATAGTAAAAATTCCCAAACGGGGTACGAAAGGCTGTCAACTCTGCATCTTCCATGGACATCTTTATCTGATTGTAGCCCACAAATCCATCCATGAAAGACATCATCTCATGATTAGCCGTTGCATCTACCAAGGTGTCTATGTTGGGTAATGGGTACATATCCTTCGGGCATGCCTTGTTCAAGTCTCTGAAATCGACACATATTCGTAGCTGTCCATTTGATTTCTTTACCGGTACGATGCTGGAAAGCCATGTTGGATGTTGGATTGGCTTGATGAACCCTACTTCCAGTAACTTTTTGATTTCTTCCTTTATTTGGGTTTCGACCTCGGGTGCATAGTTGCGAGGTGCTTGCTTCACTGGCTTCATTCCCGGGCTTATGTTTAGATTGTGCTCCACAAGATCTTTGTCAATTCCGGGCATCTCGTCGTAATTCCAAGCAAAGACGTCCTTATACTCTCGCAGTAGTTGTATGAGCTCCTCTTTCTGGTTAGCCTCAAGCTCCTTGTTGACATAAGTTGGTCTTGGCGTTCCTCCATCTGTTGCCAAATCAACTTCTTCTAATTCATTTTGTTGAGGTTTTGGCCTATCTTCAAAGCATTCTGGAGCTGGTTCTACCTTCTGTTGTACAACTTCTTCTCCTTCATTATTGCTGGAGTGGGGGACACCTCCTGAGCTGTTGGGTTTGCACGCTTCTTTGGGCTCTTCCCCCTTGCACCGTCATAATCGAAACACTACCTTTCCGTCGGGTTTTACAACCCTCTCCCATTTTATCTTTTGGCCATCCTCGGACTGTGCTATCCGCTTGGCATTTATTATATTTCTGGCATCTTCAGGATTTGCTGGCCTTTTCTTCTCTTCTCTTCCTTCCTTCTCCAAGTCCACTACGACTGGCTTCATATCTTTGGAACATTCTCCATGTTCCGAGGTCTTCTTCTTTACTTTTTCTGCAGGTACAAACTTATCTTCCTGCACTTCCTTCCAGCTTGCTAGTCTTAAGGAATCAGGCCTCGCGATCTGGTTCTCTCCCTCTTCAGCGACATCATCGAAGAAAGTTGCTTCGGTGATGTGTGCCTCCTCTGGTCCAAAGGAATTCCGAGTTGCTGGTACCTTCACTTCTTTCCCTTTCCAGATAGCTTTTAGGCACTGATGAAAGACTGAGGGTACCACCCCATAGTCATTTTGCCAAGCCCTTCCCAGCAAGATATGGTATGCTGCATCTACCTCTGCAACATGGAACATTACAGGCCCTCGGATTTTTCCAACTTGCATGTCTACCTTGATATGTCCCAGGGTTCTCGTGCTCTGGTTAGCGAATCCTGTAATGTTTGTTTGTTCCTTCACTATCTTCTTCTCTGACAGGCCTAACCGTTTGAACATGGTGTAGGGCATAATATTTACAGATGCTCCATTGTCAATGAATGCCCTCCGCACTTCGATGCCATTGATTATCGCTGTCACATACAATGGTCTGTTGTGCGGGTATCTTATCTCTCTATCAGCTTTAGAGAAAGATATCTTATTTGCTTCCTCCTCCATTGTTTTCACAAATCCTTTGCTTATGGCCATGCAAGTCTCCTGTGTCTCGGCGGCCTTAATTATTGCCCTGGTTGCCTCAATCCTTGCTTCCTTGGCCAACCCTATCTGATCGAAAAAATTTCTGAATTTGGCCCCATTCATCAACGCTGTCACTTGCAGGCCTGGGTCACACTCCTCCTTTTCTTCCACCATCATCTCCACTTCTGGGATTATGTTGTGGATAACAGTGTTGCATGTTTCTTTTCCCTTGTGATTTGGCAGTGGCTTGTCATGAACACTGCTTTCCTTTCCCAGTTCAATCTCCCCATTTGCCAACTTCTCGTGGAATATCCTACGCAGGCTATAACAATCCATAGTTGAGTGTCCCGCGTATTGGTGGAAAACACAGAAGTCTGGCCTTCTCTTCATCTCCTCCGTCACTGCAAATCTAGGCCTTGGGGGTTTCACCACCCCATGTTCAATCCATTGCTCGTATAGGCCTCTGAATGCTTTCTCACTGCATGTGATAGCCTCCGGGACCGACTTTCTTGGATATTTATCTCCAGGCCTTCCTTTGCTTCGCTCAAAATTTTTCTCATGCTTCTCCCTCTTGCCCCCTTGTGGTTTTGACTGAGAGTTAGCCAAAGCCACAGTTGCTGTTCTCTTGCCCCTCCATGTAACCGACGCATGGCTAGTGAGCAGTGTCATGATTCCTCCCAAGTCTTGTGCGAAAGCTGAGAGGGTCGCGAAGGAATCACAAGCCTTGGTAATGAGGTGGGGCTTGAAGGAATCTAAGGCACCATTGTTGCAAATACTGACCAGGTTCTTTTCTTCAATCGGCTCTGCACACTTCTGTGCCTGGGCCCTGAACCTGTCAACGTAATCTGATAGCTCCTCATTTGGCTTCTGATTGAACCGCATGAATTCTACAATGGTTACCTGTTTCTGCACATAGAAAAATTTCTTAAAAAATTGTAATTTGAGGTCATCCCAATCATGGACTGACCCCTTCTCCAAATTGTAGTACCAACTAAAGGCACTATCTGTCAAAGTTTTGTTGAATTCCCGCATCAACAAGTTGTGGTTGTTCACTTCATCATATCCCAGCCACGGAGACATCGACTCTACAAACCTGGCAATATGTTCCCTGGCATTTCCTTTCTCCCCGTTGTATTTTGGAAATTGTGGGGGATGCTCGATATATCCTACCGGGTAAGGTTGCCTCCGAATGTGTGCTGGGTAAGGCGGAGTAAAGTCCAACTCCGAGGGTCGAGATGTCTGCCTACGAAGTTGATTGATTACATCGATCATATCATCCTTCGTCACATACTGGCTCGTGGTGTGAACTCTCTGGGGTGTTGAGATATACTGTGGTATCGGCGGTGTGTATGGTAGAGAGATTGGTTGGTGCACACTTGCGTCATGCAAAGTTGGCACTGGTGGAAGTTGTTGGCTCACTCGTTGGACATCGCCTGGAATGGTTGGCATTTGCACCTGTGAAATTGATGGGAGAGCAGTTGGGATGATGTTTGTCTGAGGTTGGCTTGCTTCCAACCTACATTGTGGCACGTCACCGCTGTGTTGGGCCTCCAAGTTGATTATGGAACCGATTGACTTTCTGTCGAGGGCGATACAATCTGGTTCTCTTTGTTGTTGCTGCCATTGTTGTTGTCTTCCACTCCTACCTGTCCCCCCTGCGAGCTTCCTGGGAACATGGCCTTAAACGTAGGAATCTGCATCAACTGCTGGCGGAAGTTCCCCATCTCCTCTTGCTTCCTTTGCATTTCCAGCATCATGGCCATCATCATCCCTTGTCCTTCTCGTGCTTCCTTCAATGCCTTGAGCATCTCCAGTTGCACAGCATTCGTCTAGTCTCCACCTGCATCCTCGCCTTGCCTTCCTGCATTGGTTTGTTGTTGATTAGCCATATGTGGTGATGTCGAACTCTCTTCTGAAATGTCTTCAACAAGTGGTTGGTCAAAATCCAGGTTTGCGCCTTGGAATGCTTGAGATACTTGTCTTGGAACTGGATCCGGTGAGGTAATGCTATCTGTTGGTGAAGCAGCTCTTCCTGTAATTCTCCCACTTCGAGTTGTGGGCATACCCTTCACGAATTCTACACCTCCCCAGCAGAGTCGCCAAATAAATGTGGGCAAGGAAATCGCGCCTTGCTCGCTTAGGGTTTCGTGTTGGCTGAGGAGGAGAGAAATCTACGAAGAATACGGAATTGATTGGTTGATTGTAGAGGGGAGAACGACAGGTGGGCGATTACTCCAACGACGCGTGGCAGAACCCCTAGAATCCGGAAACCGTGTTAGGGTTATTGGGATTCCAAGAGCCTTCTTCGGTTCTTCGAGTTGAGAGAGTGTTCGAATCTTGTTAGTGCTTTTTAGGTGGAATATCCGAGCCTTAAGCTACTAAAAGAGTCCGAGTCTTGTGTCCGGAGAGAAGTCCCCTTCCAAATAGAATGGAAGGGGTATTTATAGGGTATTCTGAAAAGTAATCATGTGCAAGGCACATGCCTTCAGGGAAATTTCAGAAATACCCTTTAGTCCTTAGAATAATGCCCTTATTGCCCTGTCCTTCTAGCCACCAATCCAATCCCTCAATCAATTTCCAAAATGAGCCGCCTCCACGAGTCTTCCGCCTCGGGACACGTGGAGGCTTCTCCCGGTCTAGTACATTTATTTCTGACTTTTTCATCTTCATTCCATTAGGTTATGCGAACCCTAACTTGCACATTTAATGAGGTCGTGGAATCCTAATTGTGCATTTAATTTAATTAGGTCATGTGAACCCTAATTTTGCACATGGGCCCACAGTAAGCATACTCAATAAAATTGCAAAAAGAGTAAATACTCTATTGTGGTTGTCACATTTTCAGCATTCGACCACTCAAATTTAAAAATATGCAATCAAAGTTATTGAACTAATTAAAATTTTAAGATCACACAATTCTGTTAAATTAATTGAACGTCAAACTATTTCTTACATACGTGGCAGTTTGAAAAAATTAAAAATAAAAGAAATGACATATGTAATTCTAAAATAAAATAAAAATAAAAGAAATAACATACAAACAAATATTAAGCAACCAGGTGAGCTTTTTAATATAATGAATAATATTTGAATTTTTTATTCCTTTATTTCTCTCTCTTATCCATTTCATTTTTTTCTTTTGGATTTAACTTCTTCCATTTAATTTCAATCAAGTCGTGCACCGATCCTCTTAAATCTTCTAGATCTATTTCCAATTTTCTTCAGATTGGGTATGATTGAGCTATGGATATTTGATTGTGTTAGGATGTGTTAGGATATGCATGTTAAATGTGATGATGTGATTATAATGTATAATTGTTCAGAAGTTTTGTAAAGTCCTTATCTTGAGTTATATTTGTTCAAGGACTTAGAAATAGAACGATCAAACTTGTTTAGGTTGATCCTTTAAGTTGATTTAATGTACAAGTGATAGGATCAAATCCATCGTATAGTATTGTTAAACGACCGTAGAGTTACTCTGCTTGTTCTTAGTGTTAATTCAGTTCGCAAAATAATCTAGGTATTCATAGAGCATCAGTTGGGTGATCGTAAAGTTGCAAAGAGTTAGCAAAGTTTTTCGTAGAACTGTTTCCTTAATCGTAAAGCTGTCGAAGTGTTCACAGAGTAAAGA
Organism: Panax notoginseng; assembly: GCA_016801055.1. Lineage (NCBI taxonomy): Eukaryota > Viridiplantae > Streptophyta > Magnoliopsida > Apiales > Araliaceae > Panax > Panax notoginseng. Next base: position 192,528,660 of record CM029019.1, on the reverse strand, counting down.
GAAATTCGCAGAGTCTGCTCATGCATCGTAGAGTGCTCAATAGAAAGTCATTCGTTAAACAGATCGTTGAGCCCAAGTCATAGAGCAGAACGTAGAGCTCGGACTCTACGATCCTCATAGGACCCTACGATTAACAGAATCCGTAGAACATGTCAAAACTGTCATAAAACTGACAATTGCAGAACATTGTAGTACAAAGATTTCAGGAAGTTTCTCACCATCTTCAAGTTCAAATGTGAAAACAAAATACACCCTACGCGCACCCTCTACATCAAAATAATTTGCACCCTAAAAGACTTAAGTGTAAATTGTTTTGAAACTTAGAGTGCGTTCAATTCAAAATAAAGTTTATGGTGCAAATTGATTTTAGGGTTAAAAGTTTATTGTGCAACTTGGGATTTAGTCCAACAAAATATATATAAAACTTCACAGTGATAAGTAGCGTGACAAATTCACAATAAATAGATCCCATGTCGATCTATAAGATGGATGATAGCTAATCTGAAATGCTGGCATATAGTTGTTAGCTTGTAATAGTTATAACGTCCTTATAGGGTAGAAGAAAGCACTGCTCCAGGGTTAAAGATTGGAGTGCTTATTGCTTTGGTTTTATTTTGGAAATATTTTTATCATCATTTTGGTGTACCGAAATGTCGTTTAGTGATTGATTTTAATACAAACTTGCTGTGGTCCAAACCATATCTTTTCAATTTGTTACAAGCTAATTACTTTTAGTTTAAATGAAATTTTCTTTGCTGATCATTGAGCTGATATTTCGTGAGCAAACATATGCATCAGCTGGTATTTGCGGTTAAGAAAAAAAAAATTAGTTGAGAAAAAATATGGTGCCCGATAGGCTGGTTTTGTTGGGAAAAGTACGCCTAAAATAATCTCAATCCCAGGAATTACTTTTTCATCTTTGTGCAATTAAATATGAAATCAATAAAACCAATTATGAGAACAAAAATAACAAATAACCATTCACAAACAAGACACCAAATTTACGTGGAAAACCCTCTAAAATTAAGAGGTAAAAACCACGGGTCAAACTCCGAATCTCCACTATATCACTAATAATGGCCTTACAATAATCCTCTCAAGTTTTATGCCCTAAAACTTGAGATTACACAATAAATTGAGATAATACAAATTTACTTGAGATTACACAATAAATTGAGATAATACAAATTTACCTTTAATTAAGTTGAGAAACCTAATTAACTTCACCACCAAAAAACACCCCAAGCAATAAAGTCTTCAAGCTTTCAATTGAACGGAGATGATGGCGGATACCCACGAACAACAAACTGTAATTCTCTCAATTTATTCTTTTGGTATCTTCTTACTACCAAGCTTATCTCATGTATCAAATAAGACTCTCTCATAGCCTTATTTATAGTACTCTTCTTAATCCATTCCTATTATGGATTAGAAATAATTTATTCTCCTAATCAAATTAGGGATCGCATCTCCTTGTCTTTGTCACCAACCAATCTAACAAGTAAATCCTTTTTAATTTCAACTTGGATTCCTTTCATGGAATCTCCAATTTCAATATTGCTTTCATCAACCCAATTTCTAATTGAATTAATATCAAGTAAACCCACTTACTTGCTCACAAAGAAAATCAATTCTTTTCTATCTTGGATTCTATCTCATGGGTGAGGACTCACACCCAACAATCTCCCCCTCTGAACCCATGAGAGGAGGGATCACTAACCACAACTCCTTACTCGGAGTTAATTCCAATGAAATCTTGGCTCAACTCAAGCTTCTTGGAATTTTCAAATATCTTCATGTCTGGCTTTGTCTCATCGGCATGGTTCTTCTCAATGGGAGGATCTAACTCAAACTTGACAGATTTTTGCTTGCCAAATTTATTCAAAATCGCTTTGTACCCTAGCTGCGAGCTATCACTTTCCTTCTTCACTTTTGGTACCCATTTAAAGCAAAGAGCTTTTCTCTCGTGGTTCTGATGCAAGGCTTTTCTCCCATCTCGCATGGCTTTGTACCACACCTTTTTCTGCCTAACTCCCCCATCTTCAACACCTCTCACATGTGCCCGCATCGTATAAAGAGTGTCTACTTTCTTACCTCTAGTCACCACTAGAGACCTTTTGGTGAGCTTCCACTAACTTTCACCAATGTAACTTTTATAGTCATTCTCATCAAGCTTACCAATAGAGATCAAATTAAAATGAATATCCGGAACATGTCTGACTTCTCTCAGCATCAATCTGCAACCACTGTTAGTTTCTAAACAAATATCTCCAATGCCTATAATCTTAGATGCACTTCCGTTTCCCATCCGCACATGGTCAAAATCACCACTACTGTAAGATGTGAAGATTTCACCACGCGAAGTAGCATGGAACAAAGCACCCGAATCAATAATCCAATCATTAACATGGCACTTAGGTTTATCATCACAAACAATAGCTACATCAACGTCGGATAGATACACAATCGAATCTTTATCCTCATCTTTTTCCTTAGACTGCTCCTTCTTAAAAAATCTGCACTCTCGTCTTATGTGACCCGGCTTCTGGCAGTGAAAATAAATTACTTTTTTTTCTATCTCTTGACCTTCCCCTTGATTTGTCATCTTCAGGAGAGTTTCTCCCTTTGTTTTTGCCCCTACCCTGTGCGACAAAAACTTGTGACTCAGCGCTAATCACCATAGTATCTCTTCGCCTCTGTTCCTCGTTAAACAAACTATCCTTAACTGTATTCATAGTCAGCTTGCCATTAGGAGCGGAGTTACTCAACGATACAACCAGCGTCTCCTAGCTATCAGGCAAAGAGCTCAACAACAACAAAGCCTGCATCTCATCGTCAATTACCATCTTCATTGTACTCAACTGATTTATCAAACTCTAAAAATCACTCAAGTGTTCTGCAACGGAATTTCCATCTTTGAATTTAGAATTCACAAGCTTTCTAATCAAAAAAGCTTTATTTTGCGATGTTTTCCTTTCATACATGGACTCCAATTTCTGCCAGAGAGCATAGGCTTTAGTTTCCGTGGCAACATGATGAAACACACTTTGATCAATCCACGATCTGATCAGACCAATAGTCTTCCTGTTCATCTTGTTCCACTGCGCGTCACTCTTGTTTGTGGGCTTAACTCCATCATTCTCAAGTGGCTCGTACAAATCCTTGCAGTAAAGCAAATCTTCCATTCTTGGCTTCCAAATTGCATAATTTGTAGCCTTGAGATTAATCATGCAACCTGCTGTCCAATCCTCCATTTAATTCGCACAAGAAAACCACAAAAATAACCAAGCTCTGATACCACTGTTGGGAAAAGTACGCCTAAAATAATCTCAATCCCAAGAATTACTTTTTCATCTTTGTGCAATTAAATATGAAATCAATAAAACTAATTATGAGAACAAAAATAACAAATAATCATCCACAAACAAGACACCAAATTTACGTGAAAACCCCTCTAAAATTAAGAGGTAAAAACCACGGGTCAAACTCCGAATATCCACTATATCACTAATAATGGCCTTACAATAATCCTCTCAAGTTTTATGCCCTAAAACTTGAGATTACACAATAAATTGAGATAATACAAATTTACCTTTAATTAAGTTGAGAAACCTAATTAACTTCACCACCAAAAAATACCCCAAGCAATAAAGTCTTCAAGCTTTCAATTGAACGGAGATGATGGCAGATACCCACGAACAACAAACTGTAATTCTCTCAATTTATTCTTTTGGTATCTTCTTACTACAAAGCTTATCTCATGTATCAAATATGACTCTCTCATAGCCTTATTTATAGTACTCTTCTTAATCCATTCCTATTATGGATTAGAAATAATTTGTAAGACCCCGAATTTTATGAAATAAAAGTATTCAATTTTTCTTATAATTACTATTCAGTAAATGGTTAAATTGATAAAAGTTTAAAGTTATGGGTGAAATATGAATTTTTTTTCAAAATAAGCAAGTGGTTATAAAATAATCATTGTTGTCGGGGAATATTCGTTTGGTCGTGGAATATTCTTTCTGTCGGAGAATATTCGTACGACGGCGCAGCTATTTGTGGGCCCCATAACGAATAACTGTCGGGTGAAGAAAAACGACAAATTTGAGTTTTTACAAATAACGGCGTAGTTGTTATCGTTAATACTGTTGAAATACCCGGTGGTTAAAATACAGTAATACGCGTTATTGCACAGTAGCACACGGTATTGCACAGTATTTTTGAAATTATTGATTCTTACGTAAGAAGGCACTACTCAATAATTGTTACAGTAATTACTGTTCAATATTTTATTTTATTGATTCAATAATTGCTACGTTGAAATTTTATATTATTGTTGTTCAATAATTGTTGCTGCACAGTATTTTCCATTATCAGATCAATAATTCATATTATTTGAATAGTATTATTAGATAGCATTATTGGCAATGTCTAGAAAGTTCTGTCTAAGGAGAGGTTTGGTCATCTAATTGCGCGCTAGTAAGGAGAAATCCTTATTGGAAAGCCCCCTCTTTCCTGGGAACGGCCTGGTTGTCATAAATGTGTTTCTGTAATATTATTTGTGAATAATTAATTATTGATTTATATGATAAGAAAATATTTATTTTATGTGGATATAAATGAGGGATATATTTTAGTGGTTAAAAATGAAGGAGTTAATGTTGAGATTTTTGTCAGTATTTTTGTCGGAATGAAGGTATTAAAAATCAGGGTTTTTGAGATAGTTTGCGGGGGTTATAATTTTTAATCCGACCGTTGGATCGTGGTAATTTTTGGATATGTTATACATATATAAGTTGAGTATATGTCCACAAATTTTGAACCGTTAAAAATGAATGTATGATTTGTTATGAATTTTACGAGATGACTGGTTCAGAAATTGTTGAATTTTCGGAGTTTATCATTTTGGTGGAAAATTCTAGAATTGGTGGGCCCCACTTGTGGTTGGTGAAGAAATGTGCTGAATTATATTTCAAAGGTGGTGGGTGGGAATAGTAGCAGGTAAAGCCATCAGGTTGCAGGTCAAACCTACCAAAATTTTCCTATAAATAGAGGGCTAAGTTAGAATTGAAAATCACACCAGAAACAAGTTTTCTCTCTTTCTCTCTCTAGATTATTGAGTGTATTTTGTGAGTATTTAGATACTTGGTGAGTTGCTATTCATCAGTGCAAGTTTCCTTCAGCCTTATACCGATCAGAAGTACTGCTCTTTTGAGGTAAGGGATAGTAAGGGATATTAAGGGATTTTAAGGGTTGTTATGATTTTCAGTTTCGTAATTTTTCTGATCTTCAAAAATTCTGGAAAAATTTGAAATGATATTTTGATGAGTTTTCTTGATTGTGTCCAAAAATGGTGATTTTTGGATGTATAGATTGAGAGTTATGAATTTTATGAGAAATGACTATTTTAGAAGTAACAGCTTATAATTCCTTATGGTTAACTCCAAAATTGATGAAATTTTTATTGGGAGTACATGTATATGATAGAAGTATACTCTGTAAATTTCAGAATTTTTAGACAAAAGTACAATTTTTGATAAATGTCTAAATATTCGGCTATTTTGGCCATATGAAAAATAGTAAATGACTTTTAAAAATTCTGAGAAAAATATATGTTCACTATGGGACTATATTATGCTAAATCCCAGAAAAGAAATATTTTTGGAACTGATTTGGTATTTTTCATGAAAATGGTCTAGTTATGAGTAAATGAATTAAATATGTTTTGTGAAGAAAGAAAATTGAAAAATAGGATTTTATGGCTTGAGAATCCTATATGAGGTATATGCAGATTTTTGATGAGGGTTTTGGTTATTGATGATGAAATTGTAAGAGTTGGCATTTTATGATGATTAAATGCATTAATTAGTAAAGTGTAAACAATTAAAATAAATTGTTTATAAATTTAAGTAATGTTATTCTTTCAATATCATTATACCGAAATATTGGTATGAATTTTATTGTAGAATTTCTATCTTTTGTGTCGGGGTTACTATTCATGAGTTACGAATATTACTCTTGAGATTAAAACTATATGTTGATCATATTATTTTTATCATCATATATAACATTTTTATAACCCTGATGTTGAAATTCTCTTTCACTGGAGTGTAAAGATGGGTAGATTATTGGTATGATCATGACTAGGGTTCTCTTTGGCCTGTAGTGCAAAGTTGAATTGTGACTGGTATGATCATGACCATTGAATTTATAATTGAATATCTTAAGCTTAAGTGCAAAGGTGAATTGATCAACATGGTTATAATTATTGTTTATATAAATTCTGAAATGATTATATATTTCTTTGAGATATGAATATATTTGGCCTGTAGTGCAAATATGAATTGTTGATGAATATCTTTGGCCTGTAGTGTAAAGATGAACTGTTGTTGAATATCTTTGGCCTGTAGTGCAAAGATGAACTGTTGTTGAATATCTTTGGCCCGTAGTGCAAAGATGGTTTGTTGATGAATATCTTTGGCCTGTAGTGCAAAGATGAACTGTTGTTGAATATCTTTGGCCTGTAGTGCAAAGATGAACTGTTGTTGAATATCTTTGGCCCGTAGTGCAAAGATGGTTTGTTGATGAATATCTTTGGCCCGTAGTGCAAAGATGGATTTGTTAGTATGATTATAAACAGGAATTGTGATTTGGTATAACCAAGATCTTTGATGTTTCAGGTAAAGACAGGTGATGAAAATATTCTTCGTCCTGGGTGCGAAGAAAAATTTATAGTCACAAGTATGATTATGAGTTATTCATATGATTGTGGAAAGGAACTGTTGAGTGATGTTACATGGATAAAATATTGTTGGTGAATTTTAACATGGAGAAGATAATAGACTTTATAGTCTATCTGACTCTTCTAATGGATTGCTCGTTCCGCTGCAACTATGGTTGAAATTTTTATCATTTACCATATGTTCTAAATCTCTGATTTATTGTTGATGAAGGCTATTGATAATTGAATTATCTTTAGTCATGATATTCTTTACTGAGCTAGTTGTGCTCACCCTTTTGCTTCACAATTCCTTTCAGGTAATAAGAGTGTAGCTGGGTCGAGCGAGGGTAACGGGGAAATAGAACGGTGGTCTCTAGCTGTGGATGTTCTCCCGAAGCAGTATAGAAAAGTTCATTTAGTAGTTATATTTGGTGAATCCAATAGGGTAAGGTGTACCCAACGTTGGAAGGGTGGTTTACCACTATCATACAAGATGTCTAACGACATACAACCTCGTGTCATCATAAGACATGGATGTGCTCATCCACTTGCTGAGTATATATACGAGCACTACCTATATAATCTTGGTGTTTGTTTAAAGTATAATTCTCAATTAGAGACAGTAGAGATAATGATATGTCAATAGAAGACTCACCATTGGGAAGAATATGATAGTAATCTTCTCGTTTTTCTTTGGGGTCTATTTGGTCAACCAAGGATAATTCTGTGGCCATATGATATCTATCATAACCTAGACGCGTGGCCTCCCATGTACGAAGGTTTCCTTGAGCACTTCCCAAAGATTTTAATTTCTAAAACAGTTTTTGACTATACCTTTATGTAAGGTGTTATTGTGAGGTGATGTCCACGGTTGGAACATGAGTCACATTTGGTATATATTTGTATCCAAACTCACAGCATATGTGTTGTTGTATTTTGCACGATAATTGTTGTAATAAAGTTGTAGTTGTTTTCTGTACCATGTATTTGACGACTCAGAATGGGTTGGGTGGAATGAACCTATTTTGGGGTTGTCACAGTTGGTATCAGAGCTTAGGGATATGATCTCTGGTGGAGATCGGGGAATATAACTAGGAGGGGAGAGATGCGTAAATCCTTCGCTAGTGTGTCCTACCTAAGCTTATTTGTTGGTTAGTCATAATATTGGGATATTATGTGATATGTTAATTTGTTTAATTAACCCTTATTTTATGGCAGTATTTGAGAATGGCAGCTGAGAATGCTAACAATGGAGTGAATGAGACTGTGGGGATACCTCTAATCACTAACCATGATAATGTGATGTCAGACGAAGAAGGAATTAGAGATATCTATGTGGTGAGTGAAGAATTGATAGTTGCACCCGAGATAGTCGCAGAGGTAACAGCTGAGACTGAGGAAGAAGAGGAAGAAGAAGTACCAGAGGAGAGTTTATTAGAGGTATTATATGATCAAAATGTAGAATTTCAAAATCGTATTCATGAGTTAGAAGAGCAGGCAGAAGAACGACAGGCGGTCGTGGAACAAAAGGATGCAACAATTCAAGCTTGTGTTACCCGATATGTGATGCTTGAACAGAAGCATTCTTTGGCAGAGTATAAGATGATAAAAATGGAATCTGAGCTGAAAGAAGAAAAAATTGAACGAGTGAGAATAAGTGATGCATGGGCAAAAGCCGCACGACACGTGGATATTGTGGAAAGAGATGTTCGATCTAAGAAGGCTAAAATAGATGATATGAATTTCTCTTTTTGGAAAGCAATTGGGAGAACCCAACATCGAGTTTTGAATTACCCTGTACATAGCAGTCAACCTGAATCCGATATGGATCGAAGATTGATGATTCAGATCATGAATGAGGAGTACGAAGAGGCAGTTGAGGGAGGAATATGTCCTATAGAAAGGTATATTCCAACGGTAATGATGACGCCAAATGCTGCTCCAGACAAGTCAAAGCCGAGTAGTTCGAGGGATGGCGGTTGTCATGACTTCCCAACAAATGAGGAACCCAAATGAAGTTATCATGGGAGATGAGCAATGGAGAAATCATGATGATCTGAGAGATAGAATCTGAAATGGAAGCAAGGTATTCTCAACTCTTCGAAATACCAGGTACGTAAATTTCGGGGACGAAATTTCATAAGGAGGGGAGATTGTAAGACCCCGAATTTTATGAAATAAAAGTATTCAATTTTTCTTATAATTACTATTCAGTAAATGGTTAAATTGATAAAAGTTTAAAGTTATGGGTGAAATATGAATTTTTTTTCAAAATAAGCAAGTGGTTATAAAATAATCATTGTTGTCGGGGAATATTCGTTTGGTCGTGGAATATTCTTTCTGTCGGAGAATATTCGTACGACGGCGCAGCTATTTGTGGGCCCCATAACGAATAACTGTCGGGTGAAGAAAAACGACAAATTTGAGTTTTTACAAATAACGGCGTAGTTGTTATCGTTAATACTGTTGAAATACCCGGTGGTTAAAATACAGTAATACGCGTTATTGCACAGTAGCACACGGTATTGCACAGTATTTTTGAAATTATTGATTCTTACGTAAGAAGGCACTACTCAATAATTGTTACAGTAATTACTGTTCAATATTTTATTTTATTGATTCAATAATTGCTACGTTGAAATTTTATATTATTGTTGTTCAATAATTGTTGCTGCACAGTATTTTCCATTATCAGATCAATAATTCATATTATTTGAATAGTATTATTAGATAGCATTATTGGCAATGTCTAGAAAGTTCTGTCTAAGGAGAGGTTTGGTCATCTAATTGCGCGCTAGTAAGGAGAAATCCTTATTGGAAAGCCCCCTCTTTCCTGGGAACGGCCTGGTTGTCATAAATGTGTTTCTGTAATATTATTTGTGAATAATTAATTATTGATTTATATGATAAGAAAATATTTATTTTATGTGGATATAAATGAGGGATATATTTTAGTGGTTAAAAATGAAGGAGTTAATGTTGAGATTTTTGTCAGTATTTTTGTCGGAATGAAGGTATTAAAAATCAGGGTTTTTGAGATAGTTTGCGGGGGTTATAATTTTTAATCCGACCGTTGGATCGTGGTAATTTTTGGATATGTTATACATATATAAGTTGAGTATATGTCCACAAATTTTGAACCGTTAAAAATGAATGTATGATTTGTTATGAATTTTACGAGATGACTGGTTCAGAAATTGTTGAATTTTCGGAGTTTATCATTTTGGTGGAAAATTCTAGAATTGGTGGGCCCCACTTGTGGTTGGTGAAGAAATGTGCTGAATTATATTTCAAAGGTGGTGGGTGGGAATAGTAGCAGGTAAAGCCATCAGGTTGCAGGTCAAACCTACCAAAATTTTCCTATAAATAGAGGGCTAAGTTAGAATTGAAAATCACACCAGAAACAAGTTTTCTCTCTTTCTCTCTCTAGATTATTGAGTGTATTTTGTGAGTATTTAGATACTTGGTGAGTTGCTATTCATCAGTGCAAGTTTCCTTCAGCCTTATACCGATCAGAAGTACTGCTCTTTTGAGGTAAGGGATAGTAAGGGATATTAAGGGATTTTAAGGGTTGTTATGATTTTCAGTTTCGTAATTTTTCTGATCTTCAAAAATTCTGGAAAAATTTGAAATGATATTTTGATGAGTTTTCTTGATTGTGTCCAAAAATGGTGATTTTTGGATGTATAGATTGAGAGTTATGAATTTTATGAGAAAAGACTATTTTAGAAGTAACAGCTTATAATTCCTTATGGTTAACTCCAAAATTGATGAAATTTTTATTGGGAGTACATGTATATGATAGAAGTATACTCTGTAAATTTCAGAATTTTTAGACAAAAGTACAATTTTTGATAAATGTCTAAATATTCGGCTATTTTGGCCATATGAAAAATAGTAAATGACTTTTAAAAATTCTGAGAAAAATATATGTTCACTATGGGACTATATTATGCTAAATCCCAGAAAAGAAATATTTTTGGAACTGATTTGGTATTTTTCATGAAAATGGTCTAGTTATGAGTAAATGAATTAAATATGTTTTGTGAAGAAAGAAAATTGAAAAATAGGATTTTATGGCTTGAGAATCCTATATGAGGTATATGCAGATTTTTGATGAGGGTTTTGGTTATTGATGATGAAATTGTAAGAGTTGGCATTTTATGATGATTAAATGCATTAATTAGTAAAGTGTAAACAATTAAAATAAATTGTTTATAAATTTAAGTAATGTTATTCTTTCAATATCATTATACCGAAATATTGGTATGAATTTTATTGTAGAATTTCTATCTTTTGTGTCGGGGTTACTATTCATGAGTTACGAATATTACTCTTGAGATTAAAACTATATGTTGATCATATTATTTTTATCATCATATATAACATTTTTATAACCCTGATGTTGAAATTCTCTTTCACTGGAGTGTAAAGATGGGTAGATTATTGGTATGATCATGACTAGGGTTCTCTTTGGCCTGTAGTGCAAAGTTGAATTGTGACTGGTATGATCATGACCATTGAATTTATAATTGAATATCTTAAGCTTAAGTGCAAAGGTGAATTGATCAACATGGTTATAATTATTGTTTATATAAATTCTGAAATGATTATATATTTCTTTGAGATATGAATATATTTGGCCTGTAGTGCAAATATGAATTGTTGATGAATATCTTTGGCCTGTAGTGTAAAGATGAACTGTTGTTGAATATCTTTGGCCTGTAGTGCAAAGATGAACTGTTGTTGAATATCTTTGGCCCGTAGTGCAAAGATGGTTTGTTGATGAATATCTTTGGCCTGTAGTGCAAAGATGAACTGTTGTTGAATATCTTTGGCCTGTAGTGCAAAGATGAACTGTTGTTGAATATCTTTGGCCCGTAGTGCAAAGATGGTTTGTTGATGAATATCTTTGGCCCGTAGTGCAAAGATGGATTTGTTAGTATGATTATAAACAGGAATTGTGATTTGGTATAACCAAGATCTTTGATGTTTCAGGTAAAGACAGGTGATGAAAATATTCTTCGTCCTGGGTGCGAAGAAAAATTTATAGTCACAAGTATGATTATGAGTTATTCATATGATTGTGGAAAGGAACTGTTGAGTGATGTTACATGGATAAAATATTGTTGGTGAATTTTAACATGGAGAAGATAATAGACTTTATAGTCTATCTGACTCTTCTAATGGATTGCTCGTTCCGCTGCAACTATGGTTGAAATTTTTATCATTTACCATATGTTCTAAATCTCTGATTTATTGTTGATGAAGGCTATTGATAATTGAATTATCTTTAGTCATGATATTCTTTACTGAGCTAGTTGTGCTCACCCTTTTGCTTCACAATTCCTTTCAGGTAATAAGAGTGTAGCTGGGTCGAGCGAGGGTAACGGGGAAATAGAACGGTGGTCTCTAGCTGTGGATGTTCTCCCGAAGCAGTATAGAAAAGTTCATTTAGTAGTTATATTTGGTGAATCCAATAGGGTAAGGTGTACCCAACGTTGGAAGGGTGGTTTACCACTATCATACAAGATGTCTAACGACATACAACCTCGTGTCATCATAAGACATGGATGTGCTCATCCACTTGCTGAGTATATATACGAGCACTACCTATATAATCTTGGTGTTTGTTTAAAGTATAATTCTCAATTAGAGACAGTAGAGATAATGATATGTCAATAGAAGACTCACCATTGGGAAGAATATGATAGTAATCTTCTCGTTTTTCTTTGGGGTCTATTTGGTCAACCAAGGATAATTCTGTGGCCATATGATATCTATCATAACCTAGACGCGTGGCCTCCCATGTACGAAGGTTTCCTTGAGCACTTCCCAAAGATTTTAATTTCTAAAACAGTTTTTGACTATACCTTTATGTAAGGTGTTATTGTGAGGTGATGTCCACGGTTGGAACATGAGTCACATTTGGTATATATTTGTATCCAAACTCACAGCATATGTGTTGTTGTATTTTGCACGATAATTGTTGTAATAAAGTTGTAGTTGTTTTCTGTACCATGTATTTGACGACTCAGAATGGGTTGGGTGGAATGAACCTATTTTGGGGTCGTCACATAATTTATTCTCCTAATCAAATTAGGGATCATATCTCTTTGTCTTGGTCACCATCCAATCTAACAAGTAAATCCTTTTTAATTTCAACTTGGATTCTTTTCATGGAATCTCCAATTTCAATATTGCTTTCATTAACCCAATTTCTAATTGAATTAATATCAAGTAAACCCACTTACTTGCTCACAAAGAAAATCAATTCTTTTCTATCTTGGATTCTATCTCATGGGTGAGGACCCACACCCAACAGGTTTTGTAGATTAGAAGGTGGTTGATGGTTTTTTAAGCTTAGTGTTAGGGGAGATGCTTATAGGAAACAAGGAGAGATTTGGATTTGGATTTGGATTTGGTTGAAAAGAATTAGTGACTGGGAAAGGGATACATATATATATATATATATATATATATATATATATATATATATATATATATATATATATATATATATATTGATCTTGAATATAATGTGTTTACATAATATTTAAGGTATAAGTGTTTCATACACCTTGATATACTAGTTTTTGGCAGCACTTTGACGTCTTTCTTGTGATGAATTAATTTGTTATTAACTTTTTACATCATTTTTTACTAATCAATACATGGGGTAATAATATTGAATTACTCTAATAATAATTATTTAGTAAATTATTATTACTAAATAATTCGAAAATAAAAAATCTAACTTGATTCAAATGAAACGTGGTGCAAAGAGAAGTAGAGATATATTCATTTCTAGAAGAAGATGAATTCTAAAAAGAAAAGTAATAGAGAGGGTTTTGTTGAAGAATTTTTATATTATTAATATCTTCTTTTGTTATTAATATATTTTATTTGATAGAGAATTGAACTTTTATTTTGGAACTGAATATAAAATTGAATCTAGTTGATAGTTTTATTTAACTTCTGCATATAGGTGAATATTATTTATAGATTAATATTAAGTTAGATAATATTTATAGATTAGGGAAAAATTATTTCCGTCAAATAACTACATAATTTTACAAATAATAATATTAAACTTAATTCATTATTAATAAAAATTTATGTGAATCTAGATTAATTCATCTCATAACCCAGATTGACTCATCTTATGGAAGTATCAAATCCAAAAATGTATATTAAACGAATTATAGAAATTGCAACAATCAGAGAAGGACATTAACTCATTGGTATGATAATAATAAACGAGGAGAGTCCTTGAGACTCTTATTAGGAGTTTTTCTTTAAAAAAAATAAAAAACGTGTATTATGTTAGATAAATTGATATAAAAAAATAATTGAAAGAATCTTCCTTTGAATTTTTCGAATTGAGAGGCCAGAAAAAATTATTTTTATACTTTGTGTGTATATACGCACACATATATAAGAGAATATATATATATATATAGACTAGCATTTACACCTGTGCAGAGCAAGTGGTCTTGTTGATTTTGATATGTAATTTCCTAATAATAATACGTAATAAAAATTTATAAATAAAAAATTATTACAATTATAATAAATTATTATTGCAAAAAAAAATCTATTTCTTGTCTTAAAAATTATATTATTTAATTAATAATAGAATTCTACTTAAACTCCAATAAATATAATAGTAAAATATTAACTTACATAAGATGATCTTCAAAAGAAGATTGTTTATTTCTAAAACTATATATTTTTATTTTTATTTTTTTGGCAAAACAGGTGACCTAAACTAAGTGAACTCATTAACTCATTAAAATGTGCAAGTGTAGATATATTTCAAGTTTTCAACTCATGTTGATACATGAAAACTATCGAGTTGACTCGGCTTAAAACCAACTTTTTTACGTACCTTGTTACATAGAGTAAAGTATAGACGTTTTAGAATTTGACTTGGCTTAAAACTAATTTTTATATGCACCCTTGTTACATAGAGTAAAGTATAGACCTTTTAGAATTTCTCCACGTGATTTTCGACATATAAAATGTGTTTATGCTTAAAAGCTTCGATGTCATATGAATGAGAACATAAGTTTTGCTACTTAAAGTCAAACAAGCCCACCAACTTCGTGCGAAACATCAAACATGTGATAAAAGAATTGATTACTTATTAAGATATTTAATTGAATTAATAGTGTAAAAAAAATTGATATTTTCACATGTATTTTTAATATTTCCGCATGATTTTTGAATATACAGTGTGTCCCACCTTCATGTGAAAAAAAACCCAAAAAAATGGTTAAGACTTGAAAAAAAAGTAATTGAACTATATTATGTAGGTTTCTTCACTCAAATATCAATTTGATGTAGGGCAGGTTTTCCAAAGGCGGCCAAGAATGTGCATACAAGATTACCAGTTTGTTTGTTTTGTGTTCTAAAGGTATCCCAGCAAGAGAGCAGATCCTCTATCGTATTTTTCATGTTCTCCTTGCGTCCCCCATTTAAATGTTGACACTTAGCCTTTTATTTAATTTTAGAGTTAATTAATGTTAAGTAAGAGACTAGTATCAAAATTTAAGTAGAAGAACACAAGAGGAACGAGAAAAATAGAGACCGATAATTTCGTAGGCATGTGTTCCTGTGTATAATAATATACCCCCAAAGAGATACAAGAGGACCCTCCACGTTCACACAAATTGTAGATTGTGTGTCAGATTATGATATGACAATAACTCCTTGAGAAAAGGGTATCAAAATTAAGACAAAGTGAAGATATGTAGAAGAAAACATTCAAATTTGATTCCACTTGCACACACAATGACACTAGTACGGGGCTTTTTTATATTTGTACTAATTAACTTGACCAAATACATATAAATGAACCAAGTATATACAAATCCGAAGACACTTTTAGATACATTCATGTAAAACTACATCACATCCCTTCCATCAATGTCAAATCATCACTAACATTAACCAAATCTTGTTTTGCTCTTTTTATTTGCTTGCGTTGATGTCGAGGATGATCCATTTATAAACAACGATGAAACTTCGCTTTGACCCATTTTCTGCTGCTTCGCTTCCATCAAGATTAACTCCATGGCTCCTGGTTGCTTGATTCTTCCCAAATATTTCTTTTAATTTTCCAAAATGTCAAACAGGTGTAGACTGTAATTGTGCTATACTGAGCTCTGCCTATTCAAATTCATCGCACAAAATAAACAAGAAAGAGATCATTATAGATCCAAGCACAGTCAAAAACAAGTATACCAAGAAGCATAAAACAGAACCTTATACTCAACACCAAAAGCTATCCGGACACCAATAATACTCGACATCATTATAATTACAAATATTTATTTTCTTGCACATCTATGATATTAACTTATACCCATTAAATTTTAATAAACTAATCAAGGGTCTAAGTTCAAGCTCAGATTTAATGTCTACATCATTGAAGAAGTGACCAATTAAAATTTATGCTATGCACTCAGGTAAGAATCTGCATATCATCTTCATTATTAGCTAAAAATGAACTTACTAAAAGAACTGCATATTAAAAGAAATTATTTAATTGACATAAGGTCCACAGAATGGCTGCTAAATGCCTAAATGGAATCTGGAAGTGTCTCGGGCACACGGGGGACTTCATTTTTTTTTTTAATTAGAAAATTGTTCATGGACAGAAAAATTACGTGTTTCATAAAAAACAGAAGTCCTGTACCCTTGTCATTTACCTCCCCAGCGTTTTATTAATATTAAGAATTTTTTACTCAAAACAGCAGCAAGCAGATAGCCGTTAAACCTCTAAAACTATATAAAAACAGATACAAAGTCCAAGCAGAAATACTCAAATTCCATACTTCACAATATTAGAACATGATAAACAGTTGGTGTTCTCACCTTGATGTAACTTGCCCAAACACTAGAATTCTCTTCAATCATCTTTGCTGATGATCGTAACCAAAGTCGCTGTGTTCTTTCTAGCATGTAGTAAATTTCTCCATGGAGCTTTTTCATTCTTCACATGATTCTCCGTGTGTTTTGAGCTACACTTTTGCATGCATCCCAATAAATGGTCCCTCAATTTTTGTCCTTTAAGCATTTGTTCCATCAATGAATCAACAAGATCATCCATATCTATTTTCCATTTCAAAATCATTTATCTTGCTCCTCATACTGTAAATCTTGTATCTAAATAGATACAGAAATTTGTGAACAGCATAAGGGAACTAAAAGTAATTTCTGGAGTTCACTGAGTTGCCTCATCATATGCTTAAGTTTTCTTCACATTTAATGTGATAACATAAAAAGCTACACTTTCTGCTCCAATCAGAATTGCAACTCTGTGAAAACCCACTAATTCACTGGAATATATAAGAAAAAATAATTATTTATACTGATTTTCAAAAGGATGTTGGAATCCGGAACTTTGAATTATTGATGAATGTTAAATATTCCAATTAGCCGTTGTACTCCGTCCTGAAAAAAGAGTTCTACTGTCATTGAATGAACTAATAAAATGGTACTCTTTCTTTAGGACATATGTGGTGTCCAAAGAGTCGACTCACCAGTCTTTAAACTGATAAATGAACGAATTTGAATATATGTTCTCGTTTGTGTTTAAAATGACTAAACTTAATCTAAATAGAATTCCTTCTTAAAGTTTAATCGGTAAATTAAAGGAAACAAATAAGCCAGTGACAGCTAGAGGAAGAACACGTCTCATAAAACAATCATATCTAAGCAACAGCCACTATAACTTTGCAATTGAAAGGTCAACATGAAAGCATTGTAATGATGACATCAGTGGAAATCACACTTTGACTGTGACAGGCTGACAGCTACATGAATAAATGTTTTGGCAGGGGCCCTTAACTGATTAATCTAAAATGAAATTTTAATCAGTAATACAACAGTTGGGCAACACATCCCCCTAATAGAAGTACTCAATAGTCTTCCATATATCTCAAGAAGTAAAACTGTAAAACCAACAAACTAAATGGAAAAAAGGAAATGTACAATTGATCTTATTGATGTAATATTCTTCTATAAATCACACATTACAGGAAATTTTAGGAGTCAGAGTAAGCAGTAAGGACTAATAAAGTAAATGAAACTTACTTCTCATAATAAAGTCTCCATCATAGTATCGTGCCCCCAAAGCTGGATAAAACCTGCGCAATCAGCTGGTCTGGATCTCAACAGATATAGGATCATGCAACAGATGTAATACCTGCAACATGGCTATCACCAAAAGCCCAGAAAAACAAGTCGTGTTATTGCCACCCAGCATGCATACCCCAGACTGATTGACCAATTCTCTATACAAATCAAGTTAAGAAATTTCTTCTCATAATAATCTCAACTTGGTATGTTTCTTAAAATGGTTAACAGAATTAACCGTTTAATTTCCACTACAAATTTTGCTAACGTTTATCCTAAAATCGCCGTATTGAGATTCCAAACTCATAGCTGTTAAGCTCTTGACCAAGTAGCATGTACATTTCTTACATCTTAGCATCTCTAGCCCATCACTGATTGCTAGGCTTGTAAAAGGAATTACAAGACCGGAGTTTCTTAGCAACTATTACTGGGGCCTTTGTTTAAGAAACTCTCCAGCCACTTTTTTGGAGCAGCTGGGTGCATGCGATAAACGTTAGCAATAAAACTTTTCTCACAAGTGGCAATTATGCTCGGAAGGGAATATTCACGTGGACACAAATGATTTTCTGTAAGCCACATATAGAATTTGTATCTGGCTTTAATTCGTTTCTCTAAGTTGTAACACAAATACGCTGGAAAGGAATCAAGGTACTGCAAGGAAACGCCAATGTCCTCGCGAAGGTATTTCACTTTCTGCTCAATTAATTCTTCATGTTGGTTAAGAATCTTCGGTGACCGGCTAATCATTTTGCAGAGTTTCGAAAATTCAATCCCACAGCGGAGAAGGCAATCAAACCGCTCCAGCACCTCACTACCTGAACCATGTACATGAGTAAAAACTTTTACAGTAAATTTGTTCTCTCCAAACCCAATACCATGTAAGACCTTCAACTTATGTAGTGTGTGAACATGTGCTCTTGTAGATCGGATTCTAATTAAGTTATCCGTATAACTTCTATCCAAGTCTTCTTCAGGACTGCCAATAACATACCTATCCAACAGATTATAGTCTCCATTTTTAATCTTATTGAAGAACCATTCATTAAGATCCATTGATCTCATCACATGAGGCAAATTAGCAAGTTTATTTCTACCCAAAATGTAAGGGTAATTTTCCATGACAAATCTCAATTTATTTTCTTCCAATCCAAAATATTTCAAAAATCCAAAAACTGAAATGCAGGGGGTTTCAAGATCAAATTTCAATATATCCGATCTTGAAAGAAGTAAATACCCTATTTCCTCCTTGCTGACATCTAACCTACTAAAGAACTCAACCTTTTGAAGTAAAATCTCTTCTAGATGCCCAACAAAAACATTTTTGCTTCTACCCATCAGTTCGCCCATGTTGCCCATTGTGCAACCCAAGTCATAGAAAATCCGAATTTTCCTACAAACCTCAAACCATGCATCCACATTTCCCTCAACAGAACTAACCAAATCATAATCTAGAAAAACTTTTCTCAAATCATCAAGCAATGCATCAATCTTTTCACTGCCTAATTCACCGTTCCTACTCAACACAAAAGGGAAAGCCAAACATATACCAATAATCATCACACTATCAAACCCATACTCTTTAAACCCAACAAGCCTTCCATTTATTTCACTCAAATCCCTATCAAAAATTGAAATTTCTTCTTTATACAATTTGCCCAACTTGTTCCAAGGAAACCCAACTCCCCAAAGCGCACAAGCAACATTAAAAACCCGACTTTCGTCGGCCAGAAAAAACTTATGTGCTGGCAAAAACCCATTAATCTCTTCATAATTAATGCCTATACTTTCATAGAAAAACTCAAACTCATTGATGGGATGGTACCTGAGAAACCTCTGCAAAGATTTCGAAAATTTAGAAGGCGTAAACTTGACCTTGGCCATTACTTTAGAGAGCGCGAAAAGGGAATTCTTGCTTATCTGCTCTGCATAACTGTAGGACAAATTTTTAGTGGCGTGTAGGTAATCCGTGAGGACTTTTTGGGCTTCTTCAATTGCTCGGGGTCTGTATTTGACGGGAATTTTTGTGAGTTTTGGAAGCTCATTGACGGAATAGGAGGAGAAATAGCGGAAAATGGAGACAAAGGAGCAGTTGTTCATCGTGTGATCTGGGATCTTTGGGGGATTTTAGGGTTTATAATTTGACGGTTAGAACTTTGGGGGTTTGGTGTCAGAATTCCACTGAGGTCACCATAACACTGTTTCTGAGTTTTAAAAAAAATGGACTGAAAAATTAAGTTTTTTAATTATTCCTATGTTTTTGTTTGTGAGTTCTTAAGACAAAAAAATTATTTTGTGATGTATTATTACTATTATACCCTTAAGTAACATGATTAATGCTTATGTGTTGTAAGTAAGAGTAATTACGAAATTACAATAATTTTATTAAACTCAATTCTTTTTTTCTAAGGATTTGATCATAAAATATCAATGGAAAATAAGAACACTGTATAGAAAAGAGAGAGATAAGAGAGTGATGTGTAATATAATGTTGATAGCCAAACCTTCGTATCAAAGTAACCAAACTTTTATACCAAGGTAATCAAACATTTATACCAAGGTAACCAATCTACCTCCACACCTGTAGTATGAATTAGCTTCCTTGATCTGAAAGTTTGGCAACTAACTTCATGAATGTTTGACTACCAACTGCAACACATTCAAAATAAATTAGTAATTTAATAAAACTGAAGTGGTTACCTTGGTATGAAGGTTTGGCTGCATCACCTTGGTATGAATGTTTGGCTACCAACTGCACTATGAAAAAACTGCATGTGTGGATGTGAATTGGTTACCTTAGTATAAAGGTTTGGTTACCTTGGTATGAAGGTTTGGTTACCTTCATACAAAGAATATACAGGTCTCGTATCCGAATTACCGTTGATATAATAAACCTGCAAGAACACAAAACAGATGCTTCAGATTTTCATATGCAATTTCCTTTCTTTCCCTAAGGGTTTACAGGCATTAGATAATGAAAGCTATTGAGGGGGGAAAACATAGTAAAGCCCAGGAATCTCTAAAACTGGATGCTTCAACATAACCGAGATTTCCACATGAAATATCAAAATACTATAATTAATGAGTAACTTTCTTTTAGTAACAAGATTACAAAACTATGATAGCACACAATGTTTTCCAGTTTACTGGGTGGTAATCCTCGCACAATGTTGTGTTTTTTTACTGGGCGGTCATCCCCACCCTTTCGTTGTTGTATATTCCAAAGTCAATACTATGGGGGACTAGGTGAACCAAAGTGGACTAGATAGCGTTTGAGAGCCAGACCATGAAATTATCATTCGTCCCAAGTTAAAGGTGAGGAGGTGCTGCTTCATAAAAGGTAGGGTAGTAGTCCAGCAGTGACATAGAAATTCTTTCAGAAAATTGAGAGGTTGAATACAGTTGTAATCTGACTGGAGTTTTTCATATTGCTGGTGAGTATAATTAAGTAAATCCCTTTGGACGCCTTTTTGGCCGCCATTATAGGGCCACGAGATCTTCGCTTCGATGAAGGACAAAACTCACTAACGAAATACTAATTCCCTAAATTAAGGAATCTTAATTGCACTAATATTGTAAATAAATATGAAAAAATATATTATTTTTGTAATTATTTTATGATGCACCATTATTGTAATTATTTTTAAAAATGTACTAAAATATGTAATTAATCCAAACTAATAAACATGAAATTTTTAAGAAAAATTACAATTTTCCTTAACTTACCTATCATTTCTTTAGTTTTAAAAACTCACAAATAGAATGTTAAAACTATATTTGTGAGTTTAGGGAGAGAAAAAAATAAAAAAATTTAAAATTTTTAAGAGCAAAGAGAATGAAAAGGAGGAAATTTACTTGTGTTTGTGAGTTTTGGGAAGAAATTTTAATTTAAAATAGCATATTACTATTTTACTCTTATGAGGTTACATTATAGAAATTATTATAATGATAATTTTGGTATTTTAGTTTGGAAGCCAAGTATTTAGCAAATTTCCTTTTAATTTTTTTCAATTTTGGAAGTAAATTTTTGTCTTTTCTTTTATCTACTCTAAAAACTTATAATTTTAATTCTACCCCCTAAATTTCCTTTCTTCCCCTTTCTTTTCTCTCCATTTTTAAATGACAAAAAGCACCTTTATCCTATTATATTCGTCGAGATATAAGCATTGAGTCAATGTATTTTTAAAAAATGCAATTGACCCACTAAGCTTCTTAAACGTTTTTAATTGGGTCATTTTGTCCAATTTCTTGAACGGACATCAAATAAATTGTTATAATTTCCTAGGTGGCTTTTTTTTAAAAAAAAACCCAACTAAAATACTGATATGGCTCCAAGGTGGATTTTTGCCAATTACTAAATTTTATGTATTTTTTCTTTTTCTTTCTCTCCCCTGTTATTCTTCTTCAACCCATATCATATGCTCAAATTGCCACCGTATATATGTGAACCAACTCCTTCAAACTCCTCATCATTCGCGCCGACCCTGTCACCGGAAGCTTCCTCACCCTCGACTACCTAAAACATCCAGCACTCCTCAACCTCTCTACATCCACCTCTACGAAACCCTAGGATTGAAATCGAAGTCCTTTCTGGTGCCGAAGAGTCTTGGTTCAAATTCATCTGTTCACTTTTCGAATAAGACATTAGGTTAGTGGATTATGTTATGAGAGTTGTTATTCGTAATCATTTTTGGTATAACCTGGATGGTTCATGGAAGTAAGTAAATAAACTTATATGTATTATAGCACAAGACAGAGGCGGAACCAGGGGGTCGAGGTGGGGCATATGACCCCCCCTAGAATCTCCGGCGGCAAGGGCAGGGCATGATCACTTTAGGCAGCCTCGCTGTATCTATTCTTGTAGCTTTTATTTGTGTTGGATGAAAAGGAAAAAGGTGTGGTATTTATAGACCACGGTTGAAAATTTTCCCACAAAATATCTTGGCCTTCCTTATCCCTTAGCTCAGCCGAATCCTTATCCTCTCTTTCTCTCTCTCTCTTTTTTTCTTTTCTTGCTTTACTTAGAAATTGAAAGAATTCTCTAGAGGTTTGACTTTGTTACCAACTTATCCCACTTATTTTGTTTGCTTACTATATATATATATATATATATATATATATATATATATATATATATATATATATATATATATATATATACACACACAGAGTTATGTAGTACACAGTCGTCTATGATGACGATTTTTTTGGACTATAGCAACGGGTGAACCCATCACTATAGTTATTTTGGTTTATAACGATGTTATAGACATGTTACTATTACATTTGATGCGTCTCTATTCGATGACGTGGTTTAATTTGTAAAACACCAAAAGAAATAGTTGCATCTAAAATCGACTCGACTCAACTCTCCAGCCAAAAATAAAGGGGAAAAAATACATAAGAAAATAGAACCAGCACCGGCCCTGGGCTAAATCCCAAGGTGCCTGGGCTTTAGGCCCGCTAAAATTGATAAATTTTTAAGGCCCCCAAGAGGTATTTGTGTTATGTATATATATACCCAAACAAAAGAGACGAGCACGCGTTAGTTTAAATTTAAAGGATCACAAAAAATTTACTCAATAAAATAGGCCCAAATTTTTTTATTGTCGCTTTAGGCCATTAAAAACTCAGGGTCGGCCCTGACTCCAACTGTCAAAAAATAAGGGTCCTTAACACTAATATACAACGATTATAAAGTATTTACAAAAACAAAACATCCACAAAATAATTACAAAAATTACGCAACACAATAATACGTTGCTAAAGTTACGGAGCATTGACTCCCTACACGTCAGTTACCGACTTTCATATTTCTAACTAACCGGTCCTAAATTCACGCTAATGAAGAAAACATGCAACTTTGAAATCAGAAAAAACATATAACGACCTCTCGGAGAAGACGAGATGCAACTCTAAGATCGGATAATAGAGGAGAAGATCAACAGCAACTTCAAGATCAACAGCAACTTCAAGATCAGTAACCAGCCTTTGTAACAACTTTGATTGTTGATTGTTGATTGTTGATTGATTCGTTACAAATTTGTATACTGAGGTATTTGAGTTTATAGTTAATTATATGCATATAGTTACCCCGTGGTTACTATATACTCGTATATTGGTTACCTTTCTTAAGTTTTTCGCTCTTTAATTGGTCACAAAGTCAGTATACTGACTGTTTTGATTGCAAAATGCATGTAAAAATATATTTTATATACTGGTTACTAAGTATGTAAGACCCCGAATTTTATGAAATAAAAGTATTCAATTTTTCTTATAGTTACTATTCAGTAAATAGTTAAATTGATAAAAGTTAAAGTTAAGGGTGATATATGAATTTTTTTTCAAAATACGCAAGTGGTTATAAAATATTCATTGTTGTCGGGGAATATTCGTTTGGTCGTGGAATATTCTTTCTGTCGGGGAATATTCGTACGACGGCGCAGCCATTTATGGGCCCCATAATAGAATAACTGTCAGATAAAAAAAATAACAAAATTGAGTTTTTATAAATAACGGCGTAGTTGTTACCGTTAACACTATTGGAATACCCCGGTGGTTAAAATACAATAATACGCGTAGTTGCACAGTAGTACACGGTATTTCACAGTATTTTTTTCAATTATTGATTCTTACGTAAGAAGGCATTACTTAATAATTGTTACAGTAGTTACTGTTCAATATTTTATTTTATTGATTCAATAATTGCTGCGTTGATATTCTATATTATTGTTATTTCAATAATTGTTACTGCATAGTATTTTCCATTATCATATCAATAATTCATATTATTTGAATAATATTATTAGATAGCTTTATTGGCAATGTCTAGAAAGTTCTGTCTAAGGAGAGGTTTGGTCATCTAATTGCGCGCTAGTAAGGAGAAATCCTAATTGGAAAGCCCCCTCTTTCCTGGGAACGGCCTAGTTGTCATAAATATGATTCTGTAATATTATTTGTGAATAATTAATTATTGATTCATATGATAAGGAAATATTTATTTTATGTGGATATAAATGAGAGATATATTTTTGTGATTAAAAATGAAGGAGTTAATGCTGAGGTGTTTTATCTGTATTTTTGTCGAAACGGAGGTATTGAAAATCAAATTAGGATTTTTGAGATATTTTGCGAGGGTTATAATTTTTAATCCGACCGTTGGATCGTGGTAATATTTGGATATGTTATACATATATAAGTTGAGTATATGTCCACAAATTTTGAACCGTTAAAAATGAACGTATGATTTATTATGAATTTTACGAGATGACTGGTTCAGAAATTGTTGAATTTTCGGAGTTAATCATTTTAGTGGAAAATTCTAGAATTGGTGGGCCCCACTCTTGGTTGGTAAAGAAATGTGCTGAGATTTTTATTCAAATGTGGTGGGTGGGAATAGTAGCAGGTAAAGCCATCAGGTTGCAGGTTAAATCTGCTTCGGCGTGCTAACATTTTCCTATAAATAGAGGGCTGAGTTAGAATTGAAAATCACACCAGAATTCATAAGTTTTCTCTCTTTTTCTCTCTAGATTATCGAGTGTATTTTGTGATATTCATCAGTGCAAGTTTTCTTCAGCGTCATATCCGATATCCAGTCAGAAGTGCTGCTCTTTTGAGGTAAGGGATAGTAAGGGATTTTATGCTGTGACACCCCCAAATTCGGGTACTTCGATTCCACGGAATTTGGTGTTCACTGTACAAATATCATCTATCTATCTACCCATAATAAATGCAAACCATGCAATAGATAGAATAAAACTTCTCCTTAAAAGGATTACAACATTCGAATAATAATAATAATACAATTCCAGGTTTAAACTAACCTTAAAACATCTGTGCGGAATTTTAAACAATTAAGTCTTAACAACATCATAACTCAAGTCTTAAACATAAATCATCATCAAAAAAATAAATACAAGTCTTCAACACTTGCTAACTTTGCCCTTGCCCTTACTAGTCGAAGGTTCATCACTTCTTTCATTCTTAACTGCAATATTATTATATAGCAAGAGTGAGCACAAATGCCCACAAGTATAATAATGAAATAACAGTATAATAACATGCGAATAAATCAAAGACATCTGAATAAAAGTTCAACTTTTGAATCAAGAACGAATAACAAGAATCAAAAGAATTCTGAGGGTCATAAGACCTTGAACTATGTCCTAGGTTAACAAGGGTTATACTTGAAACCTTTAACAGTCATAAGACTATAGACCTTCTTCTCGTACTTAGGGGGATCAGCCCTTAGTACCATACTGTGCACAATATCTTAACGCTTACGCATAAGTAAATCCATTTACAGGGTTGTTCATCTCAGTTTGACATTCGAGTCCGCACCAAAGGAAGTTTGGTTTGGATAATTCAATAAGGGTTCTGAAATTTAGAACATTCATCAACTAAGGACTAGCTGAATCAGTAAGGTTCACTAGTCTAAAAAGTTCGACAATAATGATATTCAATATGATTAATAATCTCAAGAAGTATACAATAGAACAATTATTGTATAACTGAATCATGCTTTGAAAGATAATCAATCTTTAATATAATACTCGAACTTGAATAATAGTTTAAATTTAGGAAATTTGCTCAATGTAAAAGATAGAGTTAAGAAACTTGTCTCGTGCGTAGATTACACTTTAACTAAGCACGTTCTTTGAATTAAATCCTACATACCATTCATATACACAATACCAGTTAATTATAAATTAACTAATCAATATAAACTCATTCTCGTTGTCTACTATAATTATTGACTAAACTTAGTCAAATTATCACGTTGTCACATAATTTATACTTCATGAATTATCAAACTAATTATGTATTTAATAATTCAATTCACATATAATATTTTATTACATGTTAAACAACTATTTTATCATCTCATAATACCTCTAACATGATTACATGTTCATTACATCAATCCACTAACACTTGTTAGACTTTAACATTTTAAAAATACATTTCTGACATTTTCTGGAGAGTGGCGCTGCGGCGCCACTAATGTGCTAAGGAGTCGCGCTGCGGCGCGGTGGCGCTATGGCTGGGCCCTTGGCGCTGCGACGCTATGGCGCCGTGGCTTGGGTCTTGGCGCTGCGGCGCAGTGGCGCTGCGGCGCGGGACTTCAGTTCTAGAGTTGGCGCCGCGGCGCGAGACTCCAGAAACTGATTCTCAGTTCGCAAAGAACACAGAGTTCAGCGAAAACAACACATTTTTAACACTAATTTCACCAAATCACATATACCCACATGTTATAATTCATGTATAATCATAACCCAACATATATAAAGTGATTTTATCCCATTAAAACATATAATCACATATTTAAATCATAAAAAATGGATTGTTCTTGATGTTCTTGAGGATTTTGAACAAAAACTTATAATTTAACACTACGGATTTGTTATAACACCGAATCCGTTCGTTTAAGGCTTGATCTCTTCGTATTAACATGCTCAATAATATAAGGGTGTAAATTTTAGGGATAATATATAATCAATACATCAATTATCACATATATGGCCATATGGCCATATCACGTACTCTGTTTATTTTGAAATAACATATGTACGACATGTTTTCACAATACTGATGTTATGATTTGCAAAAATATATAATTAAATACGGTGTGATATAACATAACACATATACAACTCATAATCAATACTCCTAACTCAATTACAGAGGTTAAACCAAAACTTTGAAACTTATATTCGTGAAACTTTTAAAGAGCGTAATAATAAAAATTGGGTTGAAGAGATTACCCAAACGTAGATTAGTAGTATTGAAACCTTCTCCAATTTCTTCTTAACTCTCAAAATCTCTGAACTCTCAAGTTTTCTCTCTGAATTCTCTCTGTGATTTTTATCAGACTTAGAACAAAATGAAAAGAGAAGACGTCGTATAATAAAGACTGGTGCGCATCATGGCCAGTTATCCCAGTCATGGGTAACTGGTGGTAACTCCCACTAAAGCCTTGTTTGTTTAGCCACTAATTCCAAAACTCTTTATTTTAATAAAACCTTTTTATCATATAGTTCAATCATGTCACACCCACTTATACAATAAACTCATATATCTTATTTAATTTAATAATAATTTCTCATAAATTCACATAGTCACATAATTAATTATATCATTAATAAATAATGTCAATTTATTAAATTTCTAATTAATAATTAAATTAATTAAATAACATCATGCTTAATTAAATAATTTATTTAATTAAATAAGCTCACATAAATTCATACCTTGATAAAATAAAATTCTCTACATTAATTTAATAAATGTAACACATATGATTAAATTAATCTACCACAATTGTATCAATTAATTATTAAATCTAATAATTAAATCATCGAAAATATTTATTTAATTCAATAAATATTAAAAAAAATTTACAAAATTCTCGTTCGTCACATCTTTCCCCCCTTAAAAGGATTCTGTCCCCAGAATCACGACTCAATAAATTTGACCCGTTACATTCTCCCCCCTTACAAAGATTCTGTCCCCAGAATCGCTTACAAATAATTAAGTAAATAAATGAGGGTAATTCTTCATCATATTCTCTTCGAGTTCCCACGTAGCTTCTTCAGCGTTGTGGTTCCTCCAAATTACCTTAACAGAAGGTATAACTTTATTTCTCAGAACTTGTTCTTTTCGGTCGATAATTTGGACAGGAATTTCTTCGTAAGATAAGTCTTTCTCAAAATGCAGGGGTTCGTATTCAATTACATGCTTGTAATCAGGTTTGTAAGGTCGTAACACAGAAACATGGAAGACGTTGTGGATATTCTCAAGTGCTGGAGGTAAGGCTACCTCATACGCAACTTCTCCAATTCTTCGCTGTACCTCAAAGGGTCCAATAAATCTTGGACTCAATTTTCCTTTCTTTCCGAACCTGACCTTTCCCTTCCAGGGAGAGACCTTCAAGAAAACATAACTACCTGATTCAAACTCGATATTTTTACGATGTGGATCAGCGTATTTCTTCTGTCGATCTTGAGCTGCTACCAGTCGTGCTCGGATCACTTTGACTATTTCTGCCGTCTGCTGTACCAATTCTGGCCCTAGCAATTGTCTTTCACCAACTTCATCCCAATAAAGCGGAGTTCTGCACTTTCTGCCGTATAACGCTTCGTAAGGCGGCATACCAATACTAGCGTGGTAACTGTTGTTGTAGCCGAACTTTACCAACGGTAGGTGATCATCCCAATTTCCTTTGAAGTCCATTACACAGGCTCGTAATATATCTTCCAGTGTTTGAATCGTTCGTTCGCTCTGTCCGTCTGTTTGAGGGTGGTAAGCTGTACTCATTTGCAGTTGTGTACCCATGCATTCCTGAAGACGTTTCTAGAAATTTGATGTGAAGCGCGGATTCCTATCAGAAACAATAGACACCGGCACTCCGTGCCTCGAAACAATCTCTTTCACATATAATCTTGCCAACTGATCTAAGTTAAATCTGATTTTGATAGGAAGGAAGTGCGCGGATTTCGTCAGTCGGTCAACGATAACCCATACTGCGTCGTAGCCTTTCTGAGTCGTCGGAAGGCCAACCACGAAGTCCATCGTAATATGTTCCCATTTTCATTCTGGGAAATCCAACGGTTGTAGCAATCCACTCGGTCTCTGATGTTCTGCTTTAACTTTCTGACATGTCAGGCATTTGGCAACACATTCTGCAACATCACGTTTCAAATTCGGCCACCAGAAATGTTGTCGAAGATCTTGGTACATTTTTGTACTACCAGGGTGAATCGAATATCTTGAACTATGAGCCTCACTCAAAATTTCTTCCTTAATTTCTTGTACTAGCGGAACCCAAATTCTGCTTTCAAATCTCAATATTCCTTCCTTATCCATCTTAAATCTTGGTTCGGTTCCTTCAGATATCTTCGATGTTACCTTTTTGCATTCATCATCCTGAAGCTGAGCCTCCTTCACTCTATCTAGTAGAATTGTACCAGATTGCATCTGAAATAGCTTCTCATCAATCTCCATAGGATACTTCACTTCTAACTCCAGTTTCTCCATATCTGCAATTAGCTCTTGCTGAGCAGTCAACATCATCAATTTCTCACGACCCTTTCTACTTAAGGCGTCGGTAACCACATTAGCCTTACCCGGATGGTATAAAATCTCACAGTCATAATCCTTGATTAATTCCAACCATCTTCTTTGACGCATATTCAAATCTTTCTGTGTAAAAATATATTTCAGACTCTTGTGGTCCGTATATATTTCACACTTCTCCCCGTATAGATAGTGCCTCCAAATTTTCAAAGCAAAAACAACTGCAGCTAACTCCAAATCATGGGTTGGGTAACCCTTCTCGTAATCCTTCAACTGCCGTGATGCATACGCAATGACTTTGCCGTTTTGCATTAGCACACAGCCAAGTCCTTTATGTGACGCATCGCTAAAAACAACAAAATTGCCTGTATCATCTGGAAGAGATAACACAGGTGACGTACTCAACCTCTTTTTTAATTCTTGAAAACTCTCCTCACACTTCTCCGTCCAAACAAATTTCACAGCTTTTCGAGTTAAATTCGTTAACGGAGTTGCGATCTTAGAAAAATCTTGTATGAATCTTCTATAATATCCTGCTAATCCAAGAAAACTTCTTACTTCTGACGGCGTTCTCGGCTGATCCCAGTTAATCACAGCTTCTACTTTGGATGGATCTACCGAAATTCCATCTTTATCGATTACGTGACCAAGAAATTGTACTCTCTCGATCCAGAATTCGCATTTCGATAATTTAGCATACAACTTCTCCCTTCTCAATACTTCCAACGTTAACCTCAAGTGTTCTTCATGTTCCTCTTTGGTTTTGGAATATACCAAAATGTCGTCTATAAATACCACCACGAATTTGTCCAAAAACGGCTTGAATACACCATTCATTAGTCCCATAAATGTTGCAGGAGCATTCGTAAGACCAAACGACATTACTAAAAACTCATAATGGCCATATCGCGTTCGGAACGCTGTCTTCGGTACATCCTCTGGCCTCACCTTCAGTTGGTGATAACCACTCCTCAAGTCAATCTTGGAAAAGTATTTTGCTCCCTTCAATTGATCAAACAGATCATCGATCCTCGGTAATGGATATCTATTCTTAATCGTGACCTTATTTAATTCTCTGTAGTCAATGCAGAGCCTCATCGATCCGTCCTTCTTTTTCACGAACAACACCGGTGCTCCCCACGGCGATACGCTCGGTTGAATGTACTTTTTGTCCAACAATTCTTGTAGTTGTACCATTAATTTCTTCATCTCTACTGGCGCCATTCGGTATGGTGCCTTCGATATTGGAGCAGTTCCGGGCGCCAAATCAATCACAAAGTCTACTTCTCTATCTGGTGGAAGTCCTGGCAAATCGTCTGGAAATACATCGACGAAGTCCCTCACAATCGGTATCTCCTCTACCTTCGGGTTCTCTTTTCGACTGTCGACTATGTAAGCTAAATATCCTACACAGCCTTGTCTTAATAACTTCCTGGCCTGCAACATCGTCAGACAACTCGCTTGTCTAGGCGACTTGCTACCATAAAACACAACCTTTGACGGAGTCATAAGGTTAATACGCTTCTTTTGGCAGTCAATTACAGCCCCATAATTGGATAACCAATCCATACCCAATATAACGTCGAATTCCCCCAATCGAATAGGGATAAGATCTACGTTCATGATATTACCCTTAATATCCACTCTACAATTCTTATACACATGCTTAACAGGAATTATCTCTCTATTCGCAATTTCTATAATCATGGGATATTTCAATTCATCCTTAAGCAAATCTAAACTATTAGCAAAGTCATCGGATATAAAGGAACAAGTAGCACCCGAATCAAATAAAACGTAAGCATTAATTTCATTGATCGGAATGATACCTGACACCACATCACGAGACTGGATTACATCCTGCACCATCATATTGAAAGTTCTGGTGGTCGGTTTTTTGTAGGTGGTCCGGTGATGGTTAAGGTATTTTCACTGCTATTTTCCCGGTTTCCTCCTTGTCCTGATCCTCCCGATCCCTTCTTGGGACAGTCTCTTGCTAAATGATCTTTCGAACCACAGTTGAAACAAGCACCCTTCTTTGGGTTTGGACAATTTGGTGCTATGTGGCCTTCCTGACCACAATTGTAGCACACTCTCTTTCCCTTCAAACAAACTCCTAGATGTGCCTTGCCGCAAGTCGGACATCCTTCTATCTTCTTTTTTCGCCCTCCGTGTTGACTTCCAGCTGTCGAGTTATCCGTCCACTTCCTCTTCTGATTATTATTATTCCCAGTATTACTTCCACCAGTCTTGTTATTACCTTCATTCTCACTCTTTTTCTTTTTCTGTTCTTGGTTGTACTTGGTCACTGCATCACTTCCTCCTTCAGCGAGGATGGCCTTTTCCAAAACTCCAGCAAACGTGTTTAGCTGAAACATTGATACCTTGCTGTACACCCAAGGCTTTAGTCCTTGTTCAAATCTTCGGGCCTTTCTCTCGTCGGTATGCACTTGGTACGGAGCAAACCTTGCCAATTCATAGAACTTAGCTGCGTAGTCAGGCACGCTCATGTTTCCCTGCTTCAGTTCCAGAAATTGAACTTCCATCTGATTCTGCGAACTAGCTGGGAAATACATTTCGAATAATATTTCTTTAAATCTTTCCCACGTGATTATACCTTCACCTCCTCGCATTTTGTTTGCCTGCCACCAGTAGCTGGCCTCTGACTTCAGCATGAACGTTGCAAAAGTGGTCTTCTGATCTTCCCGAACCCTATCAACGTCGAACACTTTCTCCATTTCCATCACCCACGTTTGTGCCTCAATTGGGTTCCTGGAACCTTTGAACTCTGGCGGTCCCACCGCCTTAAAATCTTTAAACGTTGTGCTAGGTGGAGCTTGCGGTTGGTTATTCATGACTCCAGTTAGTAAATTAACTAGCTGTTGAACTGGATTAACGTTGGCATTATTGTTATTATTGGTTGACCCTTCCTGAGCCGGTTGACGTTGTTGTCTTCTCCTTGGCGGCATTTTTCTGTTAAATAAACGTTTATTAGAACTTTATTTATTTCTCTAGATAGTCAAGGCATTACTCAACAATTTGACATACTCATTTATCACATCATCTCAAACAACTTAATATATTTAATTCAACTCAAAGTTTTAACATCAAACTATAGCATAACTGCTATTTACATCAACTATCCTGGAATAAAGAATCCACAGGATTTAAAATATTCAAATATTAACATATTCCTTAGTTCATAAACACATCGGAATTTACATAAAACTATATAAGTCTTTCACATAAATAAACAGATTCTATTCCTGTCTTCCAAGGTGCTCAATAGCCTTACCACGCTCCTCATTCATGATACGTGACATCGTCCTGCGATCCAACATATACGATGGAAGTCCTTCAAACTGGATGGGGTACCTTAACACTCGCTCTTGAACCTCATCCATCGCATGATTAAGTGTGGCGTACGTGTCTTCAAGCTTTGCCTTCTTTGCACGACTATCATCTTCTGCACGATCAGCTCGATGTGATTCTCTTACCCATCCTTCCTCTGCTATTTTCAGTCTTCCGGAGGTTTTCTTCAGTTCCTTCTTCAGCTTCTCTATCTCCTCGGTCTTATATTCTGATTGACCCTTCTCATGAACCAGATCCCACTCCACATTTTCTAAACGTGTATGAAGGGTCACAATCTCTCTATCCTTCTCTTCTAAAGTAGACTGCTGAACAGTCGCTCGCTCAGTCAATTCCTGAACCTCATCTTGTAACTCCACGTTACGATCATATAGTGTGTCATACATCTCAGCATCAACAGTGTACCGTGGTAGCTCCTCTTCTTCTTCCTCCTCATCAAACTCCTCCTCAGGATCCTCCTCAGGATCAATCCTACAAGTACACGAGATCCCTCCTCAGCTTGACTAGCTTCTCCATCATTCGTCATCCTGACAATAAAATTTTAAGTTTTAGTTACTAAGTCATACTATCTAACGCATACTTAACACATAACACATAATGTATTTTATTATCTTCAATGAATTATAAAAATTCATTTCTTAGAACTCGATAAGAGTTTTCAATTACTATCTTCTTCTATAAGGCTACTACCTAAGGTTGTTTCTCCCACCTAAGGTTCATAACCTACAGCTCTGATACCAACCTGTGACACCCCCAAATCCGGGTACTTCGATTCCATGGGATTTGATGTTCACTGTACAAATATCATCTATCTATCTACTCATAATAAATGCAAACCATGCAATAGATAGAATAAAACTTCTCCTTAAAAGGATTACAACATTCGAATAATAATAATAATAATACAATCCCAGGTTTAAACTAACCTTAAAACATCTGTGCGGAATTCTAAACAATTAAGTCTTAACAACATCATAACTCAAGTCTTAAACATAAATCATCATCAATAAAATAAATACAAGTTGTGACGCCCCCAAAATTAGGTATACATCACCCATCTTGGGTCGTCAGATACAAAGTACAGAATACGAATACAACTTACTAATACAACTGTCGTGTATAATACGACAAAACATAAACTGTGAGTTTGAATACAAATATTATCTTCTAGAGAGTATTCATACTCAAAAGGAGTCCTCATTACATTTATTAACACACTATTACATAGAATAGTGAGGACTACTAACTAATACTATCATTCGGACCATCACTCCGTTTCCCGACTTGCCCCAGCTACGTTCTCATTTCCTGAAGAGAACAGTGAAAGAAAGGGTGAGCTCAACTAGCCCAGTAAGAAATATTATGACTAAGATAATGCAGAATAAATTATCATTAGCCTTCAACAATGTTAAACTGATAAAATATAATAGACATCAAGTTTAACTGTAGCGGAACAAGCAATCCATTAAAAGAGTCAAGTAGAAAATAAACTCTACTATCTTTTATGATTTAAAAGATTTTCCAACACTGTGATCGCTGAGACTCAGCTTAATAAAATAATCCACATCATCGAATCACCCCTGCACTGCGGCCAAGGATATTCGTATATTCATTAATGGTCATGATCATGCCAACAACTGTCCATCAATGCACTACGGGCCAATGATGACTTTTACCACATTGTTTGTAACATTACGGTCATGATTATACCGAATAATCCCTGGTCATAATCATACCAAGTCCATCTATACACTACGTGCCACAGATGACTTTCAACATTTTATAAACATGAGGATGATGACAATGATATAAGAATTCAATAAAACAAGTTCAAGAATTAATTTATCCAGGAATTAACAACGTCCAAATTGTCAACATGATACTGCGTTGTGGAGTAAAATTCAAGAATGATCAGGAGAATATTTTCATGAATAGATACTAAATGAAGCGCAAATATCAAGGATATTCCACTAATTTCATGGAGTATAGAAGTCAAAACTTAACCAACTGAGTACAATAAAGAATGGAATAACAAAAGAAATCACCATGCATGCGATAGACCGCACAGACAGGTTATTCCAACAGAATAATAAATAATGGAACCAGGTCCGGCGTAAACGTACAGACAGGATGTTCCAACAGAATAATAATAAAAACGGAACCAGGTCCGGTGTAAAACACACAGACAGGATGTTCCAACAGAATAATAATAAAAACGGAACCAGGTCCGGTGTAAAACACACAGACAGGATATTCCAACAGAATAATAACAAGACGGAACCAGGTCCGGTGTAAAACACACAGACAGGATGTTCCAACAGAATAATAGAAGAATGTCACCAAGTATAGGGTATATCCGCGTATACAGGTTATTCCAACAGAATAATAAGAAATGGAATAACAACAGTTCTCTTCATGAATAAGAAAGAATAACACCCCTTACCGTTTTAAAGACGAGCTGAAATAAGGAAGTAGTTAAATAGCAGAATACTCTTCTTCTCTTTCTCTAAAGTTTCTCTCTATAGTTTATCTCTCTAGAGTTCAGTGAATTCGTAAGAAATAATGAAGGAATGAGCTGCTATTTATAGAAAAATAGAATGCATAGTAACTAATCCATGAACGGTCCAGATTGATTACTTTAATCTGACGGTCCATATTTAAAGAAAAATCTTTTAAATAAAATATAATATATTCTATTTATAGAATAACTTTAATAAAGTATTTTGTTTTATATAAAAAGATGTTTCTGTTTTATTACGTTAATAATACGAATAAAACAAAACGTCATTATCGCTAAATAATTCATATTATTAACTGACAATAATGGAATCAAACTGAGTGTCTTCTCACATAAGCATTAATAATCAATACCGTGTGCTACTATGCAACCACACGTATTACTGTACTTTTACTACCGAGTAGTTCAACAGTAACAATGGTAAAACTTCCGCCGTTATTTTTTTAATAAAATATTTTTGTCGTTTTCTCAATCCGACAATAATTCCGTTGTGGGGTCCACCAATGATTGTGCCGTCGTACGAATATTCCCCGACAAAAAGAATATTTTCCGACCAAACGAATATTTTATAACAACTTGCTTACTTTGCAAAATTTTATAAATATTACCCACAACTATAACATTATATCAAATTAACTTCATAATATTCAAAAATGATATTTATAGAAAATTCATCTTTATTTATAAAAGTTGGGGTCTTACAACCTCCCCTTCTTATGAAATTTCGCCCTCGAAATTAGGGTACATACCTGGTATGTCGAAGAGGTAAGGATACCTTGATTTCATTTCAGATTCTAACTCCCAGGTCATTTCCTCAACATCGTGATTTCTCCACAAAACTTTGACTTGAGGTATAACCTTGGAGCGTAGAATATGTTCCTTCTTATCCAAGATTTGAACAGGAACTTCTTCATACGTCAAATCTTCCGCTATTTCGTCCGGTTCTAACTCAATAATGTGGTTCGGGTCTTCCACATATTTGCGTAACATGGATATGTGAAAAACGTTATGAACACGAGACATACTTGGCAGTAAAGCGAGTCTATAAGCCACAGTTCCTACTCGATCGAGGATTAAAAATGGACCGATGAATCGAGGATTGAGCTTTCCTCTCTTTCCAAATCTCGTAACTCCTTTCCATGGAGCAACACGTAAGAACACATGATCTCCTACATCAAATTCCACATCCTTTCGATGAAGATCAGCATAACTCTTTTGTCGATCTTGTGAGGTTTTTATACGTTGTCGGATCGTTTGAATCTTTTCTGTAGTCATACGTACCAACTCCGGTCCCAACAACGTTGCTTCGCCCACCTCATCCCAGCATACTGGAGAACGACATTTTCTTCCATACAATGCTTCGAATGGAGCCATGCCAATACTTGCTTGATAACTGTTGTTGTAGGAAAACTCCACCAATGGTAAGAACTTGTCCCAACTTCCTTTGAAGTCAAAGACACAGAGTCTTAATAGATCTTCAAGAGTTTGAATAGTCCTCTCTGATTGTCCGTCCGTCTGAGGATGATATGCTGAACTAAATCGTAACTCCGTGCCCATAGCTTTTTGTAAACTAACCCAAAATCGTGAAGTGAATCTTGGGTCTCGGTCAGAAACTATGGATACTGGCATACCATGCAGTCTTACAATCTCGTTTATGTACATACGAGCAAGACGTTCAAGTGTATAAGTTTCTCGTATCGGTAAGAAATGAGCAGACTTGGTCAATCTATCAACAATGACCCAAATCGTATCAATACCTTGAGAAACCCTAGGAAGACCGGTAACGAAATCCATGGTAATGTGCTCCCACTTCCATTCTGGAATTTCAAGTGGTTGCAATGGACCTTTTGGTACTTGATGCTCCGCTTTGACTCGTTGACAAGTTAGACACCTTGAGATAAACAACGCTATCTCTCTCTTCATATTGCTCCACCAAAATGTATGACGAAGATCATGATACATTTTGGTACTTCCAGGATGGATTGCAAATGGTGTGTTGTGCGCCTCCATCATGATTTCATACTTTAAATCAGGGTTGTTAGGAACACAAAGTCTGGAGTTGACTCGAAGTATTCCTTCTTCATCGATTCTTGCTTCCGGCATAGAACCTTCTTGCACTTTCTTCCTCATACGCATCAGCTCCAGGTCTGTAGCTTGAGCAGCTTTAACTTTATCGATTAAAGTCGGTTCTACTCGTATATTCGCCATCATCACATGGGTCCCTGGAGTCTTCAACTCTATCTCCATCCTTTGTAAGTCACACAAAATAGGCCTTTGCGTTGTTAATATTGCACTTGTAACCGCATATGATCTTCTACTCAATGCGTCAGCTACCACGTTCGCTTTTCCAGGATGATATTGAATGGTATGATCATAATCTTTCAACAGTTCAAGCCAACGTCGTTGTCGCATGTTGAGTTCCTTTTGAGTGAAGAAATATTTGAGACTTTTATGATCCGTAAAGATCTCCACCTTCTCCCCATACAAGTAATGCCTCCAAATTTTAAGTGCAAAGACAACAGCTGCCAACTCTAGATCATGAGTAGGATAATTCCTCTCATATTCCTTGAGTTGTCTTGATGCATAGGCTATGACTTTTCCATGTTGCATGAGAACGCATCCCAACCCTTTGCTCGAAGCATCACTGTAGATGACAAATCCCTCCGAGCCAGATGGTATTGTTAGAACAGGTGCTGAAATGAGTCTCCTCTTGAGTTCTTGAAAACTCTGCTCACATTCTTCGCTCCAACCAAACTTTGTATCTTTCCGAGTCAGCTGAGTTAATGGAGTAGCGATTCGAGAAAATCCTTCCACGAATCTCCGATAATAACCAGCTAAACCAAGAAAGCTACGTACCTCGGTCACTGATTTAGGTTGCTCCCAGCTTTGAATTGCTTCAATCTTTGCCGGGTCAACAGATATTCCACGACTTGATACTACGTGCCCAAGGAATGCTACCTCTTCCAGCCAGAACTCGCATTTCTTCAACTTGGCATAAAGTTTGTATTCACGAAGCTTTTGGAGTACCAGCCTCAAGTGTTGCTCATGATCTTCACGGCTTTTGGAATAAATAAGGATGTCATCAATAAAGACGACCACAAAATGATCCAAATATTCCTTGAATACCCGGTTCATCATATCCATGAAGGCAGCAGGAGCATTAGTCAATCCAAAGGACATGACTAGGAATTCATAATGCCCGTACCGAGTTCTAAAAGCCGTCTTTGGAATATCCTCAGTTCTAACCTTCAGCTGATGATATCCAGAACGAAGATCGATCTTTGAAAAGAATTGTGCTCCTTGCAACTGGTCAAACAGGTCATCAATACGTGGCAATGGGTACCTATTTTTGATGGTGACATGATTCAACTCCCGATAATCAATACAAAGTCGCATACTCCCATCTTTCTTTTTCACGAACAGAACAGGAGCACCCCAAGGAGAAGTACTAGGACGAATAAAATCAATGTCTAACAATTCCTGCAGTTGGGTCTTTAACTCCTGAAGTTCAATAGGAGCCATTCGATATGGGGCTTTGGAAATGGGTTTTGTACCGGGTTCAAGATCGATACAAAATTCAATTTCACGCTCTGGGGGTAGGCCAGGAAGTTCTTCAGGGAATACGTCAGGGAATTTATTAACAATAGAAATATCATTCAAAACTGACGTATTTTTGTTTAGATCTGTGACATGAGCTAAGAAAGCTTGACATCCGTTTTTCAATAAACGAATAGCTTTATGGCTTGAGATGACAGCGATTGATTTTAATGGTTTGGTTGCTTGAATTCGCATAATAGGTCGATTAGGAATATGAAAGCTAACAACCTTACGAAAACAATCAATTTTTGCATGATGAGTAGTTAACCAATCAATCCCTAGAATCACGTCAAATGCAAGTATTTTTAATGAAATAAGATCAACAGGTAATGTGTGGGTACCAACTTGAACCAAACAAGACTTATAAACCGTGGATGTAATGAAGGTTTCTCCCAATGGAGTTTCAACTGCTAGGTCAAAGTCTAATTTCTCCGGAATCAAATTTAATCGATGAGCGCAAGTAGGAGAAATAAAAGAATGGGTAGAACCGGTATCAAATAAAGTATAGACTTCGTTAGAGTTTATGATAAGCTTACCCGTGATGACCTCATTCGGGTTCCTTGCTCTCTGGGAGTTCACAACAAACGCTCTCCCTTGCACAACCGGTTTCGACTTTTCTGGGACGGCCTTTGGTGCCTCCATCCTAGCTGAATTTGTCTTCGGTAAACGACAAAATCGGGCTAAATGACCTTCTCTTCCACAATTATAACATGCTTTGGACGGCATCGCGCAGTTTGGACTGATGTGCCCCTCCCCTCCGCATTTGAAACATATGATAGGTGGTCGTTCTCCTTCCTTAACGACAGGTGCTGGTGCTGACGTCTTTCCATCATTGTTAAATCTCCTCTTCTTGAAATGCCCATTCTTATTGGTTTGGCCCTGATTACCACCGAAGTGGTTACCATTTCTGGCCTGTTGATTCCCTCCACGCTTGTTGTCACTGCTTCGATGACTACTTTCACTGGTATTATCATTTTGCCGGCTGCTCTCTTTTGGTTGCGTTGTCTCGTTATCGCGCTCCACCAACTGAGCCCTATTTACAACATCGGAATACAAACACAGTTTATGAGAAACAAGGTGTTGACGTATCTCCGGCTTCAAACCTCTTAAAAACATCCGTGTCATTCTTTCTTCATTATCCACCAGGTGGGACGCAAACCGGGATAACTCCGCAAATTTTGCCTCGTACTGCGACACGGTCATATTATTCTGCTCCAATTTGATGAACTCCACCTCCTTCATGTGACGAATACTCTCGGGAAAGTATTTGTCGTTAAACAGCTCTTGGAACTTCTCCCAAGACATCTTCAGTGCGGCAGGTTGAGTACGCTTTATCGATTCCCACCAGTAATCTGCCTCTCCTCGCAACATAAAGGCGGCAAAGGGAACCTTTTGCTCCTCGGAGCAACCCAAGACATCAAATATCTTGGTGATCTGCTTTATCCATGTTTCAGCTACAAGTGGTTTGGGTTCTCCCTTAAACTCCGGTGGTCCCAGCTCCTTAAACTGTTTAGCGGTGACCGCCTGCGAGTTTCCAGTGTTTCCACCTACGTTGTGGACAGGAGCCGCTTTCACCTGTTGTTGCATGAATTGCATAAAACTTCTGAACATTCCATCATTCATCATCTGGTCAGTGTTGTTGTTTGCATGAGGATTGTCACCTTCCTGATGCACATTATCCTGATTATTGATATGTGGTGAATCAATAATCGTCTGTGCTCCCTTGCTATGCTCAACATTTTCAGATGCCATTTTCAGATACTGTCACAAAATAAAAGTTAATTGATATGTCATATATTATCCTTATATTATGACCGACCAATTAAATACCATGCAAATAAACTTAGGTAGGTCATACTAGCGAAGGAATTTCCCGTCTCTCCCCTCCTAGTTCTATTCTCACATCTTAGCCAGGGATCATATCTCTAAGCTCTGATACCAACTGTGACGCCCCCAAAATTAGGTATACATCACCCATCTTGGGTCGTCAGATACAAAGTACAGAATACGAATACAACTTACTAATACAACTGTCGTGTATAATACGACAAAACATAAACTGTGAGTTTGAATACAAATATTATCTTCTAGAGAGTATTCATACTCAAAAGGAGTCCTCATTACATTTATTAACACACTATTACATAGAATAGTGAGGACTACTAACTAATACTATCATTCGGACCATCACTCCGTTTCCCGACTTGCCCCAGCTACGTTCTCATTTCCTGAAGAGAACAGTGAAAGAAAGGGTGAGCTCAACTAGCCCAGTAAGAAATATTATGACTAAGATAATGCAGAATAAATTATCATTAGCCTTCAACAATGTTAAACTGATAAAATATAATAGACATCAAGTTTAACTGTAGCGGAACAAGCAATCCATTAAAAGAGTCAAGTAGAAAATAAACTCTACTATCTTTTATGATTTAAAAGATTTTCCAACACTGTGATCGCTGAGACTCAGCTTAATAAAATAATCCACATCATCGAATCACCCCTGCACTGCGGCCAAGGATATTCGTATATTCATTAATGGTCATGATCATGCCAACAACTGTCCATCAATGCACTACGGGCCAATGATGACTTTTACCACATTGTTTGTAACATTACGGTCATGATTATACCGAATAATCCCTGGTCATAATCATACCAAGTCCATCTATACACTACGTGCCACAGATGACTTTCAACATTTTATAAACATGAGGATGATGACAATGATATAAGAATTCAATAAAACAAGTTCAAGAATTAATTTATCCAGGAATTAACAACGTCCAAATTGTCAACATGATACTGCGTTGTGGAGTAAAATTCAAGAATGATCAGGAGAATATTTTCATGA
Organism: Panax notoginseng; assembly: GCA_016801055.1. Taxonomy (NCBI): domain Eukaryota; kingdom Viridiplantae; phylum Streptophyta; class Magnoliopsida; order Apiales; family Araliaceae; genus Panax; species Panax notoginseng. Next base: position 192,486,384 of record CM029019.1, on the reverse strand, counting down.
ATAGATACTAAATGAAGCGCAAATATCAAGGATATTCCACTAATTTCATGGAGTATAGAAGTCAAAACTTAACCAACTGAGTACAATAAAGAATGGAATAACAAAAGAAATCACCATGCATGCGATAGACCGCACAGACAGGTTATTCCAACAGAATAATAAATAATGGAACCAGGTCCGGCGTAAACGCACAGACAGGATGTTCCAACAGAATAATAATAAAAACGGAACCAGGTCCGGTGTAAAACACACAGACAGGATGTTCCAACAGAATAATAATAAAAACGGAACCAGGTCCGGTGTAAAACACACAGACAGGATATTCCAACAGAATAATAACAAGACGGAACCAGGTCCGGTGTAAAACACACAGACAGGATGTTCCAACAGAATAATAGAAGAATGTCACCAAGTATAGGGTATATCCGCGTATACAGGTTATTCCAACAGAATAATAAGAAATGGAATAACAACAGTTCTCTTCATGAATAAGAAAGAATAACACCCCTTACCGTTTTAAAGACGAGCTGAAATAAGGAAGTAGTTAAATAGCAGAATACTCTTCTTCTCTTTCTCTAAAGTTTCTCTCTATAGTTTATCTCTCTAGAGTTCAGTGAATTCGTAAGAAATAATGAAGGAATGAGCTGCTATTTATAGAAAAATAGAATGCATAGTAACTAATCCATGAACGGTCCAGATTGATTACTTTAATCTGACGGTCCATATTTAAAGAAAAATCTTTTAAATAAAATATAATATATTCTATTTATAGAATAACTTTAATAAAGTATTTTGTTTTATATAAAAAGATGTTTCTGTTTTATTACGTTAATAATACGAATAAAACAAAACGTCATTATCGCTAAATAATTCATATTATTAACTGACAATAATGGAATCAAACTGAGTGTCTTCTCACATAAGCATTAATAATCAATACCGTGTGCTACTATGCAACCACACGTATTACTGTACTTTTACTACCGAGTAGTTCAACAGTAACAATGGTAAAACTTCCGCCGTTATTTTTTTAATAAAATATTTTTGTCGTTTTCTCAATCCGACAATAATTCCGTTGTGGGGTCCACCAATGATTGTGCCGTCGTACGAATATTCCCCGACAAAAAGAATATTTTCCGACCAAACGAATATTTTATAACAACTTGCTTACTTTGCAAAATTTTATAAATATTACCCACAACTATAACATTATATCAAATTAACTTCATAATATTCAAAAATGATATTTATAGAAAATTCATCTTTATTTATAAAAGTTGGGGTCTTACACAAGTCTTCAACACTTCCTAACTTTGCCCTTGCCCTTACTAGTCGAAGGTTCATCACTTCTTTCATTCTTAACTGCAATGTTATTATATAGCAAGAGTGAGCACAAATGCCCACAAGTATAATAATGAAATAACACATGCGAATAAATCAAAGACATCTGAATAAAAGTTCAACTTTTGAATCAAGAACGAATAACAAGAATCAAAAGAATTCTGAGGGTCATAAGACCTTGAACTATGTCCTAGGTTAACAAGGGTTATACTTGAAACCTTTAACAGTCATAAGACTATGGACCTTCTTCTCGTACTTAGGGGGATCGGCCCTTAGTACCATACTGTGCACAATATCTTAACGCTTACGCATAAGTAAATCCATTTACAGGGTTGTTCATCTCAGTTTGACATTCGAGTCCGCACCAAAGGAAGTTTGGTTTGGATAATTCAATAAGGGTTCTGAAATTTAGAACATTCATCAACTAAGGACTAGCTGAATCAGTAAGGTTCACTAGTCTAAAAAGTTCGATAATAATGATATTCAATATGATTAATAATCTCAAGAAGTATACAATAGAACAATTATTGTATAACTGAATCATGCTTTGAAAGATAATCAATCTTTAATATAATACTCGAACTTGAATAATAGTTTAAGTTTAGGAAATTTGCTCAATGTAAAAGATAGAGTTAAGAAACTTGCCTCGTGCGTAGATTACACTTTAACTAAGCACGTTCTTTGAATTAAATCCTACATACCATTCATATACACAATACCAGTTAATTATAAATTAACTAATCAATATAAACTCATTCTCGTTGTCTACTATAATTATTGACTAAACTTAGTCAAATTATCACGTTGTCACATAATTTATACTTCATGAATTATCAAACTAATTATGTATTTAATAATTCAATTCACATATAATATTTTATTACATGTTAAACAACTATTTTATCATCTCATAATACCTCTAACATGATTACATGTTCATTACATCAATCCACTAACACTTGTTAGACTTTAACATTTTAAAAATACATTTCTGACATTTTCTGGAGAGTGGCGTTGCGGCGCCACTAATGTGCTAAGGAGTCGCGCTGCGGCGCTGCGGCGCGGTGGCGCTGTGGCCGGGCCCTTGGCGCTGCGACGCTATGGCGCCGTGGCGCTGCGGCGCGGGACTTCAGTTCTGGAGTTGGCGCCGCGGCGCGAGACTCCAGAAACTGATTCTCAGTTCGCGAAGAACACAGAGTTCAGCGAAAACAACACATTTTTAACACTAATTTCACCAAATCACATATACCCACATGTTATAATTCATGTATAATCATAACCTAAAGTGATTTTAACCCATTAAAACATATAATCACATATTTAAATCAGAAAAAATGGATTGTTCTTGATGTTCTTGAGGATTTTGAACAAAAACTTATAATTTAACACTACGAATTTGTTATAACACCGAATCCGTTCGTTTAAGACTTGATCTCTTCGTATTAACATGCTCAATAATATAAGGGTGTAAATTTTAGGGATAATATATAATCAATACATCAATTATCACATATATGGCCATATGGCCATATCACGTACTCTGTTTATTTTGAAATAACATATGTACGACATGTTTTCACAATACTGATGTTATGGTTTGGAACAATATATAATTAAATAAGGTGTGATATAACATAACACATATACAACTCATAATCAATACTCCTAACTCAATTACAGAGGTTAAACCAAAACTTTGAAACTTATATTCGTGAAACTTTTAAAGAGCGTAATAATAAAAATTGGGTTGAAGAGATTACCCAAACGTAGATTAGTAGTATTGAAACATTCTCCAATTTCTTCTTAACTCTCAAAATCTCTGAACTCTCAAGTTTTCTCTCTGAATTCTCTCTGTGATTTTTATCAGACTTAGAACAAAATGAAAAGAGAAGACGTCGTATAATAAAGACTGGTGCGCATCATGGCCAGTTATCCCAGTCATGGGTAACTGCTGGTAACTCCCACTAAAGCCTTGTTTGTTTAGCCACTAATTCCAAAACTCTTTATTTTAATAAAACCTTTTTATCATATAGTTCAATCATGTCACACCCACTTATACAATAAACTCATATATCTTATTTAATTTAATAATAATTTCTCATAAATTCACATAGTCACATAATTAATTATATCATTAATAAATAATGTCAATTTATTAAATTTCTAATTAATAATTAAATTAATTAAATAACATCATGCTTAATTAAATAATTTATTTAATTAAATAAGCTCACATAATTTCATACCTTGATAAAATAAAATTCTCTACATTAATTTAATAAATGTAACACATATGATTAAATTAATCTACCACAATTGCATCAATTAATTATTAAATCTAATAATTAAATCATCGAAAATATTTATTTAATTCAATAAATATTAAAATAAATTTATAAAATTCTCGTTCGTCACATTTTATGGGTTGTTATGTTTATCAGTTTCGTAATTTTTCTGACCTTCAAAATTTCTGGAAAAATTTGAAATGATAATTTGATGAGTTTTCTTAATTGTGTCCAAAAATGGCGATTTTTGGATGTATAGATTAAGAGTTATGAATTTTATGAGAAAAGACTATTTTAAAAGTAACCGCTTATAACTCCTTGTGGTTAACTCCAAAATTGATGAAATTTTTATTGGAAATACATCTATATAATATCAGTGTACTCTGTGAATTTCGAAATTTTTGGATAAAAGTACAATTTATGATAAATGTCTAAATATTCGGCGGTTTTGGCCATATGAAAAATAGTAAATGAGTTTTAAAAATTCTGAGAAAAATATATGTTCAATATGGGACTATATTCTACTAAATCTCAGAAAAGAAATAATTTTGGAACTGATTTGGTATTTTTCATGAAAATAGACTATTTATGAGTAAATGAATTAAATATGTTATGTGAAGTAAGAAAATTAAAAAATAGGATTTTATGGCTTGAGAATCCTATATGAGGTATATACAGATTTTTGATGAGGGTTTTGATTATTGGTAATAAAATCTTATGAGTTTGACATTTTATGATGATTAAATGCATTAATTAGTAAAGTGTAAATAATTTAAATAAATTGTTTATAAGCTTAAGAAATATTATTCTTTCAATATCATTATACCGAAATATTGGTATGTATATTATTGTGGAATTTCAACCTTTTTCATGTCGGGGTTACTATTCATGAGTTACTATTCACGAGTTACTATTCATGAGTTACTATTTACGACAAAATTGGTTTCTTTTTCTAACCAAATTATAGTTGATTTATGAATATTGCTCTTGAAATTAAATCCATGTTTTGATCATATTGTTTTTATTATCATATATAACATTTTTATAACCTTGATGTTGAAATTCTCTTTCGCTTGAGTGTAAAGATGGGTAAATTATTGGTATGATCATGACTATGGGTTCTCTTTGGCCAGTAGTGCAAAGTTGAATTGTTGACTGGTATGATCATGACCATTGAATTTATAATTGAATATCTTTAGCTTAAGTGCAAAGGTGAAATGATCAACATGGTTATAATTATTGTTTATATAAATTCTGAAATGATTATATATTTCTTTGAAATATAAATATATTTGGCCTGCAGTGCAAATATGAATTGTTGATGAATATATTTGGCCTGTTGTGCAATTATGAACTGTTGATGAATATCTTTGGCCTGTAGTGCAAAGATGAATTGTTGATGAATATCTTTGGCCCGTAGTGCAAAGATGACCTGTTGTTGAATATCTTTGGCCAGTAGTGCAAAGATGAACTGGTGACGAATATCTTTGGCCGTAATGTAAAGATGAAATTGTTAGTATGATTATAAATAGGAACTGTGATTTGATATAACCATGATCTTTGATGTTTCAGGTAAAGACATGTGATGAAAATTATCTTCGTCCTGGATGCGAAGAAGAATTTAGAATTACAATTATGATTATGTGTTATTCATATAATTGTGGAAAGGAACTATTGATTAATGTTACAGGGATAAAATATTGTTGGTAGACTTTTAATGTGGAGAAGATAATAGAGTTTATGGTCTATTTGACTCTTCTAATGGATTGCTCGTTCCGCTGCAACTATGGTTGAAAATTTTTATCATCTACCATATGTTCTAAATCTCTGATTTATTACTGTTGAAGGCTATTGATAATTTATTTGTCTTTAGTCATGATATTCTTTACTGGGCTAGTTATGCTTACCCTTCTGTTTCACAATTTCTTTCACGTAATAAGAGTGTAGCTGGGTCGAGCAGGGGTAACAGGGGAATAGAATGGTGGTCATCATTTAGTAGTTATATTTGGTGAATCAAATAGGGTGAGGCGAACCCAACGTTGAAAGGGTGTTTTGTCACTATCATACAAGATGTCTAATGACATACAACCTCGTGTCATCATAAGACAGGATTGTACTCAATCCACTTGCTGAGTATATTTACGAGCACTACCTATATAATCTTGGTGTTTGTTTGAAGTATAATTCTCAATTAGAGACAGTGGAGATAATGATAAGTCAAGAGAAGACTCACCATTAGAAAGAATATGATAGTAATCTTCTTGTTTTTCTTTGGGGTCTATTAGGTCAACCAAGGATAATTCTGTGGACATATGATATCTATCATAACCTAGAAGCATGGCCTCCCATGTACAAAGGTTTCCTTGAGCACTTCCCAAAGATTCTAATTTCTAAAATAGTTTTTGACTATACCTTTATATAAGGTGTCATTGTGAGGTGCTGTCCACGGTTGGGATATGAGTCATGTGACGCCCCCAAAATTAGGTATACATCACCCATCTTGGGTTGTCAGATACATAGTACAGAATACAAATACAACTTACTAATACAACTGTCGTGTACAATACGACAAAACATAAACTGTGAGTTTGAATATAAATATTATCTTCTAGAGAGTATTCATACTCAAAAGGAGTCCTCATTACATTTATTAACACACTATTACATAGAATAGTGAGGACTACTAACTAATACTATCATTCGGACCATCACTCTGTTCCCCGACTTGCCCCAGCTACGTTCTCATTTCCTGAAGAGAACAGTGAAAGAAAGGGTGAGCTCAACTAGCCCAGTAAGAAATATTATGACTAAGATAATGCAGAATAAATTATCATTAGCCTTCAACAATGTTAAACTGATAAAATATAATAGACATCAAGTTTAACTGCCGCGGAACAAACAATCCATTAAAAGAGTCAAGTAGAAAATAAACTCTACTATCTTTTATGATTTAAAAGGTTTTTCAACACTGTGATCGCTGGGACTCAGCTTAATAAAATAATTCACATCATCGAATCACCCCTGCACTACGGCCAAAGATATTCGTATATTCATTAATGGTCATGATCATGCCAACAACTGTCCATCAACGCACTACGGGCCAATGAGGACTTTTACCACATCATTTGTAACATTACGATCATGATTATACCGAATAATCCCAGGTCATAATCATACCAAGTCCATCTATGCACTACAGGCCACAGATGACTTTTAACATTTTATAAACATGAGGATGATGACAATGATATAAGAATTCAATAAAACAAGTTCAAGAATTAATTTATCCAAGAATTAACAACGTCCAAATTGTCAACATGATACTGCTTTGTAGAGTAAAATTCAAGAATGTTTAGAAGAATATTTTCATGAAAAGATACTGGATGAAACGCAATTATCAAGGATATTCCACAAATTTCATGGAGTATAGAAGTCAAAACTTAACCAACTGAGTATAATAAAGAATGGAATAACAAAAGAAATCACCATGCATGCGATAGACCGCACAGACAGGTTATTCCCACAGAATAATAAATAATAGAACCAGGTCCGGCGTAAAACGCACAGATAGGATATTTCAACAGAATAATAATAAAGACGGAACCAGGTCCGGTGTAAAACACACAGACAGGATGTTCCAACAGAATAATAATAAAGACGGAACCAGGTCCGGTGTAAAACACACAGACAGGATGTTCCAACAAAATAATAACAAAGACGGAACTAGGTCCGGTGCAAAACACACAGACAAGATGTTCGAACATAATAATAATAAAGACGGAACCAGGTCCGGTGTAAAACACACGGACAGGATGTTCCAACAGAATAATAATAAAAACGGAACCAGGTCCGGTGTAAAACACACAGACAGGATGTTCCAACAGAATAATAGAAGAATGTCACCAAGTATAGGGTAGACCGCGTATACAGGTTATTCCAACAGAATAATAAGAAATGGAATAACAACAGTTCTCTTCATGAATAAGAAAGAATAACACCCCTTACCGTTTTAAAGAAGAGCTGAAATAAGGAAGTAGTTAAGTAGCAGAATACTCTTCTTCTCTCTCTCTATAGTTTCTCTCTATAGTTTCTCTCTCTAGAGTTCAGTGAATTCGTAAGAAATAATGAAGGAATGAGCTGCTATTTATAGAAAAATAGAATGCATAGTAACTAATCCATGAACGGTCCAGATTAATTACTTTAATCTGACGGTTCATATTTAAAGAAAAATCTTTTAAATAAAATATAATATATTCTATTTATAGAACAACTTTAATAAAGTATTATGTTTTATATAAAAAGATGTTTCTATTTTATTACGTTAATAATACGAATAAAATAAAATGTCATTATCGCTAAATAATTCATATTATTAACTGACAATAATTGAATCAAACTGAGTGACTTCTCACATAAGCATTAATAATCAATACCGTGTGTTACTATGCAACCACACGTATTACTGTACTTTTACTACCGAGTAGTTCAACAGTATCAATGGTAAAACTTCCGCCGTTATTTTTAATAAAATATTTTTGTCGTTTTCTCAATCCGACAATAATTCCGTTGTGGGGTCCACCAATGATTGTGTCGTTGTACGAATATTCTCTGTTAAAACGAATATTCCCCGACCAATCGAATATTATATAACAACTTGCGTACTTTGCAAAATTTATAAATATTACCCACAACTATAACATTATATCAAATTACCTCCATAATATTCAAAAATGATATTTATAGAAAATTCATCTTTATTTATAAAAGTTGGGGTCTTACAACCTCCCCTTCTTATGAAATTTTGCCCTCGAAATTAGGGTACGTACCTGGTATGTCGAAGAGGTAAGGATACCTTGATTTCATTTCAGATTCTAACTCCCAAGTCATTTCCTCAACATCGTGGTTTCTCCACAAAACTTTGACTTGAGGTATAACCTTGGAGCGTAGAATATGTTCCTTCTTATCCAAGATTTGAACAGGAACTTCTTCATACGTCAAATCCTCCGCTATTTCGTCCGGTTCTAACTCAATAATGTGGTTCGGGTCTTCCACATATTTGCGTAACATGGATATGTGAAAAACGTTATGAACACGAGACATACTTGGCGGTAAAGCGAGTCTATAAGCCACAGTTCCTACTCGATCGAGGATTAAAAATGGACCGATGAATCGAGGATTGAGCTTTCCTCTTTTTCCAAATCTCGTAACTCCTTTCCATGGAGCAACACGTAAGAACACATGATCTCCTATATCAAATTCCACGTCCTTTCGATGAAGATCAACATAACTCTTTTGTCGATCTTGTGAGGTTTTTATACGTTGTCGGATCGTTTGAATCTTTTCTGTAGTCATACGTACCAACTCCAGTCCCAACAACGTTGCTTCACCCACCTCATCCCAGCATACTGGAGAACGACATTTTCTTCCATACAATGCTTCGAATGGAGCCATGCCAATACTTGCTTGATAACTGTTGTTGTAGGAAAACTCCACCAATGGTAAGAACTTGTCCCAACTTCCCTTGAAGTCAAAGACACAGAGTCTTAATAAATCTTCTAGAGTTTGAATAGTCCTCTCTGATTGTTCGTCCGTCTGAGGATGATATGCCGAACTAAATCGTAAATCTGTGCCCATAGCTTTTTGTAAACTAACCCAAAATTGTGAAGTGAATCTTGGGTCTCGATCAGAAACTATGGATACTGGCATACCATGCAGTCTTACAATCTCGTTTATGTACATACGAGCAAGACGTTCAAGTGTATAAGTTTCTCGTATCGGTAAGAAATGAGCAGACTTGGTCAATCTATCAACAATGACCCAAATCAAATCTATACCTTGAGAAACCTTAGGAAGACCGGTAACGAAATCCATGGTAATGTGCTCCCACTTCCATTCTGGAATTTCAAGTGGTTGCAATGGACCTTTTGGTACTTGATGCTCCGCTTTGACTCGTTGACAAGTTAGACACCTTGAAATAAACAACGCTATCTCTCTCTTCATATTGCTCCACCAAAATGTATGACGAAGATCATGATACATTTTGGTACTTCCAGGATGGATTGCAAACGGTGTGTTGTGCGCCTCCATCATGATTTCATACTTTAAATCAGGGTTGTTAGGAACACAAAGTCTGGAGTTGACTTGAAGTATTCCTTCTTCATCGATTCTTGCTTCCGACATAGCACCTTCTTGCACTTTCTTCCTCATACGCATCAGCTCCAGGTCTGTAGCTTGAGCAGCTTTAACTTTATCGATTAAAGTTAGTTTTACTCGTATATTAGCCATCATCACATGGGTCCCTAGAGTCTTTAACTCTATCTCTATCCTTTGCAAGTCACACAAAATGGGCCTTTGTGTTGACAATATTGCACTCGTACTTGTATATGATCTTCTACTCAATGCGTCAGCTACCACGTTCGCTTTTCCAGGATGGTGTTGAATGGTATGATCATAATCTTTCAACAGTTCAAGCCAACGTCGTTGTCGCATGTTGAGTTCCTTTTGAGTGAAGAAATATTTGAGGCTTTTATGATCCGTAAAGATCTCCACATTCTCCCCATACAAGTAATGCCTCCAAATTGTAAGTGCAAAGACAACAGCTGCCAACTCTAGATCATGAGTAGGATAATTCCTCTCATATTCCTTGAGTTGTCTTGATGCATAGGCTATGACTTTTCCATGTTGCATGAGAACGCATCCCAACCCTTTGCTCGAAGCATCACTGTAGATGACAAATCCCTCCGAGCCAGATGGTATTGTTAGAACAGGTGCTGAAATGAGTCTCCTCTTGAGTTCTTAAAAACTCTGCTCACATTCTTTGCTCCAACCGAACTTTGTATCTTTCCGAGTCAGCTGAGTCAATGGAGTAGCGATTCGAGAAAATCCTTCCACGAATCTCCGATAATAACCAGCTAAACCAAGAAAGCTACGTACTTCGGTCACTGATTTAGGTTGCTCCCAGCTTTGAATAGCTTCAATCTTTGCCGGGTCAACCGATATTTTTACGACTTGATACTACGTGCCCAAGGAATGCTACCTCCTCCGGCCAGAACTCGCATTTCTTCAACTTGGCATAAAGCTTGTATTCACGAAGCTTTTGGAGTACCAGCCTCAAGTGTTGCTCATGATCTTCATGGCTTTTGGAATAAATAAGGATATCATCAATAAAGACGACCACAAAGTGATCCAAATATTCCTTGAATACCCGGTTCATCATATCCATGAAGGCAGCAGGAGCATTAGTCAATCCAAAGGACATGACTAGGAATTCATAATGCCCGTACCGAGTTCTGAAAGCTGTCTTTGGAATATCCTCAGTTCTAACCTTCAGCTGATGATATCCAGAACGAAGATCGATCTTTGAAAAGAATTGTGCTCCTTGCAACTGGTCAAACAGGTCATCAATACGTGGCAATGGGTACCTATTTTTGATGGTGACATGATTCAACTCCCGATAATCAATACAAAGTCGCATACTTCCATCTTTCTTCTTCACGAATAGCACAGGAGCACCCCAAGGAGAAGTACTAGGACGAATAAAGCCAATGTCTAACAATTCCTGCAGTTGGATCTTTAACTCCTGAAGTTCAATAGGAGCCATTCGATATGGGGCTTTGGAAATGGGTTTTGTACCAGGTTCAAGGTCGATACAAAATTTAATTTCACGCTCTGGGGGTAGGCCAGGAAGTTCTTCAGGGAATACGTCAGGGAATTTATTAACAATAGAAATATCATTCAAAACTGACGTATTTTTGTTTAGATCCGTGACATGAGCTAAGAAAGCTTGACATCCGTTTTTTAATAAACGAATAGCTTTATGGCTTGAGATGACAGCGATTGATTTTAATGGTTTGGTTGCTTGAATTCGCATAATAGGTCGATTAGGAATATGAAAGCTAACAACCTTACGAAAACAATCAATTTTTGCATGATGAGTAGTTAACCAATCAATCCCTAGAATCACGTCAAATGCAAGTATTTTTAATGAAATCAGATCGACAGGTAATGTGTGGGTACCAACTTGAACCAAACAAGACTTATAAACCGTGGATGTAATGAAGGTTTCTCCCAATGGAGTTTCAACAGATAAATCAAAGTCTAATTTCTCCGGAGTCAAATTTAATCGATGAGCGCAAGTAGGAGAAATAAAAGAATGGGTAGAACCGGTATCAAATAAAGTATAGACTTCGTTAGAGTTTATGATAAGCTTACCCGTGATGACCTCATTCGGGTTCCTTGCTTTCTGGGAGGTCACAACAAATGTTCTCCCTTGCACTACCGGTTTTGACTTTTCTGGGACGGCCTTTGGTGTCTCCATCTTGACTGAACTTATTTTTGGTAAACGACAAAATCTAGCTAAATGACCTTCTCTTCCATAATTATAATATGCTTTAGACGGCATCGCGTAGTTTGGACTGATGTGCCCCTCCCCTCCGCATTTGAAACATATGATAGGTGGTCGTTCTCCTTCCTTAACAACGGGTGCTGGTGCTGACGTCTTTCCATCATTGTTGAATCTCCTCTTCTTGAAATGACCATTCTTATTGTTTTGGCCCTGATTACCACCGAAGTGGTTACTATTTCTGGCCTGTTGATTCCCTCCACGCTTGTTGTCACCGCTTCGATGACTGCTCTCACTGGTATTATCATTTTGCCGACTGCTCTCTTTTGGTTGCGTTGACTCGTTATCGCGCTCCACTAACTGAGCCCTATTCACAACATCTGAATACAAACACAGTTTATGAGAAATAAGATGTTGACGTATCTCAGGTTTCAAACCTCGAAAAAATATTCGCGTCATTCGCTCTTTATTATCCACCAAGTGGGACGCAAACCGGTACAACTCAGCAAATTTAGCCTCATACTGCGACACGGTCATATTATTCTGCTCCAATTTGATGAACTCCACCTCCTTCATGTGATGAAAACTTTCGGGAAAGTATTTGTCATTGAACAGCTCTTAGAACTTCTCCCAAGACATCTTCAGTGCGGCAGGTTGAGTACGCTTAATCGATTCCCACCAGTAATCTGTCTCTCCTCGCAACATAAAGGCGGCAAAGGGAACCTTTTGCTCCTCGGAGCATCCCAAGACATAAAATATCTTGGTAATATGCTTTATCCATATTTCCGCTATAAGTGGTTTTGGCTCTCCCTTAAACTCTGGTGGTCCCAGCTCCTTGAACTGTTTAGCGGTGACCGCCCGAGAGTTTTCAGTGTTTCCACATATATTTTGGACAGGAGCCGCTCTCGCCTGCTGTTGCATGAACTGCATAAAATTTCTGAACATTCTATCATTCATCATCTGGTCAGTGTTGTTATTTTCATGAGGATTGTCACCTTCCTGATACACATTATCCTGATTATTGATATGTGGTGAATCAACAGTCGCCTGTGCTCCATTGCTATTCTCAACATTCTCAGATGCCATTTTCAGATACTGCCACAAAATAAAAGTTAATTGATATGTCATATATTATCCTTATATTATGACCGACCAATTAAATACCATACAAATAAACTTAGGTAGGTCATACTAGCAAAGGAATTTCCCGTCTCTCCACTCCTAGTTCTATTCTCACATCTTAGCCAGGGATCATATCCCTAAGCTCTGATACCAACTGTGACGCCCCCAAAATTAGGTATACATCACCCATCTTGGGTCGTCAGATACATAGTACAGAATACAAATACAACTTACTAATACAACTGTCGTGTACAATACGACAAAACATAAACTGTGAGTTTGAATACAAATATTATCTTCTAGAGAGTATTCATACTCAAAAGGAGTCCTCATTACATTTATTAACACACTATTACATAGAATAGTGAGGACTACTAACTAATACTATCATTCGGACCATCACTCCGTTCCCCGACTTGCCACAGCTACGTTCTCATTTTCTGAAGAGAACAGTGAAAGAAAGGGTGAGCTCAACTAGCCCAGTAAGAAATATTATGACTAAGATAATGCAGAATAAATTATCATTAGCCTTCAACAATGTTAAACTGATAAAATATAATAGACATCAAGTTTAACTGCCGCGGAACAAACAATCCATTAAAAGAGTCAAGTAGAAAATAAACTCTACTATCTTTTATGATTTAAAAGGTTTTTCTACACTGTGATCGTTGGGACTCAGCTTAATAAAATAATTCACATCATCGAATCACCCCTGCACTACGGCCAAGGATATTCGTATATTCATTAATGGTCATGATCATGCCAACAACTGTCCATCAACGCACTACGGACCAATGAGGACTTTTACCACATCATTTATAACATTACGGTCATGATTATACCGAATAATCCCAGGTCATATTCATACCAAGTCCATCTATGCACTACAGGCCACAGATGACTTTTAACATTTTATAAACATGAGGATGATGACAATGATATAAGAATTCAATAAAACAAGTTCAAGAATTAATTTATCCAAGAATTAACAACGTCCAAATTGTCAACATGATACTGCTTTGTGGAGTAAAATTCAAGAATGTTTAGAAGAATATTTTCATGAAAAGATACTGGATGAAACGCAATTATCAAGGATATTCCACAAATTTCATAGAGTATAGAAGTCAAAACTTAACTAACTGAGTATAATAAAGAATGGAATAACAAAAGAAATCACCATGCATGCGATAGACCGCACAGACAGATTATTCCCATAGAATAATAAATAATGGAATCAAGTACGGCGTAAAACGCACAGACAGGATATTCCAACAGAATAATAATAAAGACGGAACCAGGTCCGGTGTAAAACACACAGACAGGATGTTCCAACAGAATAATAATAAAGACGGAACCAGGTCCGGTGTAAAACACACAGACAGGATGTTCCAACAGAATAATAATAAAGACGGAACCAGGTCCGGTGCAAAACACACAGACATGATGTTCGAACATAATAATAATAAAGACGGAACCAGGTCCGGTGTAAAACACACGGACAGGATGTTCCAACAGAATAATAATAAAAACGGAACCAGGTCCGGTGTAAAACACACAGACAGGATGTTCCAACAGAATAATAGAAGAATGTCACCAAGTATAGGGTAGACCGCGTATACAGGTTATTCCAACAGAATAATAAGAAATGGAATAACAACAGTTCTCTTCATGAATAAGAAAGAATAACACCCCTTACCGTTTTAAAGAAGAGCTGAAATAAGGAAGTAGTTAAGTAGCAGAATACTCTTCTTCTCTCTCTCTATAGTTTCTCTCTATAGTTTCTCTCTCTAGAGTTCAGTGAATTCGTAAGAAATAATGAAGGAATGAGCTGCTATTTATAGAAAAATAGAATGCATAGTAACTAATCTATGAACGGTCCAGATTAATTACTTTAATCTGACGGTTCATATTTAAAGAAAAATCTTTTAAATAAAATATAATATATTCTATTTATAGAACAACTTTAATAAAGTATTATGTTTTATATAAAAAGATGTTTCTGTTTTATTACGTTAATAATACGAATAAAATAAAATGTCATTATCGCTAAATAATTCATATTATTAACTGACAATAATTGAATCAAACTGAGTGACTTCTCACATAAGCATTAATAATCAATACCGTGTGTTACTATGCAACCACACGTATTACTGTACTTTTACTACCGAGTAGTTCAACAGTATCAATGGTAAAACTTCCGCCGTTATTTTTAATAAAATATTTTTGTCGTTTTCTCAATCCGACAATAATTCTGTTGTGGGGTCCACCAATGATTGTGCCGTTGTACGAATATTCCCTGTTAAAACGAATATTCCCCGACCAATCGAATATTATATAACAACTTGCGTACTTTGTAAAATTTATAAATATTACCCACAACTATAACATTATATCAAATTAACTCCATAATATTCAAAAATGATATTTATAGAAAATTCATCTTTATTTATAAAAGTTGGGGTCTTACAAGTCACATTTGGTATATATTTGTATCCAAACTCACAGCATATGTGTTGTTGTATTTTACACGACAATTGTTGTAATAAAGTTGTAGTTATTTTCTGTACCATGTATTTGGCGACTCAGAATAGGATGGATGGAATAGACCTATTTTGGGGTCGTTACAAAGTACATATAAATTGGTTACTATTTATTATTGATTTGATTACTGTATAATGTTTATTTGGTTGATGTATACTTTTAATAGTAGCCAAACCATAATATAACAGTAATCAAAACATAATAAAGAAGTAACCAAATGGTTATATGAAAGTAACTAGAACAGGTTTTAATGGTAACCAAAACAGAAACAACATGTATATCCAACCCAGTTTAGGCAACCCATGTATACTCTCACATGTACATTTAACACTTGATATATATCATGATACAAGCTTGTAACTATCTGGTTACTACCAAAAAATAAATAGGTTACCCTTCTATGTATGAAAAAATATGTTTTATGTTATGAAAACTAAGTAAATATTTGTTGGTTACTGTTTAATCTGGATTTGGTTAGTATATAATGCTGACTTAGTTAATGTGTAATACTACCATGGTTACTGCATAATATTACTGTGTTTTATACTGATTTTTTTTATATTGATGGTTACTGATTAACTACATTGGTTACCTTCATACATCTGTTAGTCTTTAATTTGTAACAAAGTTATTACTGATTGTTTTGGTTGTAAAATGAATGTAAAAATATTTTTATAATCTTAGCTACTAATTACATATATCTTGGTTACTGTCTAATATGTATTTAGATACTATAAGGTGTTTATTTGGTTACTGTATAATGTTATTGTATTTTATAATTGTTTCTTTTATATTGGTGGTTACTTATTGACTACATTGGTTACCTTTATACAACTGTTAATCTGATTAAATATATTGGTTGATGTATACTATTTAATTGGTTACTGTATAATATTTATTTGGTTGCTGAATAATATTAATGTACACTTGTACTGATGTTTTTTATATTCATGGTAACTTTTAGCTACATTGATTACCTTCATACAACTGTTAGTCTGTAGTTGGTAACAAACACATTATACTAGTTGTTTTTTACTGTAAAATATAATAAAAAATGTGTTTATGTTCTGGTTACTAAATAGATATATGTTGGTTACTGTCTAATCTAAATTTGGTTACTGTATAATGTTGTTATGATTACTGTATAATATTAGTGTATTTTATACTGATTTATTTTATATTGATGGTTACTTATTGACTACATTGGTTACCTTCATACAACTGTTAGTCTTTAGTTGGTAACAAACTGATGCGGTTGAAGAGCAGGCGTGTCAGTTTATGAAAAGATTTGATAGATTTGATCTAGTTTATGTAAAAATTTGATCCAGTGGCAATTTGATAATTTCTGTCATGTTTAGAGTGTCATATTTTGGCATTTTCGGAGCCTAATTTCATTGGAAACGGGTCAACGATCAAAAGTCACGAGCTTTGCTCGTGAACTACGGGGTTTTTTGGTCAAATTCCATCATTTAGGCCTTTAAAATTGCATGTAAAAATGTGGTTTATGTTCTGGTTACTAAGATTATGTAGTTTGGTTACTGTATAATATTGATTTGGTTATTTTACAATGTTTATTCAGTTGTCAGATAATGGAGATGATTCTAGTTGTGCTTTATTTCAACGGAACATAAACAAAAAGAGTGTAGATACAGGAATATATAATTGTTTACTGTTAGTAACCATTAAACACATGGTTGATAACATTTTTGATGGTGTACAGTAACCAAAATTGTTATTGATTAATATTTTGATTTCTGATTCCATCATTAGTTGTCAATATAAAGCAAACATATACATTGAACAATTGGTAACTGTTCTGAAACATTTTTATATAAATTTAGTTACTTATCTAAAATAAAATGGTTACCTCTATATTCATATTTAGTTACCAACTGGACCATTTTTAAATAACTTTTATAACTATGTAATTTAAAAGTATCCATTAGTTAGATAAATGGGAACCCTCACATGTACATTAAACACTTAATAACTGTTCTGATATAAGTTTTTAATTATTTGGTTACTAACAAAAACTAAAATGGTTACCCTTATATATATGCAGATTTGGATACCAACTGCACCTCTCAAACTATTTTTATTTTAATATGAGATCTATAAGTGACCATCATATATATAAATGGAAACTCTCATATGTACATTTAATAATTGATGTTTGTCCTGATACAAGCTTATAACTATCTTGTTACTAATAACAGTAACCATAATGTAACATTTTAAAACAATAACCACATAATTATATGATAATAACCAGAACAGGTTTTAATGGTAACCAAAACAGAAACATCATGTAATGAAACCCAGTTTAGGCAATCCATATATACTAAACAATTACATATTAACCAGAATAAAAAATAAAAGTAACCAAAATTCCACATTAAGAGCACAATAATACTAGCCAAACCATAAGGTAACAGTAACCAAAACATAATAAAGAAGTAACCAAATAGTTATATGAAAGTAACCAGAACATGTTTTAATGGTAACAAAAATAGAAACAACCTATATATCCAACCCAGTTTAGGTAACCCATGTATACTCTCACATGTACATTTAACACTTGATATATGTCCTGACACTAGTACAAAACCATAAAAAGACAACACTTAAAAGATGACGTTTTTATAAAAAATATTGTGGTATTTTTTTTACAACGTTTTTTAACAAAACGTTGTAGATACATATGAAAAAACGTTATGTATTTATAAGGATAATTTGTTGATTTTAAATAGATAACGTTTTTTAAAAAAAAATATTATCTATGTAAAAAAACACGAAGCACAAAAAAAACACGTAAGTTAAAATTTGAAATTAAAACAAGCTAGGACCCTACTATCTCTGTACTTTCTCTCTCTACGATGGAGGTAGCAAAGGAAGCGGCTCTCTCTTGTCCCCAAACTCATCTACCTCACTCATCCTTAACTTAGCTCTCTCCCATTCTCGCTTAATCTTGACTGGAAATCACGAAACAATTGGCAAGGGAATGCTAGTTGTTACCTCTACCCCAGATTTTTAACTCAGGTATGGAAATAAAAGTTAGGGTTTTAATTTTTCCATGACCCATTTCAATCATCTTATAATCTCCTTCATTTTCTTCCTCAGCCACTAATTTTAGCCATATATATCTACTGCGTTCTTGTTGTCTCACTTTCAGTCTTTGCTAAGATAACCAATTTTCTTCTTCATCATTTTTCTTCTTCTGTTTCACTTTTCCTTTAAAGTTGTGATGGTTTTGACGGGGTTTTACACAAATTTGTTTGTGTTTTCGGATGTTGCCTACAAAGTGTTTGTTTAAATGTATAAGAGTGATGATTTCTTAAAAGGTCTGTTGTTACGTCATTGATGTTTACTCTGTTGTACAAGGAAATTTACATTTTTAATGTGTTCTTACCATTTTTCTTGGTCTATAATTATGTCGCAGGAGAGTAAAATACTCAAGTTTTTGGGATTTATCTGGAATCCGTTGTCATGGGTTATGGAAGTGGCAGCCATCATGGAAATCGCGATGGCTCATGGAGGTGTAAGTCCATAGAAATTCATTAGAATTACTTAGTGGAGCATAGTTATTGAGGTGTCTAATTGCGCTGAACTATGGTTTAAAATGCTTGTTTGCTTCTGTAAAATTCATGTGCAGGGCAAGGAGTGGATTTCCATGACTTTCTTGGCATTCTGGTGCTACTAGTAGTCAATTCAACCATAAGTTTAATAGGGGAAAATAATACAAGCAATGCAGCTGCAACCCTGATGGCTTGGTTGACCCTAAAAGCTAAGGTTCGTCTTGTTGCAAAAAGAAATTAATTTGCAATCGATCCTTCTGCACAACTTTTCATTTCCCTGTCCTATCCTACTTGATCATTTATGGTTATGTACTGACATTATCGTTATAGTTGTTCAGCAAATAAAATATCGTGAAGGTGTAGATAATCTTCTTGTCCTACTCACTGGTGGTATCCCCATTGCAATACAAATAGTTCTTTCAGTTACAATAGCCATTGGTTCACATCGCTTATCTGAGCAGGTTCGTAAAGCTATATTGTTATGTTATTCTATGTATTTATAGTTGCATTGCATATGCCTTTTGAAGTGGAATATATTAACTTTTTCATGAAGGGTGCCATAACAAAGAGAAAGAATGCTATTGAGGAAATGGCTAGGATGATTGAGGTATTCTTATGTTTCCAATAGCTTCCTTTATACTTAATATGGCATATGGATAATTTAATTAGCGATCCTCTTATTTTGAAAATTTGGTTCTTATGAGTTATATGGTGTTTGACTGCCTTTGATGACTCTGAAGTTTTCTGTTTATGCATTGCATCTGCAGCAGAAATTCATTTCTTGTCATGAACTTTTGTGTCTTCTTTACGCGGTATATTCTTACCTCTCTTTTCTATTTTATGTATGATGTTAATAAAATTCATCAAGATTGAAATTTGCAATTGTAATAATAATGAGTCTTCTTACCTGATTGCTTGCACTTAGTTTTTGCAAGTTATTATTGGGTTTAATTTTATATATTAATTTTGTTATTGATTATATATAACTATGTGAGATATGTGTACTCATTTATGGTATGATTTTGCAACGTCATTTATGGTGCTGCTACATCAGGGACTATAACCTCCATTTTGAGGTTAATCACTAAAGCAACATTTGAGAATTCAAAAAATGGTCTTTGAAATGGAGCCAGTAAGTTCAAATACTCTTATACCTTATTGTCCTTTTAACTATTAATACAGAATTGCATAAATTTATAACTTTTCTACTGTGTATCGTGGTTAATTTTTCTGACAATAATTCTTTAAAGTAAACATCTTTTAGCAGTCTTACATAATATTTAGCTAATGAACTAAAATTAATTATGGCTTAAAGTAGAATAACAACAGGTAAAAATACACTATCTTTTTTTTAATATGTCACAGTGTAAATTTGGGCTCTACTTGTTTAGCTTTTTTCTAACACTTCATTTATCTGTTTTGACACTATCTGTTTTGACAATTGCTTCTAACAAAGTATCTTGATTCTTATATGTTTTTAAAATCCTCTTGATAAGCCCAAAAGTAAATTAAATTCACATTATTGCTTGCCAAAATATTGAACTATCAAATATCCCAAGTGCATTCTTTACTACTTTTATGATTAAAAAGGGTAGTTGTAAGACCCCAACTTATTATAAATAAAATTGAATTTCTCTATTTATTATCTTGAAATAATAAGGTGATAATTTGATATAATGCTTTGGTTATGGGTGAAATGTGCAAATTTTGCAAAATAAGCAAGTGGTTATAAAATAATCATTGTTGTCGGAGAATATTCGTTTGGTCGTGAAATACTCTTTTTGTCAGAAATATCCGTACGATGGCACAGTCATTTGTGGGCCCCATAACGGAACACTATCGGATGAAAAAAATGACAAAATTGAGTTTTTATAAATAACGACGTAGTAGTTACGTACCGTTAACACTGTTAGAATACCCGGTGGTTAAAATACAGTAATACGCGTGGGTGCACAGTAGCACACGGTATTGCATAGTATTGTTGAGTTATTGATCCTTACGTAAGAAGCTCAATAATTGTTACAGTAATTACTGTTTAATATTTTATTTTATTAGTTCAATAATTGCTGCGTTGATATTTTATATTATTGGTGTTTCAATAATTGTCACTGCACAGTATCTCCATTATCATATCAATAATTCATATTATTTGAATAATATTGTTAGATAACATTATTGATAATATCTAGAAAGTTCTGTCTAAGGAGAGGTTTGGTCACCTAATTGCGCGCCAGTAAGGAGAAATCCTTATTGGAAAGCTCCCTCTTTCCTAAAAAAGACCTAGTTGTCATAATTGTGATTCTGTAATATTATTTGTGAATAATTAATTATTAATTTATATGATAAGAAAATATTTATTTGATGTGGATATAAATGATGGATTTATTTATATGGTTATAAATGAAGGAATTAGTGTTGAGGGATTTTTCAGTATTTTATCGGAATGGAAGTTTTAAAAATCAAAACAGTGTTCTTAAAGTTCTATTGCATGAGTTATAATTTTAATCCGACCGTTGAATCATTGTGATTTTTGGATATGTTATACATATATAAGTTGAGTATATGTCCACAAATTTTGAACCGTTAAAAATTAACGTATGATTTGTTATGAATTTTATGAGGTATTGAAAATCATCCGTTTGTGGATTTCGGATATTTTCGGTTTGGAATTTGAAAAAACTTAAAGCTACAAGTTGTAGAGAATTCGATTTCTTGTGGAATGGACATGAGATTCGAATTTTTCTGATAAAAGGACTATTTTATATGAATTATTGAAGTTACTGATTATTTAAAATATTTTGAAAATTTCTAGAATTGGTGGGCCCCACTTTTGGTTGATGAGAAATGTGCTGAAATTTTATTTTAAAAGTGGTGGATGACAATAGTAGCAGGTAAAGCCATCAGGTTACAGGTCAGGTCTGCTTCGGCGTGCTAGCATTTTTCTATAAATAGGGTGCTGAGTTAGAATGAAAAATCACACCAGAAACATAAGTTTTCTCTCTTTCTCTCTCTATATTATCAAGCGTATTTTGTGAGTATTTAGAGAGTTACTATTCAGTACAAGTTTCATTCAGCATCATATCCGACATTTCATTTCGAAGTACTGTTTCTTTGAGGTAAGGGATGTTATTTTTCGTAAATGATATTATTTCTTTCAATATCATTATGTCGAAATATTGGTCTGAACTTTTTATCAAATTTAGAACTTTTTGTGTCGGAGTTACTATTTACAAATACGGCACTATTCACCGAAAAATAAAAAAAAAATCTTTGTCCCAGATGTCTATTATGGTTACTATCTTTGATTGTATCCTTGTTTTGATCGTCATTCTTGAATTTTTCTCCATTATGTTTTATTATGGAGTATTTTTAAACTTGAATTATCTAAAGTACGAATATCTAAACTTTGTCCTTTTATCGTACTGGATTCGTTCTCTAAAATATTTGATGAATATCTTTGGCCTGTAGTGTAAAGATGAATGATTACCTGATAAATATCTTTGTCCCGTAGTGCAAAGATGAACAGGTGTTGAGATGAACATGACCAACTGGTGATACAAATGAATATCTTTGGCCCGTAGTGCAAAGATGAATATTTGATTCAAGATGTATATTGATTGATGTTACAGAGATAAAATATTAATGATGGACTTTTAAATTCATAGATGATAGTAGATTTCATTCTTTACTTAACTCTTCTAATGAATTGTTGTTTCCGCTGCAGTTGTTGATCTAAAACTTGTTGTCTATTATATTCTATCAGATTTTTTCCTGTTAAAGACTATTTGATAATTTGTTGTATATTATCTTAGTCATAATATTCTTTACTGGGCTAGTTGAGTTTACCCTTTTTCTTTTTGTTTCATTTTTCTTCTCAGGAGGTGAGAACATAGCACGAACTAGCCGGGGTATGGAGTGGTGGTTCAGGATAGTTGTTTTAGCAGTCCTCACTATTTTTGTAAAATAGTGTATCAATAATTGTAATGAGGACTTCTTTTGAGTTTTAATACTGTCTATTAGACAATATTTGTATTTAAACTCATAATATATGTGTTGTCGTATTTTGCACGATAATTGTATTAATAAAGTTATATTTGTTTCTGTACCATATATTTGACGACTCAAAATGAGTGATGTATACCTATTTTGGGGGCGTCACAGTTGGTATCAGAGCTTAGGGATATGGTCTCTGCCGGAGATTAGGGAATAGAACTAGGAGGGGAGAGACGAGTAAATCCTTCGTTAGTGTGTCCTACCTAAGTTTATTTATTGGTCGGTCATAATATAGGAATATTATATGATATGTTAATTTGTCTAAATAACCCTTGTTTTATGGTAGTATTTAAAAATGACAGCTGAGAACGTTAACAATGGAGTAAATGAGACCGTGGAGACACTTTTGATCACCACCCAGGGGAACGTGCAACAGGAAGGCAATATTCCTCTTATAAACAACACTACCGAACAAATGATGAATGATGTGATGTTTAGAAGCTTTTTAAAATTCGTGCAAAATCAGACGAGGGAGACTCGTGTACAAAATACGGGTGAAAATGATAGCATCGTGCGGTTTGTCACAGCCAAGCAGTTTAAAGAGTTGGGACCACCAGAATTTTGGAAAAAGTCGGATCCGATTAAGGCGAAAACATGGGTCAAGCAAATTACCAAGATATTCGATGTCTTGGGATATACGAAAGAACAGAAGGTTCCATTCCCCACCTTTATGTTCCG
Organism: Panax notoginseng; assembly: GCA_016801055.1. Classification (NCBI taxonomy): domain Eukaryota; kingdom Viridiplantae; phylum Streptophyta; class Magnoliopsida; order Apiales; family Araliaceae; genus Panax; species Panax notoginseng. The sequence continues at coordinate 192,462,445 of CM029019.1, read as the reverse complement.
TGGTGAGGCAGATAATTGGTGGGAATCTGTGAAGCGTACCAAGCCTGTCGCACTCAGCATGTCTTAGGAAACGTTTCAGAAGCTATTCAATAATAAGTACTTTCCTGAAAGTATTCGTCATATGAAGGAGGTCGAGTTTATCAGACTAGAACAAAACAACATGACTGTGTCTCAGTACGAGGCAATGTTAGCAGAGTTATCCAGGTTTGCACCTCATTTGGTAGAGAATGAGGAACGAATGACACGGATATTTCTGAGAGGTCTAAAACCCGAGATTCGGCAATATCTTATCTCTCATAAATTTTCTTTATATTCAGATGTTGTAAACAGGGCTCAATTATTAGAGCGAGATAATGAGTATGCTCAACCGAGGGACCACAACCAGGGTCATACCGATGACAGCAGTCATCGGAGCGATGATAACCAGCGCGGAGAAAAAAATACGGACAAAAGCGGTAACCACTCGGGTGGTAATAGTGGCCATGATAATAGGAGAGGTGAGCAAACTGAAAATTTCAAAAAGAGGAGATTCAACGATGACAGGAAGACGTCGGTAGCAGCACCAGCACCAGCAACAAATTCTAGGGGAGGAGAACAACCTCCGGTTAGATGCTACAGATGCGGAGAGGAGGGACATATAAGTCCAAACTGTTCACAACCTTCCAAGGTATGTTTTAGTTGCGGAAAAGACGGTCACATATCTCGATTTTATCCTGTAGCGAAATCAAGTCCAGCAGGGACGGTGGCACCAAAGGCGGATACGGACAAGACAAAGTCAGCGATTTTTGAAAGAGCGTTTGTCATGACTGCCCAAAACGCGAGGAACCCGAACTAAGGTATCACGGGTTAGTTAATTATAAATTTTTACGAAGTCTATACCTTATTAGATACCGGTTCTACCCATTCTTTTATCTCTCCTGCTTGTGCTCAACGTTTGAACTTGACTCCGGAGAAATTAGACTTTAACTTATCTGTGGAGACTTCGTTAGGAGAAACTTTTATCATATCCACTGTTTATAAATCTTGTTTGATCCAAGTGGGCACAATCACATTACATGTTGGTCTTATCTCTTTAAAGATACTTGCATTTGACGTGAGTTTAGGGATTGATTGGTTAACTACTCATTATGCCAAAATTGATTATTTTTGTAAGGTTGTTAATTTTCATATTCCTAACCAACCTGTTATGCGAATTCAAGCAACCAAACCATTAAAGTCAAACACTTTCATATCAAGCCATAAAGTCATTCGTTTATTGAAAAATGGATGTCAAGCTTTCTTAGCCCATTTCATGGATTTAAACAAAAATACGTCAGATTTGAATGATATTTCTGTTGTTAGTGAATTTCCTGACGTATTTCTTGAAGAACTTCCTGGCATACCCCCAGAGTGTGATATTGAATTTTGTATCGACTTTGAACCCGGTACAAAACCTATTTTCAAAATAAAAATCCATATCAAATGGCTCCTATTGAACATCAGGAGTTAAAAAAACCAACTATAGAAGTTGGTACTCGAGCCTCTATCTGGTGACTTCCTTTGTGGAATGCACCAAAGCTAGACTCTCCGTAGGGGACGTCATATTCGTGCGGTGGTAAATTGATAAGCGCCATTGTGACGTGCTATCTAAGATTAGGATATGAGTCACAGTTAAGAGCAATCTAAGTCAGTAATCGAAATATCTAACTTTCTAGGCTTAGCTGGTTACTATCGGAGATTCGTGGAAGAATTTTCTCGAATCGCTACTCCGTTAACTTAGCTGACTCGAAAAGATACAAAATTCGTATGGAGCGAGGAATGCGAGAAGATTTTCCAAGAGCTCAAGAGGCAACTCATTTCGGCACCTGTTCTGACCATACCATCCTGGAAAAGCGAACGTGGTAGCTGACGCGTTGAGTAGAAGATCGTATGCAAGTACAAGTGCGATATTGTCGAACACAAAGACCTATTTTGTACGACTTACAAAGGATGGAGATAGAGTTAAAAGCTCCAAGTACTCACGTGATGATATCAAATATACGAGTAGAACCGACTTTAATCGATAAAGTTAAAGCTGCTCAATCTACGGACCTGGAGCTGACGCGTATGAAGAAAAAGTGCAAGAAGGTGTTATTCTAAAAGAAAGAATTGATGAAGAAGGAATACTTCGAGTCCACTCCAGACTTTGTGTTCCTAACGATTCTGACTTGAAGTATAGAATCATGATGGAGGCACACAACACACCGTTTACAATCCATCTTGGGAGTACCAAAATGTATCATGATCTTCGACATATATCTTGGTAGAACAATATGAAGAGAGAAATCGCGGAGTGTATCTCGAGGTATTTAACTTGTCAACGAGTAAAGGCGGAGCATCAAGTGCCAAAGGGTCCATTGCAACCACTTGAGATTCTGAAATGAAAGTGGGAACACATTACTATGAATTTCGTTACGGGTCTTCCCAAAGTTTCTCAAGGCATAGATGCGATTTGGGTTATTGTTGATAGATTAACCAAGTCTGCTCATTTCTTGCCTATACGTGAGACTTATTCCCTTGAACGTCTTTCTCGTATGTACGTGAATGAGATTGTGAGATTGCATGGTATGCCAATATTCATAGTTTCGGATTGTGACCCAAGATTCACTTCACGATTTTGGTTTAACTTGCAAAAAACTATGGGCACGGATTTACGATTCAGTTCGGCATACCATCCTCAAACGGACGGACAATCGAAAAGGACTATTCAAGCTCTTGAAGATCTATTAAGACTCTGTGTCCTAGATTTCAAAGGAAGTTGGGATAAGTACTTGCCACTGGTGGAATTCTCCTATAACAACAGTTATCAAGCAAGTATTGGTGTAGCTCCATTCGAAGCATTATATGGACGAAAGTGTCGCTCTCTAGTATGCTGGGACGAGGTGGGTGAAGCAACGTTGTTGGGACCAGAATTAGTACGTATGACTACAGAGAAAATCCAAATGATCCGACAACGTAAACAAACGGCACAGGATCGACAAAAGAGTTATACGGATCTTCATCGAAAGAACGTGGAATTTAATATTGGAGATCATGTACTGTTACGTATTGCTCCATGGAAGGGAGTTACAAGATTTGGGAAAAGAGGAAAGCTCAATCCACGATTTGTTGGTCCATTTGAGATTCTTGACCGAATAGGAAATGTGACCTATAGACTCGCATTACCTCCAAGCATGTCTCGTGTTCATAATATTTTTCACATATCTATGCTTCGTAAATATGTGAAAGACCCGAACCACATAATTGAGTTAGAACTAGACGAGATAGCTGAAGATTTAACGTACGAGGAGGTACCTGTTAAGATCTTGGATAGGAAAGAGTATGTCCTACGCACCAAGGTTATACCACAAGTTAAGGTTTTGTGGAGGAACCATGCTATTGAGGAAATTACCTGGGAGTTGAAATCAGAAATGAAAACGAGGTATCCTCACCTTTTCGAAACACCAGGTACGTACGTCAATTTCGAGGACGAAATTTCATAAGGAGGGGAGGTTGTAAGACCCAAACTTATTATAAATAAAATTGAATTTCTCAATTTATTATCTCGAAATAATAATGTGATAATTTGATATAATGCTTTGGTTATGGGTGAAATGTGCAAATTTTACAAAATAAGTAAATGGTTATAAAATATTCATTGTTGTCGGGAAATATTCGTTTGGTCGTGGAATATTCTTTTTATCGGGAATATCCGTACGACGGCGCAGTCATTTGTGGGTCCCATAACGGAAAACAGTCGGATGAAGAAAATGACAAGATTGAGTTTATATAAATAACAGCGTAGTAGTTACCGTTAACACTGTTGAAATACCCGGTGGTTAAAATACAGTAATACGCGTGGGTGCACTGTAGCACACGGTATTGCATAGTATTGTTTAATTATTGATCCTTACGTAAGAAGCTCAATAATTGTTACAATAATTACTGTTCAATATTTTATTTTATTGGTTCAATAATTGCTGCGTTAATATTTTATATTATTGTTGTTTCAGTAATTGTCACTGCACAGTATCTCCATTAGCAGATCAATAATTCATATTATTTGAATAATATTATTAGATAGCATTATTGACAATGTCTAGAAAATTATGTCTAAGGAGAGGTTTGGTCACCTAATTGCGCGCCAGTAAGGAGAAATTCTTATTGGAAAGCCCCCTCTTTCCTGATAAAGACCTGGTTGTCATAATTGTGATTCTGTAATATTATTTGTGAATAATTAATTATTAATTTATATGATAAGAAAATATTTATTTGATGTAGATATAAATGATGGATTTATTTATGTGGTTATAAATGAAGGAATTAGTGTTGAGGGATTTTTCAGTATTTTGTCGGAATGGAGGTTTTAAAAATCAAAACAGTGTTCTTAAAGCTCTCTATTGCGTGAGTTATAATTTTAATCCGACCGTTGGATCGTTGTGATTTTTGGATATGTTATACATATATAAGTTGAGTATATGTCCACAAATTTTGAACCGTTAAAAATTAACGTATGATTTGTTATGAATTTTATGAGGTATTGAAAATCATCCGTTTGTGGATTTCGGATATTTTCGGTTTGGAATTTGAAAAAACTTAAAGCTACAAGTTGTAGAGAATTCGATTTCTTGTGGAATGGACATGAGATTCGAATTTTTCTGATAAAATGACTATTTTATATGAATTATTGAAGTTACTGATTATTTAAAATATTTTGAAAATTTCTAGAATTGGTGGGCCCCACTTTTGGTTGATGAGAAATGTGCTGAAATTTTATTTCAAAAGTGGTGGATGACAATAGTAGCAGGTAAAGCCATCAGGTTACAGGTCAGGTCTGCTTCGGCGTGCTAGCATTTTTCTATAAATAGGGTGCTGAGTTAGAATGAAAAATCACACCAGAAACATAAGTTTTCTCTCTTTCTCTCTCTATATTATCGAGCGTATTTTGTGAATATTTAGATACTTTGAGAGTTGCTATTCAGTACAAGTTTCATTTAGCATCATATCCGACATTTCATTCTGAAGTACTGTTTCTTTGAGGTAAGGGATGTTATTTTTTCGTAAATGATATTATTTCGTTCAATATCATTATGTCAAAATATTGGTCTGAACTTTTTATCAAATTTGAAACTTTTTGTGTCGGGATTACTATTCACGTATACGGCACTATTCACGAATACAACACTATTCACCGAAAAATGAAATATTTTTTTCTTTGTCCCAGATGTCTATTATGGTTACTATCTTTGATTGTATCCATGTTTTGATCGTCATTCTTGAATTTTTCTCCATTATGTTTTATTATGGAGTATTTTTAAACTTGAATTATCTAAAGTACGAATATCTAAACTTTGTCCTTTTATCGTACGGTCGTTTCTCTAAAATGTTTTTCATCATCCTCAGTCATTAATGGTGATAATTGATGAATATCTTTGGCCTGTAGTGCAAAGATGAATGATTACCTGATAAATATGTTTGGCCAGTGTGCAAAGATGAACAGGTGTTGAGATGAACATGACCAACTGGTGATACAAATGAATATCTTTGGCCCGTAGTGCAAAGATGAATATTTGATTCAAGATGTATATTGATTGATGTTAAAGAGATAAAATAATAATGATGGACTTTTAAATTCATAGATGATAGTAGATTTCATTCTCTACTTAACTCTTCTAATGAATTATTATTTCCGCTGCAGTTGTTGATCTAAAACTTATTGTCTATTATATTCTATCAGATTTTTTCCTGTTGAAGACTATTGATAATTTGTTGTATATTATCTTAGTCATAATGTTCTTTACTGGGCTAGTTGAGCTCACTCTTTTCCTTTTTGTTCTATTTTTCTTCTCAGGAGGTGAGAACATAGCAGGAACTAGCCGGGGTATGGAGTGATGGTTCAGGATAGTTGTTTTAGCAGTCCTCACTATTTTTGTAAAATAGTGTATCAATAATTATAATGAGAACTCCTTTTGAGTTTTAATACTGTCTATTAGACAATATTTATATTTAAACTCACAGTATATGTGTTGTCGTATTTTGCACGACAATTGTATTAATAAAATTGTATTTGTTTATGTACCATGTATTTGACGACTCAGAATGGGTGATGTATACCTATTTTGGGGGCGTCGCAGTGGTAGTGATATGTTGGTTGCTCAATTTTATTACTCGAGTGGTATGATAGCATATGGTGTGGTCTTACCCTCTTATGGTTCTTTCTAAAATTCGTAATTTTGCACCTGAATGTGCATTTTAACCCATGAATCATGATGGTCCGAGATTCAGTTAGTCCACCAAGTTGTGGCCTAGTGCTTATCTACTCAGTTTTCCCAACTTACTTCTCTCTTAGTTGTGTACTTTCCCTCAATTGAGCATCCTATGTGCATGAGCTAATTACTTCAGCTAATCATTTATGGAGATGCTAAAGATTAACGAGGAGTTTCTTGGTCGCCCAGTTAATAATTATCTACATTATTTGCTCCATCTAGGATTTGAATCTTCGGTTTCCCTAGATATGAGATAAAAAAAGATTGGAATGTTCATCTTGTGTTTGAATAGTATTAGCAATATGCTCACAGTTGTTGATTTTGAGGTAACAGACTTTGGTGTTGATCTGTCGACTGTTGTTGCCCTTGGGAGCTAATTTAGCTGATTTCTAGTATACCATTTATACCTTCCCTTTTCCTTTTTTACACTTTTATAGTTTGTTTAATGGTTGACTGTCTAGCATCTTATTTGTTTTAAACACAGATTGAACTTCTTGTATATATATATATATAATTTACAAAATTGTTAATGAATCAAACAATTTTACAGGGAAGGGAGAGGGACGGAAATATGGGGATAAGTCGGTTGTTTTAAATTGGTATGAAGTCTTTTTTTTTCTTTTCCTGATTAGAAATAAAAAATCTATATTAGGGTAGAATGAAGTTAAAGGAAATGATTGCATGATGATGATGGCGTATAGTTCTGAATAAGATTGTCATCTATTGAACCAAGGAAAAAGCCTTGCAGGGACGGAACCAAAAAATATTTGGTGGAGGGGCGGGGTTATGTATATTGCAGGGACGGAACCAACGACAAGTTCAGTCTTGTTTCCTTCATTTTGTTTTGTTTTGTTTTGAGATAGATAGAGTATGTATATCCTAGCCGTTGCAATTATTCTTTTAGTTTTATGAATTTTTGCAATCATATATATATATATATATATATATATATATGTAGAATGTAGTTTGATGTTCTTTTATTATTATTGTTGTTGTTATTATTTTTTATTTTTATAAATAGTTATAATGCGAAATTAGTTGACATCAATTGACCAGTATGTTGGTCAACTGTAAAAGCAGTTGTAATGTGCTAATGTTTTGCGAATAACTCTGCTTATTCCAGTCTTGGGACACAACCTCAATCTCTTTGACAGCTGGCTGTGATCTGTTCATGCGTTATGTAACAAGAACTTCAGCATTGGAATACGAGGACTTCAATTCAGCCAAGTTTCGACTCCTTGAACGTGCAGAGAAGTTTGGGGAGATATCTTATAAGGTCTTCAAACTAATTATTTCAAGGATCAAATTGTTGAATGACTGACACTTATCATCCACGAGGACATTATATAAGCACACAAACTCTTAACTGAACTAAATGATGTTGCAGGCTCGCAGAATCATTGCTGTAAGACCCCAACTTATTAATGAATAAAATCAAATTTTTTCTAAATATTATTGTGAATAATAAGGGGTTAATTTGATATAATACTTTGGTTATGGGTGAAATGTGCAAATTTTGCAAAATAAGCAAGTGGTTATAAAATATTTATTTTTGGTCGGTGAATATTCGGTTGGTCGTGGAATATTCTTGCTGTCGGGGAATATTCGTACGACGACGCAGCCTTGTGTGGGCCCCATAACGAAAGCGATTGGATGAAGAAAACGACAAGTATAAGTTGTTTATAAATAACGGCGTAGTTGTTACCGTTAATACTGTTGGAATACCCGGTGGTTAAAATACAGTAGCACACGGTATTGCACCAATTATTGATTCTTACGTAAGAAGGCACTACTCAATAATTGTTACAGTAGTTATTATTCAATATTTTATTTTATTGATTCAATAATTGCTGCGTTGATATTTTATATTATTGTTGTTTCAATAATTGTTGCTGCACAGTATTTTCATTTATCAGATCAATAATTCATATTATTTGAATAATATTATTAGATAACATTATTGGCAATGTCTAGAAAGTTCTGTCTAAGGAGAGGTTTGGTCATCTAATTGCGCGCCAGTAAGGAGAAATCCTTATTGGAAAGCCCCCTCTTTCCTGGGAACGGCCTGGTTGTCATAAATGTGATTCTGTAATATTATTTGTGAATAATTAATTATTGATTCATATGATAAGGAAATATTTATTTTATGTGGATATAAATGAGGGATATATTTTTGTGGTTAAAAATGAAGGAGTTAATGTTGAGGTTTTTGTCAGTATTTTTGTCGGAATGGAGGTATTAAAAATCAGGGTTTTTGAGATAGTTTGCGGGGGTTATAATTTTTAATCCGACCGTTGGATCGTGGTAATTTTTGGATATGTTATACATATATAAGTTGAGTATATGTCCACAAATTTTGAACCGTTAAAAATGAACGTATGATTTATTACGAATTTTACAAGATGACTGGTTCAGAAATTGTTGAATTTTCGGAGTTTATCATTTTGGTGGAAAATTCTAGAATTGGTGGGCCCCACTTGTGGTTGGTGAAGAAATGTGCTGAATTATATTTCAAATGTGGTGGGTGGGAATAGTAGCAGGTAAAGCCATCAGGTTGCAGGTCAAACCTACCAAAATTTTCCTATAAATAGAGGGCTAAGTTAGAATTGAAAATCACACCAGAAACAAGTTTTCTCTCTTTCTCTCTCTAGATTATTGAGTGTATTTTGTGAGTATTTAGATACTTTGAGAGTTTCTATTCATCAGAGCAAGTTTCTTTCAGCCTTATACCGGTATTCCGACCAGAAGTACTGATATTTTGAGGTAAGGGATATTATTTTCTTCTTAATGATATTATTTTCTTCAATATCATTATGCTGAAATATTGATATGAGTTTTTATCAAATTTGGAACTTTTTGTGTCGGGGGTTACTATTCACGTATACGGCACTATTCACGTATACGGCACTATTCACGAATACGGCACTATTCACCGAAAAATAAAATTTTTCCTTTTTGTCCAAGATGTCTATTATGGTTACTATCTTTGATTGTATCCATGTTTTGATCTTTATTTTTGAATTCTGCTTCACAATTGATTATTATGAAGTATTATTGATCTTGGATAAACTGTTATACGAATCCCTACTATTTGTCCTTCTGTCTCATTGGATTCGTTCTCTTTAAGATATTTTTCATCATCCTCAGTCCTAAATGATGATATTACTGAATATCTTTGGCCTGTAGTGCAAAGATGTATAATTACTTGATGAATATCTTTGGCCTGTAGTGCAAAGATGAACAGGTGTTGAGATGAACATGACCGACTGATGATACAAATGAATATCTTTGGCCTGTAGTGCAAAGATGAATATTTGGTTAAAGATGATTATTAATTGATGTTACAGGGATAAAATATTGATGATGGACTTTTAAATCTTAGAAGATAGTAGAATTCTTTCTCTACTTGACTCTTCTAATGGTTTGCTGTTTCCGCTGCAGTTGTTGATCTAAAACTTGTTGTCGATTATATTTTATCAGATTTTTCCCTGTTGAAGACTAACGATAATTTGTTGTATATTATCTTAGTCATAATATTCTTTACTGGGCTAGTTGAGCTCACCCTTTTCCTTTTTGTTCCATTTTTCTTCTCAGGAGGTGAGAACATAGCAGGATCTAGTCGGGGTATGGAGTGATGGTTCTAGAAAGATGTATTAGCAGTCCTCACTATTTCTGTAAAATAGTGTTTGAATAATTGTAATGAGGATTTATTTGAGTGTGGATATTGTCTAGAAGACAATATTTGTATTTAAACTCACAGTATGTGTTGTCGTATTTTGCACGACAATTGTATTATTGAAGTTGTAGTTTGCTTTCTGTACCATGTATTTGGCGACTCAGAATGGGTGTTGTATACCTATTCTGGGGGCGTCACAGTTGGTATCAGAGCTTAGGGATATGATCCCTGGCTGAGATGTGAGACAAGAACTAGGAGGGGAGAGACGGGGAATTCCTTCGCTAGTATGACCTGACTAAGTTTATTTGGTGTTTATTTGGTCGGTCAGAGTATAGGGATAATATATGACATGACTATTAACCCTTGTTTTATGGCAGTATTTAAGAATGGCAGCTGAGAACGTTAATAATGGAGTAAATCAGACCGTGGAGACACCTTTGATCACTACCCAGGGGAACGTGCAACAGGAAGGCAATATTCCTCCTGTAAACAACGTTACCGAGCAAACGATGAATGATGGAATGTTTAGGAGCTTTTTGCAGTTCATGCAAAATCAGACGAGGGAGACTCGTGTGCAGAATACGGGTGGAAATGATAACAACGCGCGGTTTGTCACAGCTAAGCAGTTCAAAGAATTGGGACCACCAGAATTTAAGGGAAAGCCGGATCCGATCATGGCGGAAACGTGGGTCAAGCAAATTACCAAGATATTTGATGTCTTGGGATGCACGGAGGAACAGAAGGTTCCATTCGCCACATTTATGTTCCGCGGTGAGGCAGACTACTGGTGGGAGTCTGTGAAGCGTACCCAGCCTGACGCACTCAACATGTCCTGGGAAACATTTCAAAAACTGTTCAATGACAAGTACTTTCCTGAAAGTATTCGTCATATGAAGGAGGTTGAGTTTATTAGACTGGAACAAAACAACATGACGGTGTCCCAGTACGAGGCGAAGTTTGCAGAGTTATCCAGGTTTGCACCTCATTTGGTCGAAAATGAGGAACGAATGACAAGGATGTTTCTGAGAGGTCTAAAACCCGAGATTCGGCAATATCTTATCTCTCATAAATTTTCTTTATATTCAGATGTTGTAAACAGGGCTCAATTATTAGAGCGAGATAATGAGTATGTGCAACCGAGGGACCACAACCAGGGTCATACCGGTGGCGGCAGTCATCGAAGCAATGAAAACCAGCAGGGAGGAAAATATTCGGACAAAAGCGGTAACCACTCTGGTGGTAATCGTGGTCGTGATAATAGAAGGAGCGAGTCGGGAGGAGATTTCAAGAAGAGAAGGTACAACAATGATAACGTGAAGACGTCAGCACAAACATCAACTGTTTCTAGGGGAGGAGAACGACCACCGGTCGTATGTTACAAATGTGGGAAAGAGGGACATATCAGCCCAAACTGCCCACAACAATCCAAGGTATGTTATAACTGTGGAAAGGAAGGTCATATAGCTCGAGAGTGTTCTGTAGCAAAACCAAGTTCAGCGGGGATGGTGACTCCAAAAGTTATCCCGGATAAGTCGAAATCAGCGGTTCCTGGAAGGGCGTTTGTCGTTACTGGCCAAAACGCGAGAAACCCGAACGAGGTGATCACGGGTAAGCTAATCTTGAATTCTTGCGAAGTTTATACTTTACTAGATACCGGTTCTACCCATTCTTTTATCTCTCCTGCTTGTGCTCAACGTTTAAACTTGACTCCGGAGAAATTGGACTTTAACTTATCTGTTGAAACTCCGTTGGGTGAAACCTTCGTTACATCTACAGTTTATAAATCTTGCATGATCCAAGTTGGCACTATCACATTACCTGTTGATCTTATCTCTTTAAAGATACTTGCTTTTGATGTGATTTTAGGAATTGATTGGTTAACCACTCATCATGCTAAAATTGATTGTTTTCGTAAGGTTGTTAGTTTTCATATTCCTAACCAACCTGTCATACGAATTCAAACTACTAAACCACTAAAATCAGTCACTGTCATATCAAGCCACAAAGCTATTCGTTTATTGAAAAACGGATGTCAAGCTTTCTTAGCCCATGTTATGGATTTGAACAAAGACAAGTCAGATTTGAATAATATTTCTATTGTTAGAGAATTTTCCGATGTATTTCCTGAAGAACTTCCCGGTCTACCCCCGGAACGAGAAATTGAATTCTTTATTGACCTTGAACCCGGTACAAAGCCCATTTCTAAAACCCCATATCGAATGGCTCCTATTGAACTTCAGGAGTTAAAAGTCCAACTACAGGAGTTGTTGGACATCGGTTTTATTCGTCCTAGTACGTCTCCTTGGGGTGCTCCTGTTTTATTCGTAAAGAAGAAAGACGGGAGTATGCGACTTTGTATTGACTATCGAGAATTGAACCATGTCACCATCAAGAATAGGTATCCGCTACCTCGCATTGATGACCTGTTTGACCAGTTGCAAGGAGCACAATTCTTTTCAAAGATCGATCTTCGTTCTGGATATCATCAGCTGAAGATTAAAACTGAGGATATTCCAAAGACTGCCTTCAGAACTCGGTACGGGCATTATGAATTCTTAGTAATGTCTTTTGGATTGACTAATGCTCCTGCTGCCTTCATGGATATGATGAACCGTGTATTCAAAGAATATTTGGATCAGTTCGTTGTTGTCTTTATTGATGACATCCTCATCTATTCCAAAAGCCGTGAAGATCATGAGCGCCATTTGAAGCTGGTACTGCAAAGGCTTCGTGAAAACAAGCTATATGCCAAACTGAAGAAATGCGAGTTCTGGCTTGAGGAAGTAGCATTCCTTGGGCACGTGGTGTCAAAACATGGAGTATCTGTCGACCCGGCGAAGATTGAAGCCATACAAAGTTGGGAGCAACCGAAGTCGGTAACCGAAGTACGTAGCTTTCTGGGCTTAGCTGGTTATTATCGGAGATTTGTGGAAGGATTTTCTCGAATCGCTACTCCGTTAACTCAGCTGACTCGGAAAGATACAAAATTCGTATGGAGTGAGGAATGCGAGAAGAGTTTCCAAGAACTCAAGAGGAGACTCATTTCGGCACCTGTTTTGACAATACCATCTGGTTCGGATGGATTTGTTATCTACAGCGATGCTTCAGGCAAAGGGTTAGGATGTGTTCTCATGCAACATGGGAAAGTCATAGCCTATGCCTCACGACAACTCAAAGAATATGAGAGGAATTATCCTACTCATGATTTGGAGTTGGCAGCAGTCGTTTTTGCGTTGAAGATCTGGAGACACTACCTGTATGGGGAGAAAGTGGAGATCTATACAGATCATAAAAGCCTCAAATATTTCTTCACCCAAAAGGAACTCAACATGCGGCAACGACGTTGGCTTGAGCTGTTGAAAGATTACGATCATACCATCCAATACCATCCTGGAAAAGCAAACGTAGTAGCTGACGCATTGAGTAGAAGATCATATGCGGGTACGAGTGCAATGTTTTTAACACAAAGGCCCATTTTGTATGACTTGCAAAGGATGGAGATAGAGATGAAGGCTCCAAGTACCCACATGATGATATCAAATATACGAGTAGAACCGACTTTAATCGATAAAGTTAAAGCTGCTCAAGCTACGGATATAGAGCTGATGCGTATGAAGAAGAAAGTGCAAGAAGGTGCTATTCCAGAAGCAAGAATCGATGAAGAAGGAATACTTCGAGTCAACTCCAGACTTTGTGTTCCTAACGATTTTGACTTGAAGCATAGAATAATGATGGAGGCACACAACACACCGTTTGCAATCCATCCTGGGAGTACCAAAATGTATCACGATCTTCGACATACATTTTGGTGGAGCAATATGAAAAGAGAGATCGCGGAGTTTATCTCGAGATGTTTAACTTGTCAACGTGTAAAAGCGGAGCATCAAGTACCAAAGGGTCCATTGCAACCACTTGAGATTCCGAAATGGAAGTGGGAACACATTACTATGGATTTTGTTACAGGTCTTCCCAAGGTTTCTCAAGGCATAGATGCGATTTGGGTTATTGTTGATAGATTAACCAAGTCCGCTCATTTCTTGCCGATACGTGAGACTTATTCCCTTGAACGTCTTGCTAGTATGTACGTGAACGAGATTGTGAGATTGCATGGCATGCCAGTATCCATAGTTTCGGATCGTGACCCAAGATTCACTTCACGATTTTGGGTTAGCTTGCAGAAAGCTATGGGCACGGATTTACGATTCAGTTCAGCATACCATCCTCAAACGGACGGACAATCAGAGAGGACTATTCAAACTCTTGAAGATCTATTAAGACTTTGTGTCTTAGATCTCAAAGGGAGTTGGGATAAGTACCTACCATTGGTGGAATTCTCCTACAACAACAGTTATCAGGCGAGCATAGGTATGGCTCCATTTGAGGCGTTGTATGGAAGAAAATGTCGTTCTCCAGTATGCTGGGACGAGGTGGGTGAAGCAACATTGTTGGGACCAGAATTGGTACGCATTACTACAGAGAAGATCCAAACGATTCGACAACGTATACAAACGGCACAGGATCGACAAAAGAGTTATGCGGATCTTCATCGGAAGGACGTGGAATTTAATATTGGGGATCATGTATTGTTACGTGTTGCACCATGGAAGGGAGTTACAAGATTTGGGAAGAGAGGAAAGCTCAATCCAAGATTTGTTGGTCCATTTGAGATTCTTGAGCGAATAGGAAATGTGGCATATAGACTCGCATTACCTCCAAGCATGTCTCGTGTTCATAATGTTTTTCACATATCTATGCTTCGTAAATATGTTAAAGACCCGAACCACATTATTGAGTTAGAACCAGACGAGATAGCTGAAGATTTAACGTACGAGGAGGTACCTGTTAAGATCTTGGATAGGAAAGAGCATGTCCTACGCACGAAGGTTATACCACAAGTTAAGGTTTTGTGGAGAAACCATGCTATTGAAGAAATGACCTGGGAGTTGGAATCAGAAATGAAAGCGAGGTATCCTCACCTTTTTGAAACATCAGGTACGTACGTCAATTTCGAGGACGAAATTTCATAAGGAGGGGAGGTTGTAAGACCCCAACTTATTAATGAATAAAATCAAATTTTCTCTAAATATTATTGTGAATAATAAGGGGTTAATTTGATATAATACTTTGGTTATGGGTGAAATGTGCAAATTTTGCAAAATAAGCAAGTGGTTATAAAATATTTATTTTTGGTCGGTGAATATTCGGTTGGTCGTGGAATATTCTTGCTGTCGGGGAATATTCGTACGACGACGCAGCCTTGTGTGGGCCCCATAACGGAAAGCGATTGGATGAAGAAAACGACAAGTATAAGTTGTTTATAAATAACGGCGTAGTTGTTACCGTTAATACTGTTGGAATACCCGGTGGTTAAAATACAGTAGCACACGGTATTGCACCAATTATTGATTCTTACGTAAGAAGGCACTACTCAATAATTGTTACAGTAGTTATTATTCAATATTTTATTTTATTGATTCAATAATTGCTGCGTTGATATTTTATATTATTGTTGTTTCAATAATTGTTGCTGCACAGTATTTTCATTTATCAGATCAATAATTCATATTATTTGAATAATATTATTAGATAACATTATTGGCAATGTCTAGAAAGTTCTGTCTAAGGAGAGGTTTGGTCATCTAATTGCGCGCCAGTAAGGAGAAATCCTTATTGGAAAGCCCCCTCTTTCCTGGGAACGGCCTGGTTGTCATAAATGTGATTCTGTAATATTATTTGTGAATAATTAATTATTGATTCATATGATAAGGAAATATTTATTTTATGTGGATATAAATGAGGGATATATTTTTGTGGTTAAAAATGAAGGAGTTAATGTTGAGGTTTTTGTCAGTATTTTTGTCGGAATGGAGGTATTAAAAATCAGGGTTTTTGAGATAGTTTGCGGGGGTTATAATTTTTAATCCGACCGTTGGATCGTGGTAATTTTTGGATATGTTATACATATATAAGTTGAGTATATGTCCACAAATTTTGAACCGTTAAAAATGAACGTATGATTTATTACGAATTTTACAAGATGACTGGTTCAGAAATTGTTGAATTTTCGGAGTTTATCATTTTGGTGGAAAATTCTAGAATTGGTGGGCCCCACTTGTGGTTGGTGAAGAAATGTGCTGAATTATATTTCAAATGTGGTGGGTGGGAATAGTAGCAGGTAAAGCCATCAGGTTGCAGGTCAAACCTACCAAAATTTTCCTATAAATAGAGGGCTAAGTTAGAATTGAAAATCACACCAGAAACAAGTTTTCTCTCTTTCTCTCTCTAGATTATTGAGTGTATTTTGTGAGTATTTAGATACTTTGAGAGTTTCTATTCATCAGAGCAAGTTTCTTTCAGCCTTATACCGGTATTCCGACCAGAAGTACTGATATTTTGAGGTAAGGGATATTATTTTCTTCTTAATGATATTATTTTCTTCAATATCATTATGCTGAAATATTGATATGAGTTTTTATCAAATTTGGAACTTTTTGTGTCGGGGGTTACTATTCACGTATACGGCACTATTCACGTATACGGCACTATTCACGAATACGGCACTATTCACCGAAAAATAAAATTTTTCCTTTTTGTCCAAGATGTCTATTATGGTTACTATCTTTGATTGTATCCATGTTTTGATCTTTATTTTTGAATTCTGCTTCACAATTGATTATTATGAAGTATTATTGATCTTGGATAAACTGTTATACGAATCCCTACTATTTGTCCTTCTGTCTCATTGGATTCGTTCTCTTTAAGATATTTTTCATCATCCTCAGTCCTAAATGATGATATTACTGAATATCTTTGGCCTGTAGTGCAAAGATGTATAATTACTTGATGAATATCTTTGGCCTGTAGTGCAAAGATGAACAGGTGTTGAGATGAACATGACCGACTGATGATACAAATGAATATCTTTGGCCTGTAGTGCAAAGATGAATATTTGGTTAAAGATGATTATTAATTGATGTTACAGGGATAAAATATTGATGATGGACTTTTAAATCTTAGAAGATAGTAGAATTCTTTCTCTACTTGACTCTTCTAATGGTTTGCTGTTTCCGCTGCAGTTGTTGATCTAAAACTTGTTGTCGATTATATTTTATCAGATTTTTCCCTGTTGAAGACTAACGATAATTTGTTGTATATTATCTTAGTCATAATATTCTTTACTGGGCTAGTTGAGCTCACCCTTTTCCTTTTTGTTCCAATTTTCTTCTCAGGAGGTGAGAACATAGCAGGATCTAGTCGGGGTATGGAGTGATGGTTCTAGAAAGATGTATTAGCAGTCCTCACTATTTCTGTAAAATAGTGTTTGAATAATTGTAATGAGGATTTATTTGGGTGTGGATATTGTCTAGAAGACAATATTTGTATTTAAACTCACAGTATGTGTTGTCGTATT
This sequence comes from Panax notoginseng, assembly GCA_016801055.1. Classification (NCBI taxonomy): domain Eukaryota; kingdom Viridiplantae; phylum Streptophyta; class Magnoliopsida; order Apiales; family Araliaceae; genus Panax; species Panax notoginseng. Next base: position 192,445,095 of record CM029019.1, on the reverse strand, counting down.
TTGCTCGACAATTGTATTATTGAAGTTGTAGTTTGCTTTCTGTACCATGTATTTGGCGACTCAGAATGGGTGTTGTATACCTATTCTGGGGGCGTCACAATTGCGCAATGCTTAGTCAAGATTTTATTTTTGATGGCTGTACCATTTTGGTGCATGGATGATATGAATTGTTGTTGCACTTCTTTGGCAATTTTCTTATTGTCATGTTGAACAGTTGAGCCATATCTCTCATTCTCTTGAAATACTTACCAGTAAATCCTTTTTGCAGTGAAATGGGTGCCCATTTTTCACCTTGTGGGAGATTTTTAGCTGCCTATGTCGCATGTGTCTTTGCCAAATGTGGAATCTGATGCTGGTTTTCAAGGGCATATTCAGCATGATGTCACAGGGGTTGCAACATCTCCTACAAGACACCCAATAGCAGCTCACCAAGTCATGTATGAGCTTCGTATATATTCCCTGGAGGAAGCAACGTAATGCTCAAATCTCTTGTACCACTGGGTGTATTTTCTTATGTAATCTCAAATGTCTTGCAATGTAATGTTTCTGATGTCCTTTTGTTTACTTAGATTTGGTTTGGTGCTTGCATCCCGGGCAATCAGAGCTGCTCGTTGTTTCTCTATGGAGGTTGTGTGTTAGATGCATTGAAAATGTAACCAATAGCTGTAAAAAGTATACGATATCAAGCTGAGAGTTCCTCCCCCTTATTTCTATATGTGTACTCTTAGGGGTATATATCTCATTTTTAAGTACCCACCATTGGCTTTTGTGATGTGTCTCAGTGCTCTAGGACTTTATGGCAAGTTGGCCTATTACGGCTACAGTTCTCCCATGTCTGAACTTGGTCTGCCCACTCTTTCTGTTAGGGAAAGAGGGTATATTATGATAACTGTGAGTAAAATAACAATGTGAAGCCTCAACTAGTTATAATTTGACACATTATTTTGTATCTACTTTTTTGTAACCATATTTTGTCATCATAGCATTCCTCTAAAATTTATAGTTGTGTATAATAATTGCACTGTGTGCTCATAATTTTTTGCCCTGCGTTTAAATTGTGCTAAATTGTTTGTGGTGCTTGTAATATTAGTGACATCATACTTAAACTAATATAGTTTCTCTTTCCTCCATGTAGCATTGTGGAAACCTCACGATACCTGCAGATAGATTTCTATATGAAGTAGCTTGTAAGCTTTGGAAGGCTCCCAAGTATGGAGCATGAGGTAGATTTTCACCAAAACAAGGAAGATAGAATTAGAAACTCAGTGTGCACAGTTTACGTGAACAGCAACAAGGGAATTATTCTGATCATCATTTAATTTTCTAATCAAGTGTCTTTGATATTGGTTTTACAATAGCATTTGTTTTGTTTATCTGTTTTTGATCGAGGGATATTGTAACTGAAAGTATCAGTTCCTACTGAAGGATGTTGTTATGGCCTTTTTTATATCACCTTTCTGTCCCAAATTTTTGGTATGCTACATGATTTTCCTTTGGATTATTCTGGTTATTAAACAAATGCCATTAGGATTTTTAAAGAACCCATTTCTGTTAGGGAAAGAGGGTACATGTTTGGTTTATTTTATGGATTGAAAAGTGAATTTGAGATGTATATATGGATAGTTTGGTATATATTTTATGGATATAGTAATTTGAAACTGTAAACGAATGGTATTATTGGGATGTATTTTGAATGGTTAATATATTTTGGCTTTAAATTTAAATGAGAATTTAGACCTTTTAGCTATATATCATGGCATTAGCATATTGCAGGTGCATTGGTAATGTAGGTGAACCAAAATTTTTTTTTCCTTTCTTTTTATCTACAACATTTTAAAAACGTTGTGTAAATGTGCCTAAACGTTATTTGATACATTAAACTATAACATTTTTAGCCAGAAAACGTTGTGAAATCATACTTTCTACAACGTTTTCAAGCATCTACTAATTTATGGAAAATAAATTTACAACGTTTTTTTTTTAAAAAAACGTTGTCTAATGTGCTTAACTACAACGTTTTAAAAACGTTGTGTAAGGGTGTCAAATAGATGACACCCTTAACCACGACGTTTTGCTAAATGAAACCGCAACGTTTTTTCTGCGTTGTCTATTTACAGTTTTGTAGTAGTGTGATACAAGCTTGTAACTAACTGGTTACTACCAAAAAATAAAATGGTTACCCTTTTATGCATGTTTGGTTACCAACTGCACCTTCAAACAATGTATTAAACACAACTTAGAAGTAACAAATACGAACTAACAAACAATGTCAAATAATTGATAATATAATCAAATATGTAATCCCATTTACATAAGCTCCAATAAATATTACATACTTACTAACCATAACAAATGGTTATGAATATCCAACAAAAACCAAAGTATGAAACACAATTCAGAAGGACAAGACAACGACAACCGAACTAATCAAAATCTGGTACAAATCTTCCTGAAACTTAAGTTTTTTGACTGCTGCTATTTTCTTCTTCATGGCTGCTTTCATTCTCTAGAAAAGAATTCTGTATTATGAACCTGTGACCAAATAATATAACAATTACACAGTAGCCAAAACAAACTATAAAAAGTAGCCAACATCCCACATTGACTGCACAATAATAGTTATCATATCATAATATAACAGTAACAATAACAATAACATAATAAAGCAGTAACCAAACATTTATATTATATAATCTAATGGTAACCAAAATATAAACAACATATAGTACAGACCAATTTATGTAGTAACCAAACAGTTATATATAATATTAACCAAAACATAATTTAAAGGCCACCAAAATAAAAATATGTAGACCAAAAATATACTAAAAAATAACCAAACAGTTATATTATAGTAACCAAATCATGTTTTAATGGTAACCAACACATAAACAACATGTAGACCAAACTCAGTTTAGTCAATCAATGTATACTAATCAAATACAAGGTAACCAAAATAACATAAAAAAGTAACCAAAATCCCAAATTGAGAGAACAAGAATGGTATCCAAAGCATAAGCTAACAGTAACAAAAAACATATTAAAAGAAGTAACAAAACAGTTATATGTTAGTAACCAAAACATATTTTAATGGTAACCAATATATAAACAAACTTCCCCTTCCTCTCCATAGCAAATTTCTTCAAGTCCTTAACAGAATCACCCTCCGTGATTCTTTTCCTCTTTTCATCTTTCTTCCTTGTATCAACCATTCTATACAAAACATAAAAACAACACAAACCTACCCAAACAATCAATACTCCATTCTGTTAGTAAACTAGTTTAATAGATTATAAATTAAACTATTTAGAAAATACTCACTTGAAATAATAATAAACACCAAAATCGATCAATGGAGAAGAAAAAACCAACTGAATCACTGTGTAACAGCGATAACGAGTAACAACGACAATGACAAACAACTAAACGAAAATGGCGAACAATTAAACGAAGATGATAACGAGTAACGATCACGAAAATATAGAATAAATCACCGAAAACGATTAATAGAGATGAAGAACACACGAACAGAAGAGAGAAACAATAGTTTCAGTATGCAGAACAAGTGTTTGTAACAGAAGAGCCCCAATCAAATGACAGATGGCAGTTATCACGCGTTTCAAAAAAAATTAACCCCATTTTAAGATATACACTAATTTGCCATGTCAGTCCATTAATATTAATCCCTTAAATTAAGGACTCCTAATTGTATTAGTATTGTAAATAAATATGATGAAGTGTCATATTTTTGTAATTATTTTATGGATATATGATTATTGTAATTATTTTAAAAAATATACTATAATATGTAATTAATCCAAAAAATAATTTTTTTACTGAAATATTTTGATCTCCATCTAAAAACGTTCTGATTCCGCCGCTGACATACGATGCTTTAATCTCCTTGTGGTTCTTATTAACGTTCTTAATACTTTATTTATGCTGTTTTGGGGAGCCCAATGATCAATACTTTTAGGCAAACGGTGAACAAACTATTACTTAACATTATTTTTTCTTCTTTGAATTATATAATTGGTCGTTTCTGGATTTTGTTAGCAGCAACAACAATAAATTTTGAAAATTTATCCATCTTCTAAATAAATAAATTTTGAAGATTTATCCATCTTGTCAATTTTGTTCTTCTAAATTTTATGATAGATCAAAGTTGAACACAACAGTATATTTAGATTTGGTTATATTAGGATGAGCTAGCTATATGATTCTTTTTTTTCAATTTTGCATTTTTTGTTTCGATCTACGTGTTTTCTAATTTTTCCTTCATGGGATCGAATTGGGTCTGTGATGGGTTTGTGTTTTTTGATTTTTCCTTCATGGTATCCAACTGGGTCTCTGATTCAAAGGCATGAAAGAAGAGAGAGAAAAGAAAAAAAATGTGAAAAAGGAGAGAGAAAATGGTGACAGAAAAGAGGAGAGAATAGAAAGGAAAAAACTGGAAAGGAGGAGAGAGAAAATGGTGGTCAAAGAAAGAGGAAGGAAAATGGTAGTGGTGTATTTTTTTAAATCACATAGGAAATTAGTTCTTTTTTTTCAAACAGCCACATGAAAAAATTGACTTGATTTCTTAACTTCCGTGAGCCAATTTTGACGGATAGGCCTGATTAAAAATTTTTAAAAAGTACAATAGGTTAATTATATTTTTTTAAAATACAGTGACTCAACGCTTATAACTTGACGAACACAGTGGACTAAATATACTTTTTGCCATTTTAAAACTCACAAATACGGGTAAAAATATATTTTACCCCTACTCAAGTTGACACGTTTTGTGTAGTAGCCCACTAAAATAAATAAAAAAAAGTACAATTAGAAAATTGAACTATTAAAAAAAAATTGGTATAAAAAATTAATAAAATAAATGTTAAAATGAGACTCGATATTACACATAAGTATTTTTTAGCTGTATGTCGCTACCATGTTATAAATTTTTGATGTGGTACTATCAATTAGATGTAATAAAAAAAATAAAAGTTTAATCCCTAATTGAAAAAATTAATAATACAATCCCCAAAGTAAAAAAATCAAATAAAAGAAAATTCATGATATTAATCCATATTCAAGCCTATATTATATTATATAATGAGTTAAACAATTTTATTATGATAAATAATAAAAATTATTATTACAATTCAAATTCTTTACTTTTTTTTCATGAACTTAGGGAGAGTGTAAACCTCTAACGTGTCTGTATTATTGTATATAATTTATTCAATTTTTTTTAATAATAACTAAGATTTAAATTATTAACTCGTGTATATTTTAGTCAAGATTTTAAAATGAATAAATAATTTGAGCTCGATTCGTATTTACTTGAATAAAATTTCAATTCGAGCTCGACTCAAAATATAAATAATTTAAATATAAACAAATTTTAAAATTTGATAAATTACTCGAAACTTTTCAAATTGTAATTTTCAGATTATATTCGTTCAAAAGATTCAAACTGCTCGAATTCGATTCAAAAATTCAAAATCGTGTTAGATTTAATACGAATTAAACGAGTCTCAATCAAACCTTAAACCTTATTTTGTACTTCATAAATTTTATAAATTATGTCCGAGTAACTTTAATTCTTGGTTCGAGTAAGTTAATTTAGACCTAAAGTCTTTAGGATTACGTGTTGTAAATTACTCAAAATCTAAAAACAAAAAAAATAATATCAAAAATACTTCGGTAGAAAATGACGGGACATATCAGGCACTCAAGCATAAACCCTCTCTATATATGGTCGTTCCTCTTCGTCGGAGGCCAAATCGGTAGCAATGTCGCAAGAATACGGCGAAATTTACGTAAACCCTCCCCATCCGGCAGTAGCTGAAGATCTGAACCGATACGCGAAGGCGAAGCGTCCGCGCGATGACGGAGACGCAGTGGCGGAGGGAACCGTCGGTGAGGTTCCGCCGCTGAAGCGGCGGGTGGTGTCGCCGCAGGACGTGTTGTATCGAATAATGCTACCGTCTAGACAGATCGGGAAGGTAATTGGGAAAGAAGGAACTCGAATTCAGAAGATTCGTCAAGATACCAAAGCCGCCATCAAAATTGCTGACGCCGTTTCAGTCAGTACCTTTTATTAGCTTGTTTTTGGGTTTTATACATTTATATCTGTAACTAAGTGTTTGCAGAAAGTTTTTAATTTTCATGTGTTGATAAAAGCTACTACCTTGTCCCAGATAAAGAGTTCCATTTACAAATTTTTTGAAAGGATATATATTTTTGCTCCATCTTTTCCCCAAATTTAGAGGGTTTTACTTCAGTGATTGCATGATAATGAGATTGTGATGGTAAACTTGGTAAATTAGTGTCATTTTGTACTAGCATCGAAAGAATAGGACTCTTATTTTGTAACAATTTTTTCCCCCAAATGGGACTCTTTGCTCAAGTCTCAAGGAAGTCTTTTTACTTGAATGAAAATGTACTCCTGGTGGTCTCGTAAGTTATTAGGTCTTCATTTCAAAAGTTCAACTTTTAATTCCAACAGAAATTGTTGATATCAGAGCAACTGCTGAGTTGTGTGTTTTACTATGGCTATGTGCATATATATTTACTTTAGATTGTTTGTTAGCTAATCTAAGAAATCTTTGATAAAAATAAAGGATGGAAATTTGGGTAACAAAATTACCAAGGCTCACATCATGAAGAGCTTAAAAGAACAAAAGGCAATAATGGACTAATTTCCTAGACAGAATTTAAAGTGAATATTTCCAAATGACTAAATTTACTTTTTAATTTGAACCTTCTTTTCAGGAGTTGCTATTTCTTGAGAATTGAGCCTTTTGTTGACGGCATCATTTGTTCGAATTTTCGAAATTGAACTTAAACTTTTAATTTGATTGATACATGCGTTGGATTAGGGAGCATATTATTTAGAGCAGTGAGGTTTCTGTTATATACTTTGACATTTTCCTGTGGTCAAACTACTATAAGAGGTATGTTTATGTTTTTAGCCCAAACATGATGCTTCAGAAGTATAAAATGAGAAAAGCATTCATGCAAGCTGTTTCTTTTGACATGACTAATTAATTGAAGTGGTATTGTACTTAAAGATTTTAATTTGATGGATCTTAAATCCTTTCTACCTGTCCAATCACTCCGCTCTCTTTTATGATGGGTAAATTTCTCTGCCAGTATCCTTGATTGTCTGTAGACTGAAAAGGTGGAAATTCATATTCTTTCGTGTAATTTGCAGCGACATGAAGAGCGTGTAATCATCATAAGCTCCAAAGACAGTGAGGACATGTTTACTGATGCAGAGAATGCCCTCCATCAGATAACCAGTTTGATCCTCAAGGTGAAATGATATTCCAAGACTTTTTAAGTTATAATCTAGTAACAGTGTGATGCTTATATCTAATCTAATCTTTGTTAATTAGTGTGCCATGTATTATAGTTGCCTTCATCTTTGGTGTGTCTGATGCATGTAAATGTGTTCCCCTAATTTAAGCTGCCAGTTTTTGTTTCTATTGAGATTTTGGTAGAGCGGAATGGAACCTAATTGCAACACTTCCTCTATTGAGCAGATGGTTTATATTTGTATTGTAATGGTCTATCAAATATGGGCATCTTTTGACCTGTGCAGAAACACGGGAGTTTTACTCTCTAGCCTGTTTGATCAATGCCATTTACTTTTTCCAGTTAGCAAAAATATTTAAACACGTAGTGTACCCTTCTTGTTGGAGTTTCGGAAACATGTTAGCTTGGAATAACCTTCAAGCTAAGAACAGAAATTGAAAAACAGAGCAAGAACTGAATATACTAACTAAACTTTTATTATTACTCAAAGTTATGAAATTACATCAACAACTAATGTATTTATATACACTGATAACCGACTTGGGCTTTCTATAAAATGACCCAAGGTAATACATCAAATCCATACATCCTTGGTATTGGCTGTCATACTTAAAACTTCAACCACTCTATTTCGGAACATCAATGTAGGAAATGCTGCAACTGTTGTTACTGTATGATTTACTTGGACTTGAACCTTAGCTTGATTATCTGTATTACGCCTCCCACAAGTTGAAGGCATACAGGGGTTATGTAAGCCCAACTTGGAAGCTAAATACCAATGACTGGTGCTCCTTAATGCTTTAGTCAACAAATCAGCAACTTGATCCTTAGAAGAAACCTTAAGAGGTTGAATAATACCATCTTGCACCTTTTCTCTAACAAAATGACAATCAATCTCTATGTGTTTAGTACGAGAATGATAAACATGATTAGCTGCAATGTCTATGGCTGCCTGATTATCACAAAATATAAGAGTTGGACCATGAAAGGGAACTTGTAAATCTCGTAATAAGCTGTGCAACCACAAAACCCCACAAGTAGTAGTAGCAAGAGCACGATATTCAGCTTCAGCAGAACTACGAGAAGTAACAGATTGCTTTTTAGATTGCCAAGAAACAAGAGAAGTACCTAACATAAGACAGTAGTACCCAGTAATAGATCGTCGACTGGTGGGACAACCTCCCCAATCATTGTCACAAAATCCCTTCAAACTCAAATCAGTATCTGCAGAAAATAAAAGACCTTGACCAGCTGTGCATTTGAGATATCTTAAAACTTTGTGAGCAGCTTCAAGATGTTTTTGTGTAGAAGACTGCATGAATTGACTGAGCAATTGCACTGAATAACTGATATCTGGTCTAGTAAATGTGAGATACAAAAGCTTTCCCACATAACTGCGGTAAGCAAATGGATTATCAAGAAGAAGTCCAGAAGAATCATTATCATGTAGTTTGATGTGTTGATCAAGTGGAATGGTAAGTGGCTTGGCATCTAACAGATTTGCAGATTGCAAAAGATCTAAAATAAACTTCCTTTGACTAAGAAAGATACCAGCCTTGGTCCTGCTAACTTCTAAACCCAAATAATACTTAGTTTCTCCAAGATCTTTTATACTAAAACGAGTATCCAACATAGCCTTAAGCTGAGTCACCATCAATTTGTCAGTACCTGTAATAAGAATATCATCAACATAAACAACCACTACCGTAAACAAACCAGCCGTGTGATATGTAAACAAGGAGTAATCTGCCTTGGATTGAGAAAACCCAACTTGAAGAAGGGAAGTAGTCAACTTTGCAAACCATTACCGAGAAGCTTGCTTTAAACCATACAAAGATTTTTGCAATCTGCAGACAATTCTTTTGGAGCTGGAGGGAACAATATACCCTTGTGGCAAATCCATATACACCTCCTCCAACAAATCTCCATGTAAAAAAGCATTATTGACATCTAATTGATGAACAATCCACAGTTTAGCAGCTGCAATAGCAAAAATACACTTGATGGTAACCATTTTAGCCACATGTGCAAAAGTGTCATGATAATCGACTCCTTGTGTATAACCTTTGGCCACCAAACGAGTCTTTATACCTTTCAATGTGCCCATTAGCATGATACTTGACTTTGTAAACCCATTTACACCCAACTGTTTGCTTGTCAACAGGTAGTTCGACCAAATCCCAAGTATGATTAGATTCAAGAGCATCAAGCTCTTTATTCATAGCTGTTATCCATTGTGAATCTTTAACAGCTTGATGAAAATAAACAGGCTCCTTAACAGCGGTAAGATGTGCAAGAAAATGCTGATGGGAAATTGCAAAATTAGAATAAGATAAGTAATGATCAATATGATGTTTGGGGTGATGGTTGCTGATAGCAGCTGAAGTAAAAACAGTAGAAGACGATGGTTGTTTCTGTGGGTCAGAAATATCATAATCATTCCACCAAGATGGCCTTTGTGTATATCTAGAAGAATGTCTAAGCACTGGTTCATGAAAACCAAGTACTGCACTGTCACTGTGATCAACTGTTGCACGAGTAGGAGAAGTAGAAGGAACTGATCCAGAAGAAACATTCTGATCCTGATTTGGAGAAGTAGAATCAGAAGTAGTGGGAACTGAACCAGAAGAAACATTCTGATCTTGAGAAAACCAATTTGGTTCATAATGAGTATCATGAAGCCAAGACAGAAGATGATGAGGAGCCTGAGAATTGTTAGACTGTTCTAAAAAAGGAAATATTGTTTCATGAAAGACAACATTTCTAGAGACAAAAATGTGTTTTGTGTGTAGATTTAAAACTTTATAACCTTTTTGCTATGTGGATACCCAAGAAAAACACCCCGAACAGCTCTAGGTGCAAATTTGACATCTCTAGGTGCAAATTTGTTGCCAGAATGAATGGAGGCATAACATAAACATCCAAAGACCTTTAAATGATCATAATTTGGAAATTGAAGAAACAAAATGTCATGAGGAGTTTTAAAATATAACACAGGTGTGGGCAATCTGTTTAAAATGTATGTTGCAGTAAGCATTCCCCCCGATACTGGATAGGCAAACCTGCATGAAACCTTAAGGCTCTGGCTATCTCCAATAGATGTCTGTGCTTTCTTTCCACTCTTCCATTCTGTTGAGGAGTATCTACACAGCTACTTTGATGAATGACACCATGAGATGCCAGAAAAGGAGAGAGATACTGATTGAAGAATTCACTCCCATTATTAGTTCTGAAGGTTTTAACTGAGGTATTGAATTGATTTTGAACATAGGAAAAGAAATCAAGAAGAGTCTGAAAAACATGTTGTTTGGTAGGCATTAAGAAAATCCATGTGGCCCTAGAATAATAATCTACTATAGTAAGAAAATACTTGCACACTTTTGTTGTTTCAAAGGCATATGGGCCCCAAACATCAACTTATTAACTGAAAATTAGGAAAAGAAAGCTTACATTGCGTAGAAATAGGACATATAGGACAAGTTTTGTTACAAGTGCCAGACACAAAAGAGGTGATACATGGAATTTTATGTAGAACACTAGTAGAAGCATGACCAAGCCTCATGTGCCATAATGCACTAGTTTTATTTATAAAACTAGAGTTAACAAAATTAACAGAAGATTGAACAAAAGGTTGAACACCCACAAGATACTCAAGTGCTGCAGTAGATTGAGGTATGTTCAGATGATATAAACCTCTATGCTCAATACCAATGGCCAGAATTGTCATCTGGTTCTGGGCCTGAAAAGGCATTGATGTGAAGAAAATTGAATTGGACAATTTGAATCCTTAGTTAACTTGGTGACAGACAACAAGTTGTAGTTGAAATTTGGTACAAATAGAACATTATGTAGAGTCAGTAAAGGAGTCAAGATAACAGTGCCAATCTTGTTCACTGGAATAGTATTACCATTTGGCAAAACAGTTCGGATTGGTTGCAACAAGGTTTTGACATTATGCATAACATCTAATTGTGCACACATATGATTTGTTGCTCCTATGTCAATAATCCAAGAGAATTTGTTGTATGTGGTAGAAGAAAACATGGAATAGACCATACCTGCAACATGATCTTCTGGTGACTGAGCACCTTTATTACTCATGAGCATATGCATCATGTGATTCATATGAGCCAACTGAGATTGCAGCTGTTCCATTGATATGTGATTGTCCATAGAAGGTCAACAAGACATTCCTTGAGCTGCTGGTGTGGGCTGATAACCAGCAGAGGTCACATGTGCTCCTGGCTGAGAAATAGATGTGGACATCATGTTTGCATTGCTTGTATACTGTTTGCCTTTTGGAAAAGGTCTAAAATTCTGACCATTGCCATTAAATTTTCCTGTCTTCTTCTTTGGAGGATATCCATTCAACTTGAAGCATGTCTCTCTGACATGATTATCTCCATTACAATAAGTGCACTTAAGAGGTTGCTTAGGAACAGTACCCTGGTGACCATGTCCATGACTCACATGTTGTGCAGAAAACTTCCCTTCATTATGAGTAACTAGAGTTGTTGGATGAGCTTGATTTGTACTGGTAAACAGACTAATACTATCAGTAGGAATATCAGTAGGAATAACATATCCTTGTCTAGCCTTTTCATCTTGCTTGACAAATGCAAAAGCCTGAGATATAGTAGGCAAAGAAGACATCATCAAAATCTGTCCTCTAACAGTAGAGTAACTTTCATGTAATCCCATCAGAAAATGTAGCAATTTCCTTCTTTGATCCCTTTCTTCTTGCACTTTGTGTGTTCCACAAACACAACTAACAGTAGGTTCCAAAACTGCATACTCATCCCTTAAGTTCTTAAGCTTGTGATAATAAAGTTCAACAGATTTATCTCCTTGTTCAAAATTGTGAGTGTCTTTTAGGATTTGATAAATTATGTGTCCATTAATTCCTGAAAATCTTTCACTGAGTTCATTCCAAACTTCAGAAGCCGAGTTTACAAAATTCATCCCATCACTAATGTCATCATTCACAGTATTCAAAATCCAGGTTATAACCATATCATTCACTCTCTCCCATTGAGCAAATAAAGGAGAATCCTTAGCAGGTTTTGAATAGCTTCCATTAACTAGAACAAACTTATTTCTAGCACTTAAAGCTATTTGCATAGATCGTATCCATGAGGCAAAGTTATCTGCTCCTGTGAGCTTTTTTGATATTATAACTAATGCCGGATGATCATTGTTATGTAAGAACAAAGGATGAGTATTCGAATCTGTCGAAACAAAATTAGCAGTGTGACCTATTGATGTGTGATCGCTACTGCTTGACCCTTGTTCATGATGTTGATTAGTTTGAATGTTTGATTGAACCACAGTCGCATAACTAGGATTCACCATATCTGTAAGAAATGAAATTAGATCTGAAACCAGAACTAAACAAGAAGAAAATCTGATATAGAAAAAAAATTTGACGGAAAAACTCGACGAGAGATGACGAGTGACAATAGATGAAGAATTTGAGAATTTGATTCAAAAGAATTTGGATCTTATGTATGAATCCTGCAGAAGCAATATAAACTGATCATGATCTGCTTTGATACCATGTTAGGTTGGAATAGCCTTCAAGCTAAGAACAGAAATTGAAAAACAGAGCAAGAACTGAATATACTAACTGAACTTTTATTATTACTCAAAGTTATGAAATTACATCAACAACTAATGTATTTATATACACTGATAACCGACTTGGGCTTTCTATAAAATGACCTAAGGTAATACATCAAATCCATACATCCTTGGTATTGGCTATCATACTTAAAACTTCAACCACTCTATTTCGGAACATCAATGTAGGCAATGCTGCAACTGTTGCTACTGTATGATTTGCTTGGACTTGAACCTTAGCTTGATTATCTGTATTAAAACAAATGGAAAAGGGAATAGAGTTGGGTGAAATAGACATATATGAGGGAAGGAAGCTATATTTCTCCTCTTTGTTGGGATATCTCGGAGGAAAGAAGGAAGGATAGGAAGGGCATTCGTCACTTTATATTGGAAATAGAAACCCTAATTCTAGTATAACTAGGAGACCTAATTCAATAGGGAAATAAACTTAAGGAAATAAACTCCTAATTTCTACCTTCTATAAATAAAAGATCTATTTTTATTACAAAACTAAATATGTAGATCCCTTAAAGTTTCCTAGCCAAATTACAGTCAATTTATCCTTAAATAACAACTTAAAATGATTTTCTAATAACCCTTTGCAATTTCCCTTTATTCTGTTCTGTTTCATTTAGTATCTCTTTAAGGGTTTATTCTTTATTGATGGAATGGCTTTTTCTTCTGTTGTTGTATAGGATGATCGTATTGATCGTGAATCACTGAAAATTGGTGTTGGGCATGTGGCAGCAAATACATTGAGACTTTTGATTGCTGGTACACAAGCAGGTGGTTTGATTGGAGTGTCTGGTCAAAACATAGAGAAGCTAAGGAACTCTTCTGGTGCCACTATTACAGTTCTTGCTCAAAATCAGCTGCCCTTGTGTGCATCTGCTCATGAATCTGATCGAGTAGTACAGGTGAGCATGTGCTTGTTTTCATCCACTATATAAGATGCAATAATTGCAGTACAATTTTGATGAAGAAATTTTATTTGAAGAAATGAAATGATACAATAGACGAGGAAAGAAGTCCACTCTCAATAAACTAAAAAAATATGACCAAAAGAGCACTTTAAAAAGTGCAGCACTCCAATTTCTACAAAAATAAGTCACAAACTCACATTGATACCTTAAAAAGCCCCCATAGCAAAAGCCCAAAGAGAAGCAAGAAAAATAATCCTATCACTCGACAACTTTAAAGATAAAGCAGCTTCCTCTAAACAATCTACCATTAGATCCATTTTATTCACTCCAAACTTTCCATAAAATAGAAATGAAGGCATCCTAAAGTAATTTTTTGGTATCCCTCTTACTTCCAAATCCTCGAAATGATCATTTGTTGTTCTTCTTGCTCTCCTGCTTGTATGAAATATAAATTAGGATGACTGGATGATGTTGATTGAGGAACCCTGAAAGGAATACAGTTAGCAACTAAATTTAATAACAGGATTGAAGAGTAAAATCCTATTAAACAAAATCTACTGGACTGATTTTTGCTAGTGATTTATAAGCAAGTAGCTCAAACTGTGACTTAAGTCATACAACAAAGCTAAGCATGAATGCATGATATTTAACGAGGTTCAGGGTTCTATCTTGTAGAAATTAGGTACTGGCTCTTGTTTGTATTAAGGCCAGGTGATGCTCCTCTCCCACTGCGTGTTATGAATGAACTATGTTTTATCATATTCTTACTTAAAATGTTTTCATTTTCCCTTTTTATGAGAAATGGTGGATGTATGTTGTAAAAGCAGATATCAGGCGATGTTCTGGCTGTATTGAAGGCTGTGGTAGAGATTGGATGTCAACTAAGGTTTGACATAAATTCGATCAACATCTGTTGGATAATCTCATTTTTTTAGCAATCATCATTTTGTAACTTTGTTTCTAATGTGTTTGTCAATTTTTGATTTGTTTAGGGATAACCCACCTAAACAAGTAATTTCCATAAGCCCGTCTTATAATTATGGTTTCCATCGACCACCGCAACACTATGTGGACCCGTCGTCAGGTTATTTATGCCTTTAAAGCAAAATTTTCGTGTTCTTAAACTGCTGCAGTCTGCTGCTGTGTAAAATCTTATTATTTTCTTATAACGACATCATCTTTAGGACAACCAATCTTGCAGCTGAATATGTAACGATGGACATGATGATTTCGGAAACAATGGTTGGTGGGTTGATTGGGAGGTGCGGCTCTAACATCTCGCGGATCAGAACAGAGTCTGGAGCAACAATCAAGGTTTCTAGATCAAACTCTTTAGCTACTTGCTCTAAAAATTGGAAAAAAAAAGATAAATTACTTCAGCTAATTTGAAAATAATTGCTGCTTGAACATGTTGCTATGTGAAACAAATTTTATCATAGTTGACTTTATTTACTCTTATCATCAAGTGGGAGAAGATCTTAATTATTTTGTGCTTTTGCCATTATTTCAAAGTCTAATAGTCACTTGACTCACTTGGTCCCAATTAACAAGTCCTTTCTTTGTTGGAATCTGCCAATATCTTAAGCTAAGAAATCTTGTGACATTCTAAATATTCTATTTACATTATGCAATATTTAAATAGCCCTTTCCCTGGGTTAGATGAAATATGAAGTTGTGTATTATCATTCTCATGCTTGTCTTATACTTGTTTCAGTATATTCTGAATCTACATGGAAACTACTGTTCCGAATTTCTTTTTAGTTGCTTATCTTTGTGTCTTTGCAGGTGCATGGGGGAAAAGGTGAACAAAACCTTAGGCAAATTAATCTGGGTGGTAGTGCTCAACAGGTTAAACACCCCTCTGCCCCCTCTTATGTGTTTCTGTTTAATTTCATCAGCTGTGGTTGCATAAACTGTATAGAGAGGTGGTTTTGACTTTCTAGAGTTTGTCCTCAATTATGGGATGTGATCATCAATGCAATGTTTTACCTTATATTTTTTAAGATCTATAACTTGGTCTTTTTATTTATTTTTCATTACTAGTATTGGATGAAGGGATATTTATATTTAAACCATATGTTTTTATCTAATGGCAAATGTATGTCACACCATCACTCAAACTTGACAGTTTCCCTGTAGCAACTTTCTCTTCCTCTCTTGCAGGCACATATCCCCATCCGCCAATAGGGAGGTTTGCTGACTATGGGCAACTCTAGCCATGCAAGAAAAATATTGGAAGAGACCAGTAAGCAAATATTTCAGCTCTTACTCCCCTTCCTCACCCCCGAGAAGAGGGAGACAGAGAGCACAAAAAACAAAAAAAGAAGAGAAAAGAAAAACCCGAAGTTATGTAGAATTCAGAACCACACTTAAAAGCTGGCATATCCATTGAATGGAGCTCAGATTTTTTTTTTTTAATTTCTAAAGTTAAAGTAATTATATTAAATTGATGCCAACTGGTGGCATTGCCACAGTAACACAATGTATACAAGTTGGGAATTTTTTTAAAAACCCTGAACAAACTCTGTAAAGCACCCCTATTATCAACTTGATCTCTAGATCCCCCCTCCCCTGTATCGACCTCAGTTCGAAATTAATGTTCATGTAACTTGTCAAAATAAAAAAAAATTAAAATAAAAGCTTACATGTACTGCTGAACATCGAAACCAAAATATAAAAGAATTAATTGTTTGTCCTAATAATATGCTGAAAAGATATGGAGATACTTATATTGGCAGTAGCGTTCTTGCAAACTAATCCAACTAGAAAAAATGTTGATAATTTAAATCTGTGAACGTTTACTTGTTAAAATAAGAAATTTTCAAAGGGGTTTACATATTATTTCTCAGTTATTTTATTATGTTTCTGGATGGTTTAACAGGTAGCACTGGCAAAGCAGAGAGTTGATGAATACATATACTCCCAGTTAATTCAACAAACTGGTGGCCAGCAATCAGCGTATGTTCATTCTTCCACCATAGTATTTCCTTTGGTGGTTGTGAAATTATTTTTTGCTTCTAATTTGTTCTGGAATAGACTTGCTATTCTCATCCTAATAATTCTCTGTTGACTTGGGAACTTGAAAGTTATCTGTAAGAACATCTTTGTTTCAGTATGCAATTATAAGAACATCCTACTAATTTTCTGTCCAGCTGGGATGCTTGAGCCTTCTCTTGAGAGCAGTAGTCCTTAAGGGCTTCTACTTTAGGCAAGTGAGACATACTTCTGAGCTTGCCTCATCCACAAAAGGCTCACATTATTATTCCTTGGTGAAAGGGTATTTAGTGTACACTACAAAGGAGCACATAACTTTATTTTCTACTGTTTTTTACCTTGTGTAGCCTGTAGGAAGCAGGGATATGTTAGACACTCATTGTCCCTTTATTTGGGGGGTTATTTTAAAAATTATACTTTCAAACTGTTGTGCAAGTATTTTTATGTATATAAATTCTAATTCTTGTACTCGAAGAAAGTTGTCTTTAATATCCAAGATAAATCAATTAGTGAAATGTTATCAGTTTCGACCAAGATTTGTCTGTCGAGCACTAACTTTTTGTTTCCTATTTTTGAAGATTCAAAGATGTTTTGACTTGTGTCCAAGAGTGCCATAAAGTATTAGTATGACAATTAAAAGACTGAAGCTTAAGTGCCCTATATAGTAGATAGGGTGGTTCTGTCATCTTACTAGATTTTAGATCACGGTATTTTTCTCCATGGTATTGTGTTAAAATATGGTAGTTATTACTTAACCATAGATTGATTCTTGTATGATTTTGGTTAATAAGCGTTGGTCTCAGTGCTGTAAAGTTCGAATACATACACACTCGTCAACAATCTTTGCTCGTTAAAAACTCAAAGAGAAGATAGTTAACTCAGAAGATGTTGCCTGAGAAAATGACTAGTAGATTTGTTGCATTGTTTTGAACTGGAATTTCACGTTATTAACTTTTTTAGCCGCCGTGGTGGGGGCTATAACGAGTATCTTGTTTCTGAACTTGCAGTTCTCTTGAAGCTGGAACGATGACAGCCCACCCTCCTATTTTCATGCCACCAGGCCCAAACCAAGCTCCTGCCTATTATGGTCAACCTTTCCATGCTCCGCCGCTATAGGTATGAAGGCAGGCGTCTTTGCATGGCCTATTACTTCACCTGTAATACAAATTGTGTACTGCTGAATTTTATACTTTATAGTGACCGTGTCTTCTAGTGATTGGACGTTGGAGATTATCTATGTTTCTCCTTTGGAGGTACCTACATTGTTAAATCAAATATTATAAATAGTTTGCGGAGAAGTATAAACACATTTGGTGTAAGGTTTTGAATTGTAATGCCGTATTTGCATTTTCCTTGTTTCAAAAACCTGTATGTTGGCAAGTTGTTGAATATTTAAGTTGAGGCTTAATGGGTGTATTTAGCTATTATCATTGGTAATTTTATAGTTATAGTGTGTGTTTGGAGGTTGTTTGGACGGATTCGGTTAGCATGAAGTGAACTTCATGGTAACTTCACTTCATGCCCAATAAAGTGTTGACACACAGGCGGAAGGGTGATCTCTCCGGCTCAATACAGTGCTGACACACTGTCAGAAGGGTGATCTTTTCGCCTGCGTGTTAGTACTGTATTGATTATAAAGTGAACTTACCATAAAGTGAATCCTTGTTTGGACATTCAAATACACTAAATTCACCCCATAATTTTTGATTTTGTATTTGAGTTTCAAACTTTGTATAAACTAGTAGGTGAGCCCGTGCAAGGCACGGACATCTTTGGATATTAGTATGTAAAATTTATCTGAACATTATAATTGTAAATTTTAAAACAAATGTAATATATATTATATAATTCATGCATTGATCAATAAATTTATGAATAATATAAATGATCTCAATAGTAAACATGTGTAGATTTTGTTTTGGTGAATATGTATATAAATAATGTAGAGGGAAAGATTAAATTATATGAATTTGAAAATATGAATGGTTATATTTTTTTTATTCAACGTATACTATTTACTATTTAAGCTATGAATGTGTGTTGATGAAGTAAATGGAATAAAAAATGAAAGATCAATTTAGTTGAATCAGCTTGAATAATTAAATTAACTCAATTGATTATTGTGCTTTTATATTTAAAAAATTGATGAATTAAAAAAATAAATTAAATTTAAATAAACAAAACTTTAAAATAAGTTTAGATTTATGAACAAACACTCAACCCTCTATAGTCAAACAAGCAGCAAGTGTTGTGAGCTTCATTACCTATAAAAGAATTGATGTGATTGTGGGGTGTGTCAAGAGGAGACAAGATAACACCGTAAAGTAGAAACACGTGTGACTTTCTCGTCTATATCACGTGGCTTGTCACGTGACAGGATTGTTTTAATAATGTTGAATATTTTAATCATATATTTATATTTCAATAATATAGTTTTATTTTTTACAATTTGAATCGTCTTAATTTAAATGATACTCCCTCTGTTCTTTAATATAAGTCATTTTAGAAAAATATTTTTATTCCTTAATATAAGTCATTTTAGAATTTTAAGTAAGCATTAATTGATTAGTTTCCAATATTATCCCTAATATTAAATGTAACTTTGGTTCTCTCACTATTTTCTATCCAATAAATAATATTCTCTTCTTCTAATACAAGGGTAAAATAGACAATTGATATTATAGTTAATCCTATATAATTATTTTTTAATATTTGTACATAATTCTAAAACGACCTATATTAAGAAACAGAGATAATTCATGTTGTAGACAGTTCGAGATGCGTCAACCCCAAAATGCTTTACTCCCAACCTCACACGGTTTTGAGATTGAACTCAACTAGTCTTGGTTAACAATAATAATATGGGCGGATTTTTTTATACTGAAAATTGAAATGAATGGCTCAAATTTAATGAGTTAGAGAACGAGAGTCTGAATAAATTATATATTATGTATTTATTATTTTATAATAATAATAATAGTAATAATTTAAGTTTTTTATTTGTTCTTAAAAATTTAACTTTTTCATAAATCTACTTTTTAAATTTATTAAATTTTATTTTTGTCCCTACCCCTATAACTTAAAAAAAAGGTTCAGTATAGTATAGGTATTGCCTATTCTGCCATCTACATAGATCTGTCACTGCACACGACACACGATTCAGGACAGGATTCGCTCAAATTGATTTTGAGATGGAATTTAACTCGAGTCTTAGTTAACAACAATAATAATTTAACTTTCACACGACGCACAATTCATGAATAAGAATATGTATATATCATTTTTTTTGTCAATTATGTAAATACATATTAGTAACATAATTACATCATTTGTTATTCCCATTTTAGGAAAATCAGGAATACTCCTCTCAAATTTTACAAGAAACGATTTATGCGTGAAGGGTAAGTGAAAATGGTAGAGAAATGAATTTGAGAGATCCAGTTATCATGAAGTTAACTTTATAGTAAATTGGTCAATTGACCAATACAGTATTGACACGTAAAGAGAGATCACATCTCAATCTGCATATCGATAATATATTGATCAATTGATCAAAATTAATTTCATATTAACTAATCTCGAATTTTACAAGAAATGATTTATGCGTGAAGGCTGATCTGGTAAGTAAAAAAGATAGAGAAATGAATTTGAGAGATCCGGTTATTATGAAGTTAATTTTATAATAAGTTAATCAATTAATCAAATATAATATTAACACGTAAAGAAAAATCACCTCTCAACCAGTATGTCAATACTCTATTAATTAATCAATCAAAATTAATTTCATACTAAGTAGTGTCGAATTTGAGAGAAGAAAGGAGTATCCAATGATTGTGCAGGGAGGGTTGTCGGGTTATGGAAAAGACAATAGTGAGGCGCATGAGTTGTAATCAGTGGGACACCCTGTTTCCACGTGGGCTTGCATTGCATGTCTTTGCACGTGAACTCATGCATCTTCCCCACGTGACCTCCAATCTTCACTGTCCCATTCTAGTCTTATTCTTACCCACTCAGCTCAATTAAAAAGTACGGGACCAAACGCATTAGAATATTTTTGTTTTAAAGTTTAAAGTTTTATTTCTTGTGTTCTAACGTGGGATTTTATTATTGTAATTTCAACTTCTTAACATTATTTTTATGTGTTTTTGGTAATTTTATATGGTTATTTTTCATATAAAAAAAATTTCATTATATACTCATATGAAAGAAAAACATATAGAAATATTATAAATAGATATAAAAATATCAGTTTCCTATTTCAACACTCCTAAACCCTTTCGGAGTTCCTCCTAAAACTTAAGATTAAAATGAAATAGAATAGATTGTTTTTAAAAAAACAATTGTTCTATTTTCTGTATTTCTGTCCATACCAAGAATTGTTTTTTGTATATTTAGGCTAAAAATAATGTTTTTCAAATTTTTTGTTCTTAATAAAAATTATTGGACTCTAATTTATGTAACAAGCATTAAAAAATAAACTATTAGTGTGACGCCCCCAAAATTAGGTATACATCAACCATCTTGGGTCGTCAGATACATAGTACAGAATATAAATACAACTTACTAATACAACTGTCGTGTACAATACGACAAAACATAAACTGTGAGTTTGAATACAAACATTATCTTCTAGAGAGTATTCATACTCAAAAGGAGTCCTCATTACATTTATTAACATACTATTACATAGAATAGTGAGGACTACTAACTAATACTATCATTCGGACCATCACTCCGTTTCTCGACTTGCCCCAGCTACGTTCTCATTTCCTGAAGAGAACAGTGAAAGAAAGGGTGAGCTCAACTAGCCCAGTAAGAAATATTATGAGTAAGATAATGCAGAATAAATTATCATTAGCCTTCAATAATGTTAAACTGATAAAATATAATAGACATCTAGTTTAACTGCAGCGGAACAAGCAATCCATTAAAAGAGTCAAGTAAAAAATAAAATCTACTATCTTCTATGATTTAAAAGGTTTTTCAACACTGTTATCGCTGAGACTCAGCTTAATAAAATAATCCACATCATCGAATCACCCCTGCACTACGGCCAAGGATATTCGTGTATTCATTAATGGTCATGATCATGCCAACAACTGTCCATCAATGCACTACGGGCCAATGAGGACTTTTACCACATCATTTATAACATTACGGTCATGATTATACCGAATAATCCCTGGTCATAATCATACCAAGTCCATCTATGCACTACAGGTCACAGATGACTTTCAACATTTTATAAACATGAGGATGATGACAATGATATAAGAATTCAATAAAACAAGTTCAAGAATTAATTTATCCAAGAATTAACAACGTCCAAATTGTCAACATGATACTGCTTTGTGGAGTAAAATTCAAGAATGCTTAGAAGAATATTTTCATGAAAAGATACTGGATGAACCGCAATTATCAAGGATATTCCACTAATTTCATGGAGTATAGAAGTTAAAACTTAACCAACTGACACTACAACAAAAAGGCTTATCAGCGACCGCACATCTGCGACCGCATATAGTCGCAGATGGGTATCAGCGACCGGATGCAGTCGCTAATCGTAGTCGCAGAAAATCTTGTCGCTAAAATGACATCAGCGACCACGAATAGCGACCGCATTTTTAGCGACCGCCATCAGCGACCTCAGCTGTCGCTATTCTGACTCATGCTGAGTCATGTGTCAGACGTGATGTGGCACACGTGTCAGCGACCGGTAATAGCGACCGCAGGCGATCGCTGAAGTAGAAGCACCTTACTCGGTCGCTAATACTGTATCAGCGACCGCACGCGGTCGCTGATTTATTTTATTTTTTTTAAAATATTTTTCCTGTTTTATTGATTTTCCAAAAATAACCTGCTTTTGTACCTGCTTTTTATCCCAACACACAGCAGTATATATAAGCATCCATCCATCCATGATAACTACTATATGATAAACATCCATCCATACATACAGTCCAAAGAATGAATCTAAATCAACACAACACAATACAATCGTAAACATCCATATAATAGAATCGTAAACCAATACAGTCCAAAGATAAGTAGTTTAAAAGATTACAAGGCTTTAAAAATCTAAAAAATAAGTCTAACAAGGCTTTACAAATCTAACATGCATGACTGGTCTAGCTCTTCATGGATCATTCAAATTAGTACCCTGTAATTAACAAAAGAATAAAACATATATGTTACATGTGTTGATACTGCTATGACTTGGGGAAAGCTAAATAATAGACAATGTACGTAATAAAACATTAAAAGTACCTGGTCGCCACCCTGATGCTGTGATGCTGCTGCTTCCGCCACTGCCTTCGCCAAGTCATCAGGATTCAGAGAATGCAGATTATATTTGTGGCATCAACCTTACCAAATGGGATAACCGGCAATCTCATCACACGATCTCGCATCTCCGTTCCCGAAAATCGCGGTGCAGGCATATCATTGTCTACTTTCCCTTTCCTGAAGTGTTCTCTATTTCTTCGAAATGGGTGATCTACCGGTAAGAACCGACGATGACAGTCAAACCAACAAGGCTTTTGACCTTTTGATAGATTAAACGACTTTGTATGCTCCATACAATACGGACAAGCCAACTTCCCGTGTGTACTCCATCCAGCTAACATACCATAAGCTGGGAAGTCACTTATAGTCCATATAACCGCTGCCCTAAGGTTGAAATTTGTTTTCGTTGCAACATCCCAAGTCTGTACTCCATCCTCCAACAATACCTTCAACTCGTCTATAAGAGGTCTCAAGTAAACATCTAAGTTCTTTCCAGGACTCTTAGGACCAGGAACCACGAGTGAAAGAAACAAATATGGCTGTTTCATACACATCCAAGGAGGCAAGTTGTACGGAGTAACAATCACAGGCCAACATGAGTACGGAACAGCTGAGTGGCCAAACGGATTGAAACCATCGGTGGACAATCCAAGCCTCACATTTCTAGGTTCTAATGCAAATCCAGGATGTGCTAAGTTGAAATCTTTCCAAGCCTTCCCATCTGCGGGATGATTTAGTTCTCCATCTTTAGCTGGAGATTTCGCATGCCAACTCATATGTTCAGCTGTTCTTGAAGACATGTACAATCTTTTTAGCCGATGTGTTATTGGAAAATACCTTAGAATCTTAAACGGTATACTTGATTTTTTTGTAGTCACACCCTCTTTATTAGGCCTAAATCGATCATGACTGCAAAACGTGCACCTTGTCATCTGTTCATTTTCCTTATAAAACAACATGCAATCGTTGGGACATGCATCGATCTTTTGGTATCCAAGACCCAACTTTTTCACCATTTTCTTACAAAAGTAATAGTTACCAGGTAATTTCTCACCGTCAGGCAACATACTCTTAATGGCCTTCAAGAGTGACTCAAAACACTCATGGCTCATGTTGTGATCAGCCTTGATGTTAAGTAATGTCGCCACTGCAGACAATGTAGTGTGTTTGGTGCAACCATGCCACAATGGCTCGCTACCCTCGTTTAACAACTTAAAGAAGTCTTTGACATCAGAATTCATAGGTTGTTCTCTGCCTTGCTCCCAATCAAAATCTGGCCCTGCAATATCATGAACCATTTCATTCATACGATGAGTACTACTGCTAGAATTGTGTACTAGTGTGATGCCACCATCTCTTCTCTGCCCATGTGCCCACCAGCATTCTTCGTAATTTCTCATGAACCCAGAAACAAGTAAATGATAGTTTATCATGTCTCTATCCATATAATTTACATTCTTACACTTCAAACATGGACATCGTATCTGCGACTTACCATTCATACATTCCGGGTGACTATACGCATACTCCAAAAACACTTGGCAACCAGCTCTAAATTCAGCTGTAGCACCTATCTGGGCACTTGACTTTTGTCGTGCCATCGAACTACGGTCTAAATAGAGGTCCATTATTGCACGGTACCTATGTTGACATGAATTTATTTTATTCCCTTGTTAGAGATTTACAATTTAGCTCAATCCCATTTATGATGCTTATAAATACATATAGATGTATATATACATATATAACATGAGTGTGCATCATATATGATTATTCGGGAATTGAACAAGGATACATGCCAAAACAAATTTACACCGCTTGAGATCGACTACCCAAAGGCATGGTATATTGTTATGGATCTTAAATTAGAGTATGGTCTTATGTCATCCTACATATTTTAACTAACACCAACCTAAAGCCAATAGATTCATAGGGGTAGAATATGAATCATTACATCATGTATGGTCTGCATATATGCTGCGTATATCAAGATTGCAGAAGAAGGCATACTATTAGTCCCTTAATGTGGGACTATTAGTCCTATTAGTCCCTTATGTGGGATATATCTCCTATAATTGCAAGAAATATAGTAGAAGTTGCATAATAGTGGTCAATGCACTTGGCGTGGCCTAGTGTGGCCTCGCGGCCCCAATCCCAGCCCATCAGCTCTAACAGCCCCTTAATAGGCTCTAGTGGATCACCAATATACTTATAATACTTAAAAAAAATTCACCAGAGTCTTCCCTACAATATGGACTAGCCACATGCACGACGACATGCATATATGGACATTTCTAGGCACCCAAGACACAAACCAAGAGAAATATAAAAATTTCCAATCAAATCGAACAATTACTTGAAGAATTGAATTCATTGACTCATGAAAGTTTACAAGGTTTATCCCCTTGCTCTTCTTCACAAAAAACTTTAAGCTATCCCAACTTCAGTTGAAGTAATAATATTTTGAGTTTTAGGATGTAGTTTTCAATAAATTTTAGGTAGAGGATTGATAGTAATATAAAATAACCCAATATTCTTAGGTTTTTTCGCATAATTTCTTTACCATGCTACCAGCCTACCACTACTTAACTAACTACTTATATTTGTAGGGTCAAACATAAAATAAATACACAGTCTTAATATTTACAAAATTCACAAATTGGGACTCTTTTTGTAGGACGGATGGAAGGTATTGTTAGAAAATTACTGTCCTTGGTAACATCTAACTAACTGAAATTCAAGTCTCTAACAATAAATCTTCTAAACCAATTCAGATGCTTTCGAAAAAAAAATGATTATTCATATGAATGATTATTCTCTAGCAAACAAAACACACCAAATATTAAAATTTATTTTAGTTAAAAACGAAATCTTATAAGGAAATTCAACGGAAACATTATTACCTAAAAGTGACGATAAAATGAATCAGTTGCTTGACTAGCGACGGCTTCTCAATTTCATTAGGAAGAAGAAGAAGAGAGAATTTATATTAAGAAAACCTAAAATGAAAAGTACATACCAGTGTTTGGTGGGGACGGCGGCTGGCTGGTGGTGCGGTCAACTTCTCCTTCTCCTTCTCTTCTCCCCCCTTTCTCCCTCTTCTCCCTCTTCTCTCTATGCTGAGCTCCCTCTCTTCTTCTTTTTTTCTTCCGTCTTCTGTGTCAAGCGAAAGACCTGTTACTGATTTCTTTTAGATTGATCAGCGACCGCCATCAGCGGTCGCTGAATTTTAATGACATGGACTTATCAGCGACCGCATGCGGTCGCAGATGTTAAGTGGTCGCACAAAACCTTGGCGCCAACATTTCGTGCCAAATTTTACGAGGTAAATTTGTAATAGCGACTTCTCAGCGACCGCATGCGGTCGCGGATAGTATTTAGCGACTACTTTAAGGTACGATCGCAGATGTCGGTCGCTATAAATAGTATCAGCGACCGGATATGCGGTCGCGGATAGTCGTGGTCACTATTAAGCCTTTTTCTTGTAATGTGAGTATAATAAAGAATGGAATAACAAAAGAAATCACCCAACATGCGATAGACCGCACATACAGGTTATTCCAACAGAATAGTAAATAATGGAACCAGGTCTGGCGTAAACACACAGACAGGATATTCCGACAGAATAATAAATAATGGAACCAGGTCCAGCGTAAACGCACAGACATGATATTCCGACAGAATAATAAATAATGGAACCAGGTCTGGTGTAAAATACACAGACAGGATGTTCCAACAGAATAATAACAAGACGGAACCAGGTCCGGTGTAAAACACACAGACAGGATGTTCCAACAGAATAATAATAAAAGCGAAACCAGGTCCGGTGTAAAACACAGACAGGATGTTCCAACAGAATAACAGAAGAATGTCACCAAGTATAGGGTAGACCGCGTATACAGGTTATTCCAACAGAATAATAAGAAATGGAATAACAACAGTTCTCTTCATGAATAAGAAAGAATAACACCCCTTACCGTTTTAAAGAAGAGCTGAAATAAGGAAGTAGTTAAGTAGCAGAATACTCTTCTTCTCTTTCTCTATAGTTTCTCTTTATAGTTTCTTTCTCTAGAGTTCAGTGAATTCGTAAGAAATAATGAAGGAATGAGCTGCTATTTATAGAAAAATAGAATGCATAGTAACTAATCCATGAACGGTCCAGATTGATTACTTTAATCTGATGGTCCATATTTAAAGAAAAATCTTTTAAATAAAATATAATATATTCTATTTATAGAATAACTTTAATAAAGTATTTTGTTTTATATAAAAATATGTTTCTGTTTTATTACGTTAATAATACGAATAAAACAAAACGTCATTATCGCTAAATAATTCATATTATTAACTGACAATAATTGAATCAAACTGAGTGACTTCTCACATAAGCATTAATAATCAATACCGTGTGCTACTATGCAACCACACGTATTACTGTACTTTTACTACCGAGTAGTTCAACAGTATCAATGGTAAAACTTCCGCCGTTATTTTTAATAAAATATTTCTGTCGTTTTCTCAATCCGACAATAATTTTGTTGTGGGGTCCACCAATGATTGTTGTGACAACCCCAAAATAGGTCCATTCCATCCAACCCATTCTGAGTCGTCAAATACATGGTACAGAAAACAACTACAACTTTATTACAACAATTGTCGTGCAAAATACAACAACACATATGCTGTGAGTTTGGATACAAATATATACCAAATGTGACTCATGTTCCAACTGTGGACATCACCTCACAATAACACCTTACATAAAGGTATAGTCAAAAACTGTTTTAGAAATTAGAATCTTTGGAAAGTGCTCAAGAAAACCTTCGTACATGGGAGGCCACGCGTCTAGGTTATGATAGATATCATATGGCCACAGAATTATCCTTGGTTGACCCAATAGACCCCAAAGAAAAACGAGAAGATTACTATCATATTCTTCCCAATGGTGAGTCTTCTCTTGACTTATCATTATCTCCACTGTCTCTAATTGAGAATTATACTTCAAACAAACACCAAGATTATATAGGTAGTGCCCATAGATATACTCAGCAAGTGGATGAGCACATCCCTGTCTTATGATGACACGAGGTTGTATGTTGTTAGACATCTTGTATGATAGTGGTAAACCACCCTTCCAACGTTGGGTACACCTTACCCTATTGGATTCACCAAATAAAACTACTAAATGATGACCACCGTTCTATTCCCTTGTTACCCCCGCTCGACCCAGCTACACTCTTATTACCTGAAAGGAATTGTGAAGCAAAAGGGTGAGCACAACTAGCTCAGTAAAGAATATCATGACTAAAGATAATTCAATTATCAATAGCCTTCATCAATAATAAATCAGAGATTTAGAACATATGGTAAATGATAAAAATTTCAACCATAGTTGCAGCGGAACATGCAATCCATTAGAAGAGTCAAATAGACTATAAAGTCTATTATCTTCTCCCATGTTAAAAATCCACCAACAATATTTTATCCATGTAACATCACTCAATAGTTCCTTTCCACAATCATATGAATAACTCATAATCATAATTGTGACTCTAAATTTTTCTTCGCACCCAGGACGAAGAATATTTTCATCACCTGTCTTTACCTGAAACATCAAAGATCATGGTTATACCAAATCACAGTTCCTGTTTATAATCATACTAACAAATCCATCTTTGCACTACGGGCCAAAGATATTCATCAACAAACCATCTTTGCACTACAGGCCAAAGATATTCAACAACAGTTCATCTTTGCACTACAGGCCAAAGATATTCATCAACAGGCCATCTTTGCACTACATGTCAAAGATATTCATCAACAATTCATATTTGCACTACAGGCCAAATATATTCATATCTCAAAGAAATATATAATCATTTCAGAATTTATATAAACAATAATTATAACCATGTTGATCAATTCACCTTTGCACTTAAGCTTAAGATATTCAATTATAAATTCAATGGTCATGATCATACCAGTCACAATTCAGCTTTGCACTACAGGCCAAAGAGAACCCTAGTCATGATCATACCAATAATCTAACCATCTTTACACTCCAGTGAAAGAGAATTTCAACATCAGGGTTATAAAAATGTTATATATGATGATAAAAATAATATGATCAACATATAGTTTTAATCTCAAGAGTAATATTCGTAACTCATGAATAGTAAATCGTGAATAGTAACTCCGACATGAAAAAGATAGAAATTTCACAATAATATACATACCAATATTTCGGTATAATGATATTGAAAGAATAATATTCTTAAGCTTATAAACAATTTATTTAAATTGTTTACACTTTACTAATTAATGCATTTAATCATCATAAAATGCCAACTCTTACAATTTCATCATCAATAACCAAAACCCTCATCAAAAATCTGCATATACCTCATATAGGATTCTCAAGCCATAAAATCCTATTTCCCAATTTTCTTTCTTCACAAAACATATTTAATTCATTTACTCATAACTAGACCATTTTTATGAAAAATACCAAATCAGTTCCAAAAATATTTCTTTTCTGAGATTTAGCATAATATAGTCCCATAGTGAACATATATTTTTCTCAGAATTTTTAAAAGTCATTTACTATTTTTCATATGGCCAAAATAGCCGAATATTTAGATATTTATCAAAAATTGTACTTTTATCTAAAAATTCTGAAATTCACAGAGTATACTTCTATCATATACATGTACCCCCAATAAAAATTTCATCAATTTTGGAGTTAACCACAAGGAATTATAAGCTGTTACTTCTAAAATAGTCTTTTCTCATAAAATTCATAACTCTCAATCTATACATCCAAAAATCACCATTTTTGGACACAATCAAGAAAACTCATCAAAATATCATTTCAAATTTTTCCAAAATTTTTGAAGATCAGAAAAATTACGAAACTGAAAATTATAACAACCCTTAAAATTCTTTTATATCCCTTACTATCCCTTACAATCCCTTACCTCAAAAGTGCAGTACTTCTGACTGGATATCGGATATGATGCTGAAGGAAACTTGTACTGATGAATAGCAACTCACCAAGTATCTAAAAACTCACAAAATATGCTTCATAATATAGAGAGAGAAAGAGAGAAAGCTTATGTTTCTGGTGTGATTTTCAATTCTAACTTAGCCCTCTATTTATAGGAAAATTTTAGTAGGTTTGACCTGCAACCTGATGGCTTTACCTGCTACTATTCCCACCCACCACATTTGAAATATAATTCAGCACATTTCTTCACCAACCACAAGTGGGACCCACCAATTCTAGAATTTTCCACCAAAATGACTAACTCCAAAAATTCAACAATTTCTGAACCAGTCATCTCGTAAAATTCATAATAAATCATACGTTCATTTTTAACGGTTCAAAATTTATGGACATATACTCAACTTATATATGTATAACATATCCAAAAATTACCACGATCCAACGGTCGGATTAAAAATTATAACCCCCGCAAAATATCTCAAAAACCCTGATTTTTAATACCTCCATTCCGACAAAAATACGGATAAAAATCTCAACATTAACTCCTTCATTTTTTAACCACAAAAATATATCCCTCATTTATATCCACATAAAATAAATATTTTCTTATCATATGAATCAATAATTAATTATTCACAAATAATATTACAGAATCACATTTATGACAACCAGGCCGTTCCCAGGAAAGAGGGGGCTTTCCAATAAGAATTTCTCCTTACTGGCGCGCAATTAAATGACCAAACCTCTCCTTAGACAGAACTTTCTAGACATTGCCAATAATGTTATCTAATAATATTATTCAAATAATATGAATTATTGATCTGATAATGGAAAATACTGTGCAGCAACAATTATTGAAACAACAATAATATAAAATATCAATGCAGCAATTATTGAATCAATAATAAAATATTGAACAGTAATTACTGTAACAATTATTGAGTAGTGCCTTCTTACGTAAGAATCAATAATTTCAAAAATACTGTGCAATACCGTGTGCTACTGTGCAATAACGCGTATTACTGTATTTTAACCACCGGGTATTCCAACAGTGTTAACGGTAACAACTACGCCGTTATTTATAAAAACTCAATTTTTTGTCGTTATCTTCACCCGACAGTTATTCGTTATGGGGCCCACAAATAGCTGCGCCGTCGTACGAATATTCTCCGACAGAAAGAATATTCCACGACCAAATGAATATTCCCCGACAACAATGATTATTTTATAACCACTTGCTTATTTTGAAAAAAAAATCATATTTCACCCATAACTTTAAACTTTTATCAATTTAACCATTTACTGAATAGTAATTATAAGAAAATTGAATACTTTTATTTCATAAAATTCGGGGTCTTACAATTGTGCCGTTGTACGAACATTCCCTGTTAAAACGAATATTCCCCGACCAATCGAATATTATATAACAACTTGCGTACTTTACAAAATTTATAAATATTACCCACAACTATAACATTATATCAAATTAACTCCATAATATTCAAAAATGATATTTATAGAAAATTTATCTTTATTTATAAAAGTTGGGGTCTTACAATTATAATATGATATACTCAACTTAAAATATTATTCCCTTTGTTAATGATTTAAGATACATTTTTTTTTGTTCTCAAAAAGATGACTCAAGGGACAAAAAATAAAGGACAAGGATGACTCAAGTACATAAAGTTTAATGAGGTTCTCTAGTATAAATATAAAAAAAATGACTCCTTATTTTATGTAATCTTGTAAGGTAACTAAAACATAAAGTTCTAACTTTTAATTATTTTACTAACTTTACTCTGCTTTATTTTTTTTAATTTGTATAAAAATATATTTAACACATTATTTTGAGGATGAAAGGAGTATTTGAGCTCACAAGGAGTATATAGATACATTTCCCTTAATGAAGTTTTTTGCATTATAATGACAAGGAATTTATTGAATCTCTCCTATAGTTATATTAATTATTGTGATGTAGAGGAGCTAAAGGCCCAAGCACAAGTGTGCACTCTTCTAAATTTTGAATGTTGTTAGTGTCATAATTTTTTTTTACAAAAATTATTTTATAAAATAATGAATTGAGTGTAATTAATGGATGATCTATTATACATGTGACATGTGATATCTTTAAATTCGGGTATACACAATTTAATTTAAGTCGTCAGAATATAAAATAATACATTAAATCACATAATCATAATTATTACAATACAATGTATAGCAAAGTAATATGCACACTAAGTTCCTATTATAATTATTGACACAATTTTTTACAACTTGGTGAGGACTACTGTAACTACTAATTCGAACTATCACTCCATTTTCCTGTTCTTCCCGCTAGCCACAACTACATTCTCATTTTCTGAAAGGAATTAGGAACAAAAAGAGTGAACTCGAATAGCCCAATAAAAAATATCATGACTAAGATAACGAAAAATAAAATTATCTTTAACATTCAACACTGATTAAATCAAATATTTAGAAAATATTAGACATCATAAATTTTTAACGAATTAATAACGTGTAGCGAAGTAAGCAATCCATTAGGAGAGTCAAATATATAATGTCTAATATAACTTCACCAAATTAAAATTCATCGTTTAGACTCCATCATCGGTAACACCAATGGTCATTATCATGTCAAACAATCGTTTTTTTGCACATAGGCCAAAGAAACTTTTATCACGTGTCTTTATCACACAAACTAAAAACACTCAACAACCATATTGTCTTTACACCAAGGCCGAAGACATTCACAACAATTTGAGTTTTGATGGTTAGTACAAACAATAAAGAATAAACAAAATTAATAAGAATAATAAAATAATGAATAGTTGTAAGACCCCGAATTTTATGAAATAAAAGTATTCAATTTTTCTTATAATAACTATTTAGTAAATGGTTAAATTGATAAAAGTTTAAAGTTATGGGTGAAATGTGAATTTTTTTTTAAAATAAGCAAGTGGTTATAAAATAATCATTGTTGTCGGGGAATATTCGTTTGGTCGTGGAATATTCTTTCTGTCGGGGAATATTCGTACGACGGCGCAGCTATTTATGGGCCCCATAACGAATAACTGTCGGATGAAGAAAACGACAAATTTAAGTTGTTTATAAACAACGGCGTAGTTGTTACCGTTAATACTGTTGGAATACCCGGTGGTTAAAATACAGTAGCACACGGTATTGCACCAATTATTGATTCTTACGTAAGAAGGCACTACTCAATAATTGTTACAGTAGTTATTGTTCAATATTTTATTTTATTGATTCAATAATTGATGCGTTTATATTTTATATTATTGTTGTTTCAATAATTATTGCTGCACAGTATTTTCCTTTATCAGATCAATAATTCATATTATTTGAATAATATTATTAGATAACATTATTGGTAATGTCTAGAAAGTTCTGTTTAAGGAGAGGTTTGATCATCTAATTGCGCGCCAGTAAGGAGAAATTCTTATTGGAAAGCCCCCTCTTTCCTGGGAACAGCCTGGTTGTCATAAATGTGATTCTGTAATATTATTTATGAATAATTAATTATTGATTCATATGATAAGGAAATATTTATTTTATGTGGATATAAATGAGGGATATATTTTTGTGGTTAAAAATGAAGGAGTTAATGTTGAGGTTTTTATCAGTATTTTTGTCAGAACAGAGGTATTAAAAATCAAATTAGGGTTTTTGAGATATTTTGCGGGGGTTATAATTTTTAATCCGACCGTTGAATCGTGGTAATTTTTGGATATGTTATACATATATAAGTTGACTATATGTCCATAAATTTTGAACCGTTAAAAATAAACGAATGATTTGTTATGAATTTTACGAGATGACTGGTTCAAAAATTATTGAATTTTCGAAATTTATCATTTTGGTGGAAAATTCTAGAATTAGTGGGCCCCACTCTTGGTTGGTGAATAAATATGCTGAGATTTTTATTCAAATGTGGTAGGTGGGAATAGTAGCAGGTAAAGCCATCAGGTTGCAGGTTAAGTCTGCTTCGGCGTGCTAATATTTTCCTATAAATAGAGGGCTAAGTTAGAATTAAAAATCACACAAGAATTCATAAGTTTTCTCTCTTTCTCTCTCTAGATTATTGAGTGTATTTTATGAGTATTTAGATACTTTGTGAGTTTCTATTCATCAGTGTAAGTTTTCTTCAGCCTTATATCGATCAGAAGTACTGCTCTTTTGAGGTAAGGGATAGTCAGAGATTTTAAGGGTTGTTATATTTTTCAGTTTCGTAATTTTTTTGACCTTCAAAAATTCTAAAAAAATTTAAAATGATATTTTGATGAGTTTTCTTGATTGTGTCCAAAAATAGTGATTTTTGGATGTATAGATTAAGAGTTATGAATTTTATAAGAAAATACTATTTTAAAAGTAACCGCTTATAACTTCTTGTGGTTAACTCCAAAATTGATAAAATTTTAATTGGGAGTACATGTATATGATAGGAGTATACTCTGTGAATTTCAGAATTTTTAGATAAAAGTATAATTTTTGATAAATGTCTAAATATTCGGCTGTTTTGGCCATATGAAAAATAGTAAATGACTTTTAAAAATTTTGAGAAAAATATATGTTCACTATGGGACTATATTATGCTAAATCCCAGAAAAGAAATATTTTTGGAACTGATTTGGCATTTTTTTCATGAAAATGGTCTAGTTATGAGTAAATGAATTAAATATATTTTGTAAAGTAAGAAAAATAGAAAATAGGATTTTATGGCTTGAGAATCCTATATGAGGTATATGCAGATTTTTTATGAGGGTTTTTTGTGACGCCCCCAAAATAGGTATACAACACCTATTCTGAGTCGCCAAATGCATGGTACAGAAAGCAAACAACAACTTCAATAATACAATTGTCGTGCAAAATACGACAACACATACTGTGAGTTTAAATATAAATATTGTCTTCTGGACAATATCCACACTCAAATAAATCCTCATTACAATTATTCAAATACTATTTTACAGAAATAGTGAGAACTGCTAAAACATCTTTCTAGAACCATCACTCCATACCCCGACTAGATCCTGCTATGTTCTCACCTCCTGAGAAGAAAAATGGAACAAAAAGGAAAAGGGTGAGCTCAACTAGCCCAGTAAAGAATATTATGACTAAGATAATATACAACAAATTATCGTTAGTCTTCAACAGGGAAAAATCTGATAGCATATAATCGACAAGTTTTAGATCAACAACTACAGCGGAAACAACAAACCATTAGAAGAGTCAAGTAGAGAAAGAATTCTACTATCTTCTAAGATTTAAAAGTCCATCATCAATATTTTATCCCTGTAACATCAATTAATAATCATCTTTATCCAAATATTCATCTTTGCACTACAGGCCAAAGATATTCATTTGTATCACCTGTCAGTCATGTTCATCTCAACACCTGTTCATCTTTGCACTACAGGCCAAAGATATTCATCAAGTAATCATACATCTTTGCACTACAGGCCAAAGATATTCAGTAATATCATCATTTAGAACTGAGGATGATGAAAAATATCTTAAAGAGAACGAATCCAGTGAGACAGAAGGACAAATAGTAAGGATTCATATAACAGTTTATCCAAGATCAATAATACTTCATAATAATCAATTGTGAAGCAGAATTCAAAAATAAAGATCAAAACATGGATACAATCAAAGATAGTAACCATAATAGACATCTTGGACAAAAAGAGAAAATTTTATTTTTTCGTGAATAGTGCCGTATTCGTGAATAGTGCCGTATACGTGAATAGTACCGTATACGTGAATAGTAACCCCGACACAAAAAGTTCCAAATTTGATAAAAACTCATATCAATATTTCAGCATAATGATATTGAAGAAAATAATATCATTTAAGAAGAAAATAATATCCCTTACCTCAAAATATCAGTACTTCTGGTCGGAATACCGGTATAAGGCTGAAAGAAATTTGCTCTGATGAATAGAAACTCTCAAAGTATCTAAATACTCACAAAATACACTCAATAATCTAGAGAGAGAAAGAGAGAAAACTTGTTTCTGGTGTGATTTTTAATTCTAACTTAGCCCTCTATTTATAGAAAAATTTTAGTAGGTTTGACCTGCAACCTGATGGCTTTACCTGCTACTATTCCCACCCACCACATTTAAAATATAATTCAGCACATTTCTTCACCAACCACAAGTGGGGCCCACCAATTCTAGAATTTTCCATCAAAATAATAAACTCCAAAAATTCAATAATTTTTGAACCAGTCATCTTGTAAAATTCATAATAAATCATACGTTCATTTTTAACGGTTCAAAATTTATGGGCATATACTCAACTTATATATGTATAACATATCCAAAAATTACCACGATCCAACGGTCGGATTAAAAATTATAACCCCCGCAAAATATCTCAAAAACTCTGATTTTTAATACCTCCATTCCGACAAAAATACTGATAAAAACTTCAACATTAACTCCTTCATTTTTAACCACAAAAATATATCCCTCATTTATATCCACATAAAATAAATATTTCCTTATCATATTAATCAATAATTAATTATTCACAAATAATATTACAGAATCACATTTATGACAACCAGGCAGTTCTCAGGAAAGAGGGGGCTTTCCAATAAGGGTTTCTCCTTACTGGCGCGCAATTAGATGACCAAACCTCTCCTTAGACAGAACTTTCTAGACATTACCAATAATGTTATCTAATAATATTATTCAAATAATATAAATTATTGATCTGATAATGGAAAATACTGTGCATCAACAATTATTGAAACAACAATAATATAAAATATCAACGCAACAATTATTGAATCAATAAAATAAAATATTGAACAATAACTACCGTAACAATTATTGAGTAGCGCCTTCTTACGTAAGAATCAATAATTGGTGCAATATCGTGTGCTACTGTATTTTAACCACCGGGTATTCCAACAGTATTAACGGTAACAACTACGCCGTTATTTATAAATAACTTATACTTGTCGTTTTCTTTATTCAATCGCTTTCCGTTATGGGGCCCACACAAGGCTGCGCCATCGTACGAATATTTTCCGACAGCAAGAATATTCCACGACCAAACGAATATTCCCCGACAAAATGAATATTTTATAACCACTTGCTTATTTTGCAAAATTTGCACATTTCACCCATAACCAAAGTATTATATCAAATTAACCCCTTATTATTCACAATAATATTTAGAGAAAATTTAATTTTATTCATTAATAAGTTGGGGTCTTACAACCTCCCCTCCTTATGAAATTTCGTCCTCGAAATTGACGTACGTACCTGATGTTTCAAAAAGGTGAGGATACCTCGCTTTCATTTCTGATTCCAACTCCCAGGTTATTTCTTCAATAGCATGGTTTCTCCACAAAACCTTAACTTGTGGTATAACCTTCGTGCGTAGGACATGCTCTTTCCTATCCAAGATCTTAACAGGTACTTCCTCGTACGTTAAATCTTCAGCTATCTCGTCTGGTTCTAACTCAATAATGTGGTTCGGGTCTTTCACATATTTACAAAGCATGGATATGTAAAATATATTATGAACACGAGACATGCTTGGAGGTAGTGCGAGTCTATATGCCACATTTCCTATTCGCTCAAGAATCTCAAATGGACCAACAAATCTTGGATTGAGCTTTTCTCTCTTCCCAAATCTTGTAACTCCCTTCCATGGTGCAACACGTAACAATACATGATCCCCAATATTAAATTCCATGTCCTTCCGATGAAGATCCGCATAACTCTTTTGTCGATCCTGTGCCGTTTGTATATGTTGTCGAATCGTTTGGATCTTCTCTGTAGTAATGCGTACCAACTCTGGTCCCAACAATGTTGCTTTACCCACCTCGTCCCAGCATACTGGAGAACGACATTTTCTTCCATACAACGCCTCGAATGGAGCCACACCTATGCTCGCCTGATAACTGTTGTTGTAGGAGAATTCTACCAATGGTAGGTACTTATCCCAACTCCCTTTGAGATCTAGGACACAAAGTCTTAATAGATCTTTAAGAGTTTGAATAGTCCTCTCTGATTGTCCGTCCGTTTGAGGATGGTATGCCGAACTGAATCGTAAATCCGTGCCCATAGCTTTCTGCAAGCTAACCCAAAATCGTGAAGTGAATCTTGGGTCACGATCAGAAACTATGGATACTGGCATGCCATGCAATCTCACAATCTCGTTCACGTACATACTAGCAAGACGTTCAAGGGAATAAGTCTCACGTATCGGCAAGAAATGAGCGGACTTGGTTAATCTATCAACAATAACCCAAATCGCATCTATGCCTTGAGAAACCTTGGGAAGACCCGTAACAAAATCTATAGTAATGTGTTCCCACTTCCATTTCGGAATCTCAAGTGGTTGCAATGGACCCTTTGGTACTTGATGCTCCGCTTTTACACGTTGACAAGTTAAACATCTCGAGATAAACTCCGCGATCTCTCTTTTCATATTGCTCCACCAAAATGTATGTCGAAGATCATGATACATTTTGGTACTCCCAGGATGGATTGTAAACGGTGTGTTGTGTGCCTGCATCATTATTCTATGCTTCAAGTCAAAATCGTTAGGAACACAAAGTCTGGAGTTGAGTCAAAGTATTCCTTCTTCAACGATTCTTGCTTCTGGAATTGCACCTTCTTGCACTTTCTTCTTCATACGCATCAGCTCCATGTCCGTAGCTTGAGCAGCTTTAACTTTATCGATTAAAGTCGGTTCTACTCGTATATTTGATATCATCATGTGGGTACTTGGAGCCTTCATCTCTATCTCCATCCTTTGCAAGTCATACAAAATGGGCCTTTGTGTTAACAACATTGCACTCGTACCCGCAAATGATCTTCCACTCAATGCGTCAGCTACTACGTTTGCTTTTTCGGGATGATATTGGATGGTATGATCGTAATCTTTCAACAGCTCAAGCCAACGTCGTTGCCGCATGTTGAGTTCCTTTTGGGTGAAGAAATATTTGAGGTTTTTATGATCCGTATAGATCTCCACTTTCTCCCCATACAGGTAGTGTCTCCAAATCTTCAACGCAAAAACGACTGCTGCCAACTCCAAATCATGAGTAGGATAATTCCTCTCATATTCTTTGAGTTGTCGTGAGGCATAGGCTGTGACTTTCTCATGTTGCATGAGAACACATCCTAACCCTTTTCCTGAAGCATCGCTGTAGATAACAAATCCATCCAAACCAGATGGTATTGTCAGAACAGGTGCTGAAATGAGTCTCCTCTTGAGTTCTTGAAAACTCTTCTCACATTCCTCACTCCATACGAATTTGATATCTTTTCGAGTCAGCTGAGTTAACGGAATAGCGATTCGAGAAAATCTTTTAACGAATCTCCGATAATAACCAGCTAAGCCCAAAAAGCTACGTACTTCGATTACTGACTTAGGTTGCTCTCAACTGTGACTCATATCCCAATCTTGGATAGTACGTCACAATGACACCTATCAGTTTACTACCGCACGAATATGGCGTCCCCTACGGAGAGTTTGGCTTCAGTGCATTCCGCAAAGGAAGTCACCAGATATAGGCTTGGGTACAAACTTCTACAGTTAGGTTTTTAACTCCTGAAGTTCAATAGGAGCCATTCGATATGAGATTTTAGAAGTGGATTTTGTACCAAATTCAAAGATGATACAAAATTCAATATCACGCTCTAGAGGTAGGCCAAGAAATTCTTCAAGAAATACGTCAGGAAATTCTCTAACAACAGAAATATTATTCAAATCTGACGTGTTTTTGTTCAAATCCATAACATGGGCTAAGAAAGCTTGACATCATTTTTCAATAAACGAATAGCTTTGTGGCTTGATATGACAGTGACTGATTTTAGTGGTTTAGTAGTTTGAATTCGTATGACAGGTTGGTTAGGAATATGAAAATTAACAACCTTACGAAAACAATCAATTTTAGCATGATGAGTGGTTAACCAATCAATTCCTAAATTCACATCAAAAGCAAGTATCTTTAAAGAGATAAGGTCAACAGGTAATGTGATTGTGCCAACTTGGATTAAGCAAGATTTATAAACTGTAGATGTAACGAAGGTTTCACCCAACGAAGTTTCAACAGACAAGTCAAAGTCCAATTTCTCCGGAGTCAAGTTTAAACGTTGAGCACAAGCAGGAGAAATAAATGAATGGGTAGAACCGGTACATAATAAGGTATAGACTTCGCAAAAATTCAAGATTAGCTTACCCGTGATCACCTCGTTCGGGTTTCTCGCGTTTTGGCCAGTCACGACAAACGCCCTTCCAGGAACCGCTGATTTCGACTTATCCGGGACAACTTTTGGAGTCACCATCCCCGCTGAACTTAGTTTTGCTACAGAATACTCTCGAGCTATATGAACCTCCTTTCCACAGTTATAACATACCTTGGATTGTTGTGGGCAGTTTGGGCTGATATGTCCCTCTTTCCCACATTTGTAATATACGACCGGTGGTCGTTCTCCTCCCCTAGAAACAGTTGATGTTTGTGCTGACGTCTTCACGTTATCATTGTTGTACCTTCTCTTCTTGAAATCTCCTCCCGACTCGCTCCTTCTATTATCACGACCACGATTACCACCAGAGTGGTTACCGCTTTTGTCCGAATGTTTTCCTCCCTGCTAGTTTTCATTGCTTCGATGACTACCGCCACCG
This sequence comes from Panax notoginseng, assembly GCA_016801055.1. Taxonomy (NCBI): domain Eukaryota; kingdom Viridiplantae; phylum Streptophyta; class Magnoliopsida; order Apiales; family Araliaceae; genus Panax; species Panax notoginseng. The sequence goes on along the minus strand of CM029019.1, from coordinate 192,404,274 downwards.
GTATGACCCTGGTTGTGGTCCCTCGGTTGCACATACTCATTATCTCGCTCTAATAATTGAGCCCTGTTTACAACATCTGAATATAAAGAAAATTTATGAGAGATAAGATATTGTCGAATCTCGGATTTTAGACCTCTCAGAAACATCCTTGTCATTCGTTCCTCATTTTCGACCAAATGAGGTGCAAACCTGGATAACTCTGCAAACTTCGTCTCGTACTGGGACACCGTCTTGTTGTTTTGTTCCAATCTAATAAACTCTACCTCCTTCATATGACGAATACTTTCAGGAAAGTACTTGTCATTAAACAGTTTTTGAAACGTTTCCCAGGACATGTTGAGTGCGTCAAGCTGGTTACGCTTCACAGACTCCCATTAGTAGTCTGCCTCACCGCGGAACATAAAGGTGGCGAATGGAACCTTCTGTTCCTCCGTGCATCCCAATACATCGAATATCTTGGTAATTTGCTTGACCCACGTTTCCGGCATGATCGGATCCGGCTTTCCCTTAAATTCTGGTGGTCCCAATTCTTTGAACTGCTTAGCTGTGACAAACCACGCGTTGTTATCATTTCCACCTGTATTCTGCACACGAGTCTCCCTCGTCTGATTTTGTATGAACTGTAAAAAGCTCCTAAACATTCCATCATTCATCGTTTGCTCGATAACGTTGTTTACAGGAGGAATATTGTCTTTCTGTTGCACGTTCCCCTAGGTGGTGATCAAATGTGTCTCCACGGTCTGATTTACTCCATTATTAACGTTTTCAGCTGCCATTCTTAAATACTGCCATAAAACAAGGGTTAATAGTCATGTCATATATTATCCCTATACTCTGACCGACCAAATAAACACCAAATAAACTTAGTCAGGTCATACTAGCGAAGAAATTCCCCGTCTCTCCCCTCCTAGTTCTTGTCTCACATCTCAGCCAGGGATCATATCCCTAAGCTCTGATACCAACTGTGACGTCCCCAAAATAGGTATACAACACCCATTCTGAGTCGCCAAATACATGGTACAGAAAGCAAACAACAACTTCAATAATACAATTGTCGTGCAAAATACGACAACACATACTGTGAGTTTAAATACAAATATTGTCTTCTGGACAATATCCACACTCAAATAAATTCTCATTACAATTATTCAAACACTATTTTACAGAAATAGTGAGGACTGCTAAAACATCTTTCTAGAACCATCACTCCATACCCCGACTAGATCCTGCTATGTTCTCACCTCCTGAGAAAAAAATGGAACAAAAAGGAAAAGGGTGAGCTCAACTAGCCCACTAAAGAATATTATGACTAAGATAATATACAACAAATTATCGTTAGTCTTCAACAGGGAAAAATCTGATAGCATATAATCGACAACAAGTTTTAGATCAACAACTGCAGCGGAAACAGCAAACCATTAGAAGAGTCAAGTAGAGAAAGAATTCTACTATCTTCTAAGATTTAAAAGTCCATCATCAATATTTTATCCCTGTAACATCAATTAATAATCATCTTTATCCAAATATTCATCTTTGCACTACAGGCCAAAGATATTCATTTGTATCACCTGTCAGTCATGTTCATCTCAACACCTGTTCATCTTTGCACTACAGGCCAAAGATATTCATCAAGTAATCATACATCTTTGCATTACAGACCAAAGATATTCAGTAATATCATCATTTAGAACTGAGGATGATGAAAAATATCTTAAAGAGAACGAATCCAGTGAGATAGAAGGACAAATAGTAGGGATTCATATAACAGTTTATCCAAGATCAATAATACTTCATAATAATCAATTGTGAAGCAGAATTTAAAAATAAAGATTAAAACATGGATACAATCAAAGATAGTAACCATAATAGACATCTTGGACAAAAAGAGAAAATTTTATTTTTCGGTGAATAGTGCCGTATTCGTGAATAGTGCCGTATACGTGAATAGTGCCATATACGTGAATAGTAACCCCGACACAAAAAGTTTCAAATTTGATAAAAACTCATATCAATATTTCAGCATAATGATATTGAAGAAAATAATATCATTTAAGAAGAAAATAATATCTCTTACCTCAAAATATCAGTACTTCTGGTCGGAATACCTGTATAAGGCTGAAAGAAACTTGCTCTGATGAATAGAAACTCTCAAAGTATCTAAATACTCATAAAATACACTCAATAATCTAGAGAGAGAAAGAGAGAAAACTTGTTTCTGGTGTGATTTTTAATTCTAACTTAGCCCTCTATTTATAGGAAAATTTTAGTAGGTTTGACCTGCAACCTGATGGCTTTACCTGCTACTATTTCCACCCACCACATTTGAAATATAATTCAGCACATTTTTTCACCAACCACAAGTGGGGCCAACCAATTCTAGAATTTTCCATCAAAATGATAAACTTCGAAAATTCAATAATTTTTGAACCAGTCATCTTGTAAAATTCATAATAAATCATACGTTCATTTTTAACGGTTCAAAATTTGTGGGCATATACTCAACTTATATATGTATAACATATCCAAAAATTATCACGATCCAACGGTCGGATTAAAAATTATAACCCCCGCAAAATATCTCAAAAACCCTGATTTTTAATACCTCCATTCCGATAAAAATACTGATAAAAACTTCAACATTAACTCCTTCATTTTTAACCACAAAAATATATCCCTCATTTATATCTACATAAAATAAATATTTCCTTATCATATGAATCAATAATTAATTATTCACAAATAATATTACAGAATCACATTTATGACAACCAGGCCGTTCCCAGGAAAGAGGGGGCTTTCCAATAAGGATTTCTCTCTACTGGCACGCAATTAGATGACCAAACCTCTCCTTAGACAGAACTTTCTAGACATTACCAATAATGTTATCTAATAATATTATTCAAATAATATGAATTATTGATCTGATAATAGAAAATATTGTGCATCAACAATTATTGAAACAACAATAATATAAAATATCAACGCAACAATTATTGAATCAATAAAATAAAATATTGAAAAATAACTACTGTAACAATAATTGAGTAGTGCCTTCTTACGTAAGAATCAATAATTAGTGCAATACCGTGTGCTACTGTATTTTAACCACCGGGTATTCCAACAGTATTAACGGTAACAACTACGCCGTTATTTATAAATAACTTATACTTGTCGTTTTCTTTATCCAATCGCTTTCCGTTATGGGGCCCACACAAGGCTGCGCCGTCGTACGAATATTTCCCGACAGCAAGAATATTCCACGACCAAACGAATATTCCCCGACAAAATGAATATTTTATAACCACTTGCTTATTTTGTAAAATTTGCACATTTCACCCATAACCAAAGTATTATATCAAATTAACCCCTTATTATTCACAATAATATTTAGAGAAAATTTGATTTTATTCATTAATAAGTTGGGGTATAACATTTTTTGTTATTGGTGATGAAATCTTATGAGTTTGTCATTTTAGGATGATTAAATGCATTATTTAGTAAAGTATAAATAATTAAAATAAATTGTTTATAAGCTTAAGAAATATTATTCTTTCAATATCATTATACCGAAATATTGGTATGTATTTTATTGTAGAATTTCTACCTTTTTATGTCGAGTTTACTATTCATGAGTTACTATTCATGAGTTACTATTCACGAGTTACTATTCACGAGTTACTATTCACGACAAAATTGGTTTCTTTTTCTGACTAAATTATAGTTGATTTATGAATATTAGTCTTGAGATTAAATCTATATGTTGATTATATTGATTTTATTATCATATATAATATTTTTATAACCCTAATGATGATATTTCTCTTTGACTTGAGTGTAAAGATGGGTAGATTTCTGGTATGATCATGACTATAGGTTCTCTTTGGCTAGTAGTGCAAAGTTAAATTATTGACTGGTATGATCATGACCATTGAATTTATAAGTGAATATCTTTAACTTAAGTGCAAAGGTGAATTGATTAACATGGTTATAATTATGGTGTATATAAATTCTGAAATGATTATATATTTCTTTGAGATATTAATATATTTGGCTTGTAGTGCAAATATGAACTGTTGATGAATATATTTGGCCGTAGTGCAAATATGAACTGTTGAGGAATATCTTTGGTCTGTAGTGCAAAGATGAATTGTTGATGAATATCTTTGGCCCGTAGTGCAAAGATGACATGTTGTTGAATATCTTTGGCCAGTAGTGCAAAGATGAACATATGTTGAGATGAACATGACCAACTGGTGATACAAATGAATATCTTTGGTCGTAGTGCAAAGATGAAGTTATTAGTATGATTATGAACATGAAATGTGATTTGGTGTAACCATGATCTTTGATGTTTCAGGTAAAGATAGGTGATGAAAATTATCTTCGTCCTGGATGAGAAGAGAAATTTAGAACTACAGTTATGATTATGAGTTATTCATATGATTGTGGACCAGAATTGTTGATTGATGTTACAGGGATAAAACATTGTTGGTGGATTTTTAACATGGAGAAGATAATAGACTTTATAGTCTATTTGACTCTTCTAATGGATGGCTCGTTCCGCTGCAACTATGGTTGAAATTTTTATCATCTACCATATGTTCTAAATCTCTGATTTATTACTGATGAAGACTATTGATAATTTATTTATCTTTAGTCATGATATTCTTTACTGGGCTAGTTGTGCTCACCCTTTTGTTTCATAATTCCTTTCAGGTAATAAGAGTTTAGCTGGGTCGAGCGGGGGTAACAAGGGAATAGAACGGTGGTCATCATTTAGTAGTTATATTTGGTGAAGAAAATAGGGTGAGGCGAACCCAACGTTGGAAGGGTGTTTCGTCACTATCATACAAGATGTCTAATGACATACAACCTCGTGTCATCATAAGACAGGGTTGTTCTCATCCACTTGCTGAGTATATCTACGAGCACTACCTATATAATCTTGGTATTTATTTGAAGTATAATTCTCAATTAGAGACAGTGGAGATAATGATAAGTCAAGAGAAGACTCACCATTGGGAAGAATATGATAGTAATCTTTTCATTTTTCTTTGGGGTCTATTGGGTCAACAAAGGATAATTCTGTGGCCATATGATATCTATCATAACCTAGAAGCATGGCCTCCCATGTACGAAGGTTTTCTTGAGCATTTCCCAAAGATTCTAGTTTCAAAAACAGTTTTTGACTGTACCTTTATGTAAGGTACCTTTGTGAGGTGCTGATACATGATGGTGTCCAATGTCACATTTGGTATATATTTGTATCCAAACTCACAGCATATGTGTTGTTGTATTTTGCACGACAATTGTTGTAATAAAGTTGTAGTTGTTTTCTGTACCATGTATTTGACGACTCAGAATGGGTTGGATGGAATGGACCTATTTTGGGGTTGTCACAGTTGGTATCAGAGCTTAGGGATATGGTCTCTGGCGGAGATCGGAGAATATAACTAGGAGGGGAGAGATGAGTAAATCCTTCGCTAGTGTGTCCTACCTAAGCTTATTTGTTGGTCAGTCATAATATCGGGATATTATGTGATATGTTAATTTGTTAAATTAACCCTTGTTTTGAAGCTGTATTCTAGAATGATATCTGAAATACATGAGATGAGCATTGGAGAAATTATGATGACCGGGAAGATGGAATCTGAAATGAAAGCAAAGTATTCTCAACTCTTTGAAATATCAGGTACGTAAATTTTGGGGACGAAATTTTATAAGGAGTGGAGATTGTAAGACCCCGAATTTTATGAAATAAAAGTATTCAATTTTTCTTATAATTACTATTCAGTAAATGGTTAAATTGATAAAAGTTTAAAGTTATGGGTGAAATGTGATTTTTTTTTCAAAATAAGCAAGTGGTTATAAAATAATCATTGTTGTCGGGGAATATTCGTTTGGTCGTGGAATATTATTTCTGTCGGGGAATATTCGCACGACGGCGTAGCTATTTGTGGGTCCCATAACGAATAATTGTCGGATGAAGAAAACGACAAATTTAAATTGTTTATAAACAACGGCGTAGTTGTTACCGTTAATACTGTTAGAATACCTGGTGGTTAAAATACAGTAGCACACGGTATTGCACCAATTATTGATTCTTACGTAAGAAGGCACTACTCAATAATTGTTACAGTAGTTATTGTTCAATATTTTATTTTATTGATTCAATAATTGTTGCGTTGATATTTTATATTATTGTTGTTTCAATAATTGTTGATGCACAATATTTTCTATTATCAGATCAATAATTCATATTATTTGAATAATATTATTAGATAACATTATTAGTAATGTCTAGAAAGTTCTGTCTAAGGAGAGATTTGGTCATCTAATTGCGCGCCGGTAAGGAGAAATCTTTATTGGAAAGCCCCCTCTTTCCTGGGAACGGCCTGGTTGTCATAAATGTGATTCTGTAATATTATTTGTGAATAATTAATTATTGATTCATATGATAAGAAAATATTTATTTTATGTGGATATAAATGAGGGATATATTTTTGTGGTTAAAAATGAAGGAGTTAATGTTGAGGTTTTTATCAGTATTTTTGTCGGAACAGAGGTATTAAAAATCAAATTAGGATTTTTGAGATATTTTGCGGGGGTTATAATTTTTAATCCGGCCGTTGGATCGTGGTAATTTTTAGATATGTTATACATATATAAGCTGAGTATATGTCCACAAATTTTGAACCGTTAAAAATGAACGAATGATTTGTTATGAATTTTACGAGATGGCTGGTTCAGAAATTGTTGAATTTTCGGAGTTTATCATTTTGGTGGAAAATTCTAGAATTGGTGGGCCCCACTCTTGGTTGGTGAAGAAATATGCTGAGATTTTTATTCAAATGTGGTGGGTGGGAATAGTAGCAGGTAAAGTGTGACAACCCTAAAATAGGTCCATTCCATCCAACCTATTCTGAGTCGCCAAATATATGGTACAAAAAATAACTGTAACTTTATTACAACAATTGTCGTGCAAAATACAACAACACATATGCTGTGAGTTTGGATACAAATATATACCAAATGTGACTCATGTTCCAATCGTGGACATCACCTCACAATGACACCTTACATAAAGGTATAGTCAAAAACTGTTTTAGAAATTAGAATCTTTGGGAAATGCTCAAGGAAACCTTCGTATATGGGAGGCCATGCTTCTAGGTTATGATAGATATCATATGGCCACAGAATTATCCTTGGTTGACCCAATAGACCCCAAAGAAAAACGAGAAGATTACTATCATATTCTTCCCAATGGTGAGTCTTCTCTTGACTTATCATTATCTCCACTGTCTTTAATCGTGAATTATACTTCAAACAAACATCAAGATTATATAGGTAGTGCCCATAGATATACTCAGCAAGTGGATGAGCACAACCCTGTCTTATGATGACACGAGGTCGTATGTCATTAGACATCTTGTATGATAGTGACAAAACACCCTTCCAACGTTGGGTTCGCCTCAACCTATTTTTTTCACCAAATATAACTACTAAATGATGACCACCATTCTATTCCCTTGTTACCCCCGCTCGACCCAGCTACACTCTTATTACCTGAAAGGAATTGTGAAGCAAAAGGGTGAGCACAACTAGCTCAGTAAAGAATATCATGACTAAAGATAATTAAATTATCAACAGCCTTCATCAATAATAAATCAGAGATTTAGAACATATGGTAAATGATAAAAATTTCAACCATAGTTGCAGCGGAATGAGCAATCTATTAGAAGAGTCAAATAGACTATAAAGTCTATTATCTTCTCCATGTTAAAAATCCATCAACAATGTTTTATCCATGTAACATCACTCAACAGTTCCTTTCCACAATCATATGAATAACTAATAATCATAATTGTGACTCTAAATTTTTCTTCGCACCCAGGACGAAGAATATTTTCATCACCTGTCTTTACCTGAAACATCAAAGATCATGGTTATACCAAATCACAGTTCCTGTTCATAATCATACTAATAAATCCATCTTTGCACTACGACCAAAGATATTCAACAACAGTTCATCTTTGCACTACAGGCCAAAGATATTCATCAACAGACCATCTTTGAACTACAAGCCAAATATATTCAACAACAGTTCATCTTTGCACTACGGGCCAAAGATATTCATCAACAATTCATCTTTGCACTACAGGCCAAAGATATTCATCAATATTTCATCTTTGCACTACAGGCCAAAGATATTAATATCTCAAAGAAATATATAATCATTTCAGAATTTATATAAACAATAATTATAACCATGTTGATCAATTCACCTTTGCACTTAAGCTAAAGATATTCAATTAAAAATTCAATGGTCATGATCATACCAGTCACAATTCAACTTTGCACTACAGGCCAAAGATATTCATCAACAATTCATCTTTGCACTACAGGCCAAAGATATTCATCAACAATTCATCTTTGGACTACAGGCCAAAGATATTCATCAACAGTTCATATTTGCACTACAGGCCAAATATATTAATATCTCAAAGAAATATATAATCATTTCAAAATTTATATAAACAATAATTATAACCATGTTGATCAATTCACCTTTGCACTTAAGCTAAAGATATTCACTTGTAAATTCAATGGTCATGATCATACCAGTCAATAATTCAACTTTGCACTACTGGCCAAAGAGAACCCATAGTCATGATCATACCAGAAATCTACCCATCTTTACACTCAAGTCAAAGAGAAATATCATCATTAGGGTTATAAAAATGTTATATATGATAATAAAATTAATATAATCAACATATAGATTTAATCTCAAGAGTAATATTCATAAATCAACTATAATTTGGTTAGAAAAAGAAACCAATTTTGTCGTGAATAGTAACTCGTGAATAGTAACTCGTGAATAGTAACCCCGACATGAAAAAGGTAGAAATTCCATAATAATATACATACCACTATTTCGGTATAATGATATTGAAAGAATAATATTTCTTAAGCTTATAAACAATTTATTTAAATTGTTTACACTTTACTAAATAATGCATTTAATCATTCTAAAATGCCAAACTCATAAGATTTCATCACCAATAACCAAAACCCTCATCAAAAATCTGCATATACCTCATATAGGATTCTTAAGCCATAAAATCCTATTTTCTAATTTTCTTTCCTCACAAAACATATTTAATTCATTTACTCATAACTAGACCATTTTCATGAAAAATACCAAATCAGTTCCAAAAATATTTCTTTTCTGGAATTTAGCATAATATAGTCCCATAGTGAACATATATTTTTCTCAGAATTTTTAAAACCTATTTACTATTTTTTATATGGCCAAAACCGCCGAATATTTAGACATTTATCATAAATTGTACTTTTATCAAAAAATTCTAAAATTCACTGAGTACACTGAAATTATATAGATATACTTCCAATAAAAATTTCATCAATTTTGGAGTTAACCACAAGGAATTATAAGCGGTTACTTTTAAAATAGTATTTTCTCATAAAATTCATAACTCTCAATCTATACGTCCAAAAAACATCATTTTTGGACACAATCAAGAAAACTCATCAAAATATCATTTTAAATTTTTCCAGAATTTTCTGAAGTTCAGAAAAATTACGAAACTGGAAAAAATAACAACCCTTAAAATTCCTTACTATCCCTTACCTCAAAAGAGCAGTACTTCTGACTGGATATCGGATATGATGCTGAAGGAAACTTGCACTGATGAATAGCAACTCACCAAGTATCTAAAAACTCACAAAATATGCTTCATAATATAGAGAGAGAAAGAGAGAAAGCTTATGTTTCTGGTGTGATTTTCAATTCTAACTTAGCCCTCTATTTATAGGAAAATTTTGGTAGGTTTGACCTGCAACCTGATGGCTTTACGTGCTACTATTCCCACCCACCACATTTGAAATATAATTCAGCACATTTCTTCACCAACCACAAGTGGGGCCCACCAATTCTAGAATTTTCTACCAAAATGATTAACTCCGAAAATTCAATAATTTCTGAACCAGTCATCTTGTAAAATTCATAATAAATTATACGTTCATTTTTAACGGTTCAAAATTTGTGGACATATACTCAACTTATATATGTATAACATATCCAAATATTACCACGATCCAACGGTCGGATTAAAAATTATAACCCCCGCAAAATATCTAAAAAATCCTGATTTTTAATACCTCCATTCCAACAAAAATACTGATAAAAACCTCAACATTAACTCCTTCATTTTTAACCACAAAAATATATCCCTCGTTTATATCCACATAAAATAAATATTTCCTTATCATATGAATCAATAATTAATTATTCACAAATAATATTACAGAATCACATTTATGACAACCAGGCCGTTCCCAGGAAAGAGGGGGCTTTCCAATAAGGATTTCTCCTTACTAGCGCGCAATTAGGTGACCAAACCACTCCTTAGATAGAACTTTTTAGACATTGCCAATAATGTTATCTAATAATTATATTCAAATAATATGAATTATTGATCTGATAATGGAAAATACTGTGCAGTGACAATTATTGAACAACAATAATATAAAATTTTAACGTAGCAATTATTGAATCAATAAAATAAAATATTGAACAGTAATTACTGTAACAATTATTGAGTAGTGCCTTCTTACGTAAGAATCAATAATTTAAAAAATACTGTGCAATACCGTGTGCTACTGTGCAATAACGCGTATTACTGTATTTTAACCACCGGGTATTCCAACAGTGTTAACGGTAACAACTACGCCGTTATTTGTAAAAACTCAATTTTTGTCGTTATCTTCATCCGACAGTTATTCGTTATGGGGCCCACTAATAGCTGCGCCGTCGTACGAATATTCCCCGACAGAAAGAATATTCCACGACCAAACGAATATTCCCCGACAACAATGATTATTTTATAACCACTTGCTTATTTTGAAAAAAAAAATTCACATATCAACTTTAACTTTAACATTTATCAATTTAACCATTTACTGAATAGTAATTATAAGAAAAATTGAATACTTTTATTTCATAAAATTCAGGGTCTTACATAAAGCCATCAGGTTACAGGTTAAGTCTGCTTCGGCGTGCTAACATTTTCCTATAAATAGAGGGCTAAGTTAGAATTGAAAATCACACAAGAATTCATAAGTTTTCTCTCTTTCTCTCTCTAGATTATTGAGTGTATTTTGTGAGTATTTAGATACTTTGTGAGTTTCTATTCATCAGTGTAAGTTTTCTTCAGCCTTATATCGATCAGAAGTACTGCTCTTTTGAGGTAAGGGATAGTAGGAGATTTTAAGGGTTGTTATATTTTTCAGTTTCGTAACTTTTTTGACCTTCAAAAATTCTGGAAAAATTTGAAATGATATTATGATGAGTTTTCTTGATTGTGTCCAAAAATGGTGATTTTTGGATGTATAGATTAAGAGTTATGAATTTTATAAGAAAGGACTATTTTAAAAGTAACCGCTTATAACTTCTTGTGGTTAACTCCAAAATTGATGAAATTTTTATTGGGAGTACATGTATATGATAGGAGTATACTCTGTGAATTTCAGAATTTTTAAATAAAAGTACAATTTTTGATAAATGTCTAAATATTCGGCTGTTTTGGCCATATGAAAAATAGTAAATGACTTTTAAAAATTCTGAGAAAAATATATGTTCACTATGAGACTATATTATGCTAAATTCCAGAAAAGAAATATTTTTGGAACTGATTTGGTATTTTTTTCATGAAAATGGTCTAGTTATGAATAAATGAATTAAATATGTTTTGTGAAGTAAGAAAATTAGAAAATAGGATTTTATGGATTGAGAATCCTATATGAGGTATATGCAGATTTTTGATGAGGGTTTTTTGTTATTGGTGATGAAATCTTATGAGTTTGGCATTTTAGAATGATTAAATGCATTATTTAGTAAAGTATAAACAATTAAAATAAATTATTTATAAGCTTAAGAAATATTATTCTTTCAATATCATTATACCGAAATATTGGTATGTATTTTATTATGAAATTTTTACCTTTTTGTGTCGAGTTTACTATTCATGAGTTACTATTCACGAGTTACTATTCACGAGTTATTATTCACGACAAAATTGGTTTATTTTTCTGACTAAATTATAGTTGGTTTATGAATATTAGTCTTGAGATTAAATCTATATGTTGATTATATTGATTTTATTATCATATATAATATTTTTATAACCCTAATGATGATATTTCTCTTTGACTTGAGTGTAAAGATGGGTAGATTTTTGGTATGATCATGACTATAGGTTCTCTTTGGCCAGTAGTGCAAAGTTGAATTGTTGACTGGTATGATCATGACCATTGAATTTATAAGTGAATATCTTTAACTTAAGTGCAAAGGTGAATTGATTAACATGGTTATAATTATGGTGTATATAAATTCTGAAATGATTATATATTTCTTTGAGATATTAATATATTTGGCTTGTAGTGCAAATATGAACTGTTGATGAGTATATTTGGCCGTAGTAGAAATATGAACTGTTGAGGAATATCTTTGGTCTGTAGTGCAAAGATGAATTGTTGATGAATATCTTTGGCCCGTAGTGCAAAGATGACATGTTGTTGAATATCTTTGGCCAGTAGTGCAAAGATGAACAGATGTTGAGATGAACATGACCAACTGGTGATACAAATGAATATCTTTGGCCGTAGTGCAAAGATGAAGTTATTAGTATGATTATGAACAGAAAATATGATTTGGTGTAACCATGATCTTTGATGTTTCAGGTAAAGATAGGTGATGAAAATTATCTTCGTCCTGGATGAGAAGAGAAATTTAGAACAATAGTTATGATTATGAGTTATTCATATGATTGTGGACCAGAATTGTTGATTGATGTTACAGGGATAAAACATTGTTGGTGGATTTTTAACACGGAGAAGATAATAGACTTTATAGTCTATTTGACTCTTCTAATGGATGGCTCGTTCCGCTGCAACTATGGTTGAAATTTTTATCATCTACCATATGTTCTAAATCTCTGATTTATTACTGATGAAGACTATTGATAATTTATTTATCTTTAGTCATGATATTCTTTACTAGGCTAGTTGTGCTCACCCTTTTGTTTCACAATTCCTTTCAGGTAATAAGAGTTTAGCTGGGTCGAGCGGGGGTAACAAGGGAATAGAATGGTGGTCATCATTTAGTAGTTATATTTAGTGAAGAAAATAGGGTGAGGCGAACCCAACGTTAGAAGGGTGTTTCGTCACTATCATACAAGATGTCTAATGACATACAACCTCGTGTCATCATAAGAAAGGTTGTACTCATCCACTTGCTGAGTATATCTACGAGCACTACCTATATAATCTTGGTATTTATTTGAAGTATAATTCTCAATTAGAGACAGTGGAGATAATGATAAGTCAAGAGAAGACTCATCATTGGGAAGAATATGATAGTAATCTTTTCGTTTTTCTTTGGGGTCTATTGGGTCAACAAAGGATAATTCTGTGGCCATATGATATCTATCATAACCTAGAAGCATGGCCTCCCATGTACGAAGATTTTCTTGAGCACTTCCCAAAGATTCTAGTTTCTAAAACAGTTTTTGACTGTACCTTTATGTAAGGTACCTGTGACAACCCCAAAATAGGTCTATTCCACCCAACCCATTCTGAGTCGTCAAATACATGGTACAGAAAACAACTACAACTTTATTACAACAATTGTCGTGCAAAATACAACAACACATATGCTGTGAGTTTGAATACAAATATATACCAAATGTGACATTGGACACCATCATGTATCAGCACCTCACAAAGGTACCTTACATAAAGGTACAGTCAAAAATTATTTTAGAAACTAGAATCTTTGGGAAGTGCTCAAGGAAACCTTAGTACATGGGAGAACATGCTTCTAGGTTATGATAGATATCATATGGCCACAGAATTATCCTTGGTTGACCCAATATACCCCAAAGAAAAACGAGAAGATTACTATCATATTCTTCCCAATGGTGAGTCTTCTCTTGACATATCATTATCTCTACTGTCTCTAATTGAGAATTATACTTCAAACAAACACCAAGATTATATAGGTAGTGCTCGTATATATACTCAGCAAGTGGATGAGCACATCCCTGTCTTATGATGACACGAGGTTGAATGTCGTTAGACATCTTGTATGATAGTGGCAAACCACCCTTCCAACGTTGGGTACACCTTACCCTATTGGATTTATCAAATAAAACTACTAAATGAACTTTTCTATACTGCTTCGGGAGAACATCCACAGCTAGAGACCACCATTCTATTTTCCCGTTACCCTCGCTCGACCCAGCTACACTCTTATTACCTGAAAGAAATTGTGAAGCAAATGGGTGAGCACAACTAGCTCAGTAAAGAATATCATGACTAAAGATAATTAAATTATCAATAGCCTTCATCAATAATAAATCAGAGATTTAGAACATATGGTAAATGATAAAAACTTTAACCATAGTTACAGCGGAACGAGCAATCCATTAGAAGAGTCAAATAGACTATAAAGTCTATTATCTTCTCCATGTTAAAAAACCACCAACAATGTTTTATCCATGTAACATCACTCGACAGTTCCTTTCCACAATTATATGAATAACTCATAATCATAATTGTGACTCTAAATTTTTCTTCGCACCCAGGATGAAGAATATTTTCATCACCTGTCTTTACCTGAAACATCAAAGATCATGGTTATACCAAATCACAGTTCATGTTCATAATCATACCAATAACTTCATCTTTGCACTACGGCCAAAGATATTCATTTGTGCCAGTTGGTTATGTTCATCTCAACACCTGTTCATCTTTGCACTACTGGCCAAAGATATTCAACAACATGTCATCTTTGCACTACGGGCCAAAGATATTCATCAACAATTCATCTTTGCACTACAGGCCAAAGATATTCATCAACAATTCATCTTTACACTACAGGCCAAAGATATTCATCAACAATTCATCTTTGCACTACAGGCCAAAGATATTCATCAACAGTTCATATTTGCACTACAGGCCAAATATATTAATATCTCAAAGAAATATATAATCATTTCAGAATTTATATAAATAATAATTATAACCATATTGATCAATTCACCTTTGCACTTAAGCTAAAGATATTCACTTGTAAATTCAATGGTCATGATCATACCAGTCAACAATTCAACTTTGCACTACTGGCCAAAGAGAACCCATAATCATGATCATACCAGAAATCTACCCATCTTTATACTCAAGTCAAAGAGAAATATCATCATTAGGGTTATAAAAATGTTATATATGATAATAAAATCAATATAATCAACATATAGATTTAATCTCAAGAGTAATATTCATAAATCAACTATAATTTGGTTAGAAAAAGAAACCAATTTTGTCGTGAATAGTAACTCGTGAATAGTAACTCGTGAATAGTAACCCCGACATGAAAAAGGTAGAAATTCCACAATAATATAAATACCACTATTTCGGTATAATGATATTGAAAGAATAATATTTCTTAAGCTTATAAACAATTTATTTAAATTGTTTACACTTTACTAAATAATGCATTTAATCATTCTAAAATGCCAAACTCATAAGATTTCATCACCAATAACCAAAACCCTCATCAAAAATCTGCATATACCTCATATAGGATTCTTAAGCCATAAAATCCTATTTTCTAATTTTCTTTCCTCACAAAACATATTTAATTCATTTACTCATAACTAGACCATTTTCATGAAAAATACCAAATCAGTTCCAAAAATATTTCTTTTCTGGAATTTAGAATAATATAGTCCCATAGTGAACATATATTTTTCTCAGAATTTTTAAAAGTCATTTACTATTTTTCATATGGCCAAATAAGCCGAATATTTAGACATTTATCAAAAATTGTACTTTTGTCCAAAAATTCTGAAATTCATAGAGTATACTCCTATCATATACATGTACTCCCAATAAAAATTTTATCAATTTTGGAGTTAACCACAAGAAGTTATAAGCGGTTACTTTTTAAATAGTCTTTTCTTATACAATTCATAACTCTTAATCTACACATCCAAAAATCACCATTTTTGGACACAATCAAGAAAACTCATCAAATTATCATTTTGAATTTTTCCAGAATTTTTGAAGGTCAGAAAAATTACGAAACTGAAAAACATAACAACCCTTAAAATTCCTTACTATCCCTTACTATCCCTTACCTCAAAAGTGCAGTATTTCTGATTGGAATGCAAAGCCGAAGGAAACTTGCACTGAATAGCAACTCTCAAAGTATCTGAATACTCACAAAATATGCTTCATAATATAGAGAGAGAAAGAGAGAAAGCTTATGTTTCTGGTGTGATTTTCAATTCTAACTTAGCCTTCTATTTATAGGAAAATTTTGGTAGGTTTGACCTGCAACCTGATGGCTTTACCTGCTACTATTTCCACCCACCACATTTGAAATATAATTCAGCACATTTCTTCACCAACCACAAGTGGAGCCCATCAATTCTAGAATTTTCCACCAAAATGATAAACTCTGAAAATTCAATAATTTCTGAACCAGTCATCTCGTAAAATTCATAATAAATTATACGTTCATTTTTAACGGTTCAAAATTTGTGGACATATACTCAACTTATATATGTATAACATATCCAAAAATTACCACGATCCAACGGTCGGATTAAAAATTATAACTCTCGCAAAATATCTCAAAAACCCTAATTTTTAATACCTCCATTTTGACAAAAATACTGATAAAAACCTCAACATTAACTCCTTCATTTTTAACCACAAAAATATATCCCTCATTTATATCCACATAAAATAAATATTTTCTTATCATATGAATCAATAATTAATTATTCACAAATAATATTACAGAATCACATTTATGACAACCAGGCCGTTCCCAGGAAAGAGGGGGCTTTCCAATAAGAATTTTTCCTTACTGGCGCACAATTAGGTGACCAAACCTCTCCTTAGACAGAACTTTCTAGACATTGCCAATAATGTTATCTAATAATATTATTCAAATAATATGAATTATTGATCTGATAATGAGAAATACTGTGCAGTGACAATTATTGAATAACAATAATATAAAATTTCAACGTAGCAATTATTGAATCAATAAAATAAAATATTGAACAGTAATTACTGTAACAATTATTGAGTAGTGCCTTCTTACGTAAGAATCAATAATTTCAAAAATACTATGCAATACCGTGTGCTACTGTGCAATAACGCGTATTACTGTATTTTAACCACAGGGTATTCCAACAGTGTTAACGGTAACAACTACGCCGTTATTTGTAAAAACTCAAATTTGTCGTTTTCTTCACCCGACAGTTATTCGTTATGGGGCCCTCAAATAGCTGCGCCGTCGTACGAATATTCCCCGACAGAAAGAATATTCCACGACCAAACGAATATTCCCCGACAACAATGATTATTTTATAACCACTTGCTTATTTTGAAAAAAAAATTCACATATCACCCTTAACTTTAACATTTATCAATTTAACCATTTACTGAATAGTAATTATAAGAAAAATTGAATACTTTTATTTCATAAAATTCGGGGTCTTACAATCTCCCTTCCTTATGAAATTTTGTCCTCGAAATTTACGTACCTGGTAATTCAAAGAGTTGAGAATACCTTGCTTTCATTTCAGATTCCATCTTCCCTGTCATCATAATTTCTCCATTGCTCATCTCCTGTATTTCAGATATCATTCTAGAATACTGCTTCAAAACAAGGGTTAATTTAACAAATTAACATATCACATAATATTCTGATATTATGACTGACCAACAAATAAGCTTAGGTAGGACACACTAGCGAAGGATTTACTCATCTCTCCCCTCCTAGTTATATTCCCCGATCTCCGTCAGAGACCATATCCCTAAGCTCTGATACCACCTGTGACTCTGGACACCAACTTGTGTCAGCACCTTACATTGGTACCTATCAGTTTGCCACCGCAGAACGGCGTCCCCTACGGAGAGTCTGGCTTCGGTGCATCCCCATCAACAGGAAGTCACCAGCGAGAGGCTCGGGGCTCTTTACTTATAGCTCTGATACCACCTGTAACAACCCCAAAATAGGTCCATTCCACCCAACCCATTCTGAGTCGTCAAATACATGGTACAGAAAACAACTACAACTTTATTACAACAATTGTCGTGCAAAATACAACAACACATATGCTATGAGTTTGAATACAAATATATACCAAATGTGACATTGGACACCATCATGTATCAGCACCTCACAAAGGTACCTTACATAAAGGTACAGTCAAAAATTGTTTTAGAAACTAGAATATTTGGGAAGTGCTCAAGGAAACCTTAGTACATGGGAGAACATGCTTCTAGGTTATGATAGATATCATATGGCCACAGAATTATCCTTGGTTGACCCAATATACCCCAAAGAAAAACGAGAAGATTACTATCATATTCTTCCCAATGGTGAGTCTTCTCTTGACATATCATTATCTCTACTGTCTCTAATTGAGAATTATACTTCAAACAAACACCAAGATTATATAGGTAGTGCTCGTATATATACTCAGCAAGTGGATGAGCACATCCCTGTCTTATGATGACACGAGATTGAATGTCGTTAGACATCTTGTATGATAGTGGCAAACCACCCTTCCAACGTTGGGTACACCTTATCCTATTGGATTCACCAAATAAAACTACTAAATGAACTTTTCTATACTGCTTCGGGAGAACATCCACAGCTAGAGACCACCGTTCTATTTCCCCGTTACCCTCGCTCGACCCAGCTACACTCTTATTACCTGAAAGAAATTGTGAAGCAAATGGGTGAGCACAACTAGCTCAGTAAAGAATATCATGACTAAAGATAATTAAATTATCAATAGCCTTCATCAATAATAAATCAGAGATTTAGAACATATGGTAAATGATAAAAATTTCAACCATAGTTGCAGCGGAACGAGCAATCCATTAGAAGAGTCAAATAGACTATAAAGTCTATTATCTTCTCCATGTTAAAAATCCACCAACAATGTTTTATCCATGTAACATCACTCAACAGTTCCTTTTCACAATTATATGAATAACTCATAATCATAATTGTGACTCTAAATTTTTCTTCGCACCCAGGATGAAGAATATTTTCATCACCTGTCTTTACCTGAAACATCAAAGATCATGGTTATACCAAATCACAGTTCATGTTCATAATCATACCAATAACTTCATCTTTGCACTACGGCCAAAGATATTCATTTGTGCCAGTTGGTCATGCTCATCTCAACACCTGTTCATCTTTGCACTACTGGCCAAAGATATTCAACAACATGTCATCTTTGCACTACGGGCCAAAGATATTCATCAACAATTCATCTTTGCACTACAGGCCAAAGATATTCATCAACAATTCATCTTTACACTACAGGCCAAAGATATTCATCAACAATTCATCTTTGCACTACAGGCCAAAGATATTCATCAACAATTCATCTTTGCCTTGCACTACAGGCCAAAGATATTCATCAACGGTTCATATTTGCACTACAGGCCAAATATATTAATATCTCAAAGAAATATATAATCATTTCAGAATTTATATAAACAATAATTATAACCATGTTGATCAATTCACCTTTGCACTTAAGCTAAAGATATTCACTTATAAATTCAATGGTCATGATCATACCAGTCAACAATTCAACTTTGCACTACTGGCCAAAGAGAACCCATAGTCATGATCATACCAGAAATCTACCCATCTTTACACTCAAGTCAAAGAGAAATATCATCATTAGGGTTATAAAAATGTTATATATGATAATAAAATCAATATAATCAACATATAGATTTAATCTCAAGAGTAATATTCATAAATCAACTATAATTTGGTTAGAAAAAGAAACCAATTTTGTCGTGAATAGTAACTCGTGAATAGTAACCCCGACATGAAAAAGGTAGAAATTCCACAATAATATACATACCACTATTTCGGTATAATGATATTGAAAGAATAATATTTCTTAAGCTTATAAACAATTTATTTAAATTGTTTACACTTTACTAAATAATGCATTTAATCATTCTAAAATGCCAAACTCATAAGATTTCATCACCAATAACCAAAACCCTCATCAAAAATCTGCATATACCTTATATAGGATTCTTAAGCCATAAAATCCTATTTTCCAATTTTCTTTCCTCACAAAACATATTTAATTCATTTACTCATAACTAGACCATTTTCATGAAAAATACCAAATCAGTTCTAAAAATATTTCTTTTCTGGAATTTAGCATAATATAGTCCCATAGTGAACATATATTTTTCTCAGAATTTTTAAAAGTCATTTACTATTTTTTATATGGCTAAAATAGTCGAATATTTAGACATTTATCAAAAATTGTACTTTTGTCCAAAAATTCTGAAATTCATAGAGTATACTCCTATCATATACATGTACTCCCAATAAAAATTTCATCAATTTTGGAGTTAACCACAAGAAGTTATAAGCGGTTACTTTTAAAATAGTCTTTTCTTATACAATTCATAACTCTTAATCTACACATCCAAAAATCACCATTTTTGGACAAAATCAAGAAAACTCATCAAATTATCATTTTAATTTTTTCCAGAATTTTTGAAAGTCAAAAAAATTACGAAACTGAAAAATATAACAACCCTTAAAATTCCTTGCTATCCCTTACAATCCCTTACCTCAAAAGTGCAGTATTTCTGACTGGAATGCAAAGCCGAAGGAAACTTACACTGAATAGCAACTCTCAAAGTATCTAAATACTCACAAAATATGCTTCATAATATAGAGAGAGAAAGAGAGAAAGCTTATGTTTCTGGTGTGATTTTCAATTCTAACTTAGCCTTCTATTTATAAGAAAATTTTGGTAGGTTTGACCTGCAACCTGATTGCTTTACCTGCTACTATTCCCACCCACCACATTTGAAATATAATTCAGCACATTTCTTCACCAACCACAAGTGGAGCCCACCAATTCTAGAATTTTCCACCAAAATGATAAACTCTGAAAATTCAATAATTTCTGAACCAGTCATCTCGTAAAATTCATAATAAATCATACGTTCATTTTTAACGGTTCAAAATTTATGGACATATACTCAACTTATATATGTATAACATATCCAAAAATTACCACGATCCAACGGTCGGATTAAAAATTATAACCCTCGCAAAATATCTCAAAAACCCTAATTTTTAATACCTCCATTCTGACAAAAATACTGATAAAAACCTCAACATTAACTCCTTCATTTTTAACCACAAAAATATATCCCTCATTTATATCCACATAAAATAAATATTTTCTTATCATATGAATCAATAATTAATTATTCACAAATAATATTACAGAATCACATTTATGACAACCAGGCCGTTCCCAGGAAAGAGGGGGCTTTCCAATAAGAATTTTTCCTTACTGGCGCGCAATTAGGTGACCAAACCTATCCTTAGACAGAACTTTCTAGACATTGCCAATAATATTATCTAATAATATTATTCAAATAATATAAATTATTGATCTGATAATGGGAAATACTGTGCAGTAACAATTATTGAACAACAATAATATAAAATTTCAACGTAGCAATTATTGAATCAATAAAATAAAATATTGAACAGTAATTACTGTAACAATTATTGAGTAGTGCCTTCTTACGTAAGAATCAATAATTTCAAAAATACTATGCAATACCGTGTGCTACTGTGCAATAACGCGTATTACTGTATTTTAACCACAGGGTATTTCAACAGTGTTAACGGCAACAACTACGCCGTTATTTGTAAAAACTCAAATTTATCATTTTCTTCACCAGACAGTTATTCGTTATGGGGCCCACAAATAGCTGCGCCGTCGTACGAATATTCCCCGACAGAAAGAATATTCCACGACTAAACGAATATTCCCCGACAACAATGATTATTTTATAACCACTTGCTTATTTTGAAAAAAAAATTCACATATCACCCTTAACTTTAACATTTATCAATTTAACCATTTACTGAATAGTAATTATAAGAAAAATTGAATACTTTTATTTCATAAAATTCGGGGTCTTACAGTACCTTTGTGAGGTGCTGATACATGATGGTGTCCAATGTCACATTTGGTATATATTTGTATCCAAACTCACAGCATATGTGTTGTTGTATTTTGCACGATAATTGTTGTAATAAAGTTGTAGTTATTTTCTGTACCATGTATTTGACGACTCAGAATGGGTTGGATGGAATGAACCTATTTTGGGGTTGTCACAATAGTTATTAGAGATCTGCAATTTATTTATGTCTAATGAATAATTTACTTTGTTCATAGTTTAATAATGTCAAAATTGTCAACACGATGTTCATAATATTGAAATGAGTTCAAGCTCAAGGGTAAGGTTCATGGTACAAGAAATATTTAACAGTCTAAAATATTCACAATTCAAATAGAAAGTTCAAGTCAAAATGTTCATAGCCCAAATGTAAAGTTCAAAGTTCAAAATGTTCACAATTCAAAAGTTCACAGTTCAAATACAAAAGTTAAAATTCAAGAAGAAGGTTCAAGTCAAAAGATATTACATGAAACACAAACTATTAAAGATTTTTTAAAGAATTGTTATTTCAGAATTTTTTTACCGTTTAATGTTAAGGACTATAGAAACGAATAATAATTTACAGTAGCAAGTTTAAATTTAGGAGTATAAAGAAAATAATATCACTTACCTTAGCATGTGGTTAGCTTTCGTTATTTTACCTTTTATGTAATTGATCAACTTATATTTGTATTTATAATTTAATTAGTAACTATCACATATAAATTTTATAGTGTACATTAATTCGTAACTTTTAAAATTGTCAAAATTTGACTTAATGGTATTTATAAAATAAATTGGTGCAGTGTATAAAATGAAGTGAATTAAACTTTCAAAATAATTTTGAAATAATAATTAAATAACTTTTCAAAACAATCTTTCAAATGAAGTTTTTCAAAAATAATTTTCTGAAGGAAGAGTTGTAAATGTGACGCCCCCAAAATTAGGTATACATCACCCATCTTGGGTCATCAGATACATAGTACAGAATACAAATACAACTGATTAATACATCTGTCGTGTACAATACGACAAAACATAAACTGTGAGTTTGAATACAAATATTATCTTCTAGAGAGTATTCATACTCAAAATGAGTCCTCATTACATTTATTAACACACCATTACATAGAATAGTGAGGACTACTAACTAATACTATCATTCGGACCATCACTCCGTACCCCGACTTGTCCCAGCTACGTTCTCATTTCCTGAAGAGAACAGTGAAAGAAAGGGTGAGCTCAACTAGCCCAGTAAGAAATATTATGACTAAGATAATGCAGAATAAATTATCATTAGCCTTCAACAATGTTAAACTGATAAAATATAATAGACATCAAGTTTAACTGTAGCGGAACAAGCAATCCATTAAAAGAGTCAAGTAGAAAATAAACTCTACTATCTTTTATGATTTAAAAGATTTTCCAACACTGTGATCGCTGAGACTCAGCTTAATAAAATAATCCACATCATCGAATCACCCCTGCACTACGGCCAAGGATATTCGTATATTCATTAATGGTCATGATCATGCCAACAACTGTCCATCAATGCACTACGGGCCAATGAGGACTTTTACCACATCATTTGTAACATTACGGTCATGATTATACCGAATAATCCCTGGTCATAATCATACCAAGTCCATCTATGCACTACGGCCACAGATGACTTTCAACATTTTATAAACATGAGGATGATGACAATGATATAAGAATTCAATAAAACAAGTTCAAGAATTAATTTATCCAAGAATTAACAACGTCCAAATTGTCAACATGATACTGCATTGTGGAGTAAAATTCAAGAATGCTTAGAAGAATATTTTCTTGAAAAGATACTGGATGAAACGCAACTATCAAGGATATTCCACAAATTTCATGGAGTATAGAAGTCAAAACTTAACCAACTGAGTACAATAAAGAATGGAATAACAAAAGAAATCACCATGCATGCGATAGACCGCACAGACAGGTTATTCCAACAGAATAATAAATAATGGAACCAGGTCCGGCGTAAACGCACAGACAGGATATTCCGACAGAATAATAAATAATGGAACCAGGTCCGGTGTAAAACACACAGACAGGATATTCCAACAGAATAATAATAAAACGGAACCAGGTCCGGTGTAAAACACACAGACAGGATGTTCCAACAGAATAATAAACGGAACCAGGTCCGGTGTAAAACACACAGACAGGATGTTCCAACAGAATAATAACAAGACGGAACCAGGTCCGGTGTAAAACACACAGACAGGATGTTCCAACAGAATAATAGAAGAATGTCACCAAGTATAGGGTAGATCCGCGTATACAGGTTATTCCAACAGAATAATAAGAAATGGAATAACAACAGTTCTCTTCATGAATAAGAAAGAATAACACCCCTTACCGTTTTAAAGACGAGCTGAAATAAGGAAGTAGTTAAATAGCAGAATACTCTTCTCTCTTTCTCTAAAGTTTCTCTCTATAGTTTCTCTCTCTAGAGTTCAGTGAATTCGTAAGAAATAATGAAGGAATGAGCTGCTATTTATAGAAAAATAGAATGCATAGTAACTAATCCATGAACGGTCCAGATTGATTACTTTAATCTGACGGTCCATATTTAAAGAAAAATCTTTTAAATAAAATATAATATATTCTATTTATAGAATAACTTTAATAAAGTATTTTGTTTTATATAAAAAGATGTTTCTGTTTTATTACGAATAAAACAAAACGTCATTATCGCTAAATAATTCATATTATTAACTGACAATAATTGAATCAAACTGAGTGACTTCTCACATAAGCATTAATAATCAATACCGTGTGCTACTATGCAACCACACGTATTACTGTACTTTTACTACCGAGTAGTTCAACAGTAACAATGGTAAAACTTCCGCCGTTATTTTTAATAAAATATTTTTGTCGTTTTCTCAATCCGACAATAATTCCGTTGTGGGGTCCACCAATGATTGTGCCGTCGTACGAATATTCCCCGACAAAAAGAATATTTTCCGACCAAACGAATATTTTATAACAACTTGCTTACTTTGCAAAATTTATAAATATTACCCACAACTATAACATTATATCAAATTAACTCCATAATATTCAAAAATGATATTTATAGAAAATTCATCTTTATTTATAAAAGTTGGGGTCTTACAACCTCCCCTTCTTATGAAATTTCGCCCTCGAAATTAGGGTACGTACCTGGTATGTCGAAGAGGTAAGGATACCTTGATTTCATTTCTGATTCTAACTCCCAAGTCATTTCCTCAACATCGTGGTTTCTCCACAAAACTTTGACTTGAGGTATAACCTTGGAGCGTAGAATATGTTCCTTCTTATCCAAGATTTGAACAGGAACTTCTTCATACGTCAAATCCTCCGCTATTTCGTCCGGTTCTAACTCAATAATGTGGTTCGGGTCTTCCACATATTTGCGTAACATGGATATGTGGAAAACGTTATGAACACGAGACATACTTGGCGGTAAAGCGAGTCTATAAGCCACAGTTCCTACTCGATCGAGGATTAAAAATGGACCGATGAATCGAGGATTTAGCTTTCCTCTCTTTCCAAATCTCGTAACTCCTTTCCATGGAGCAACACGTAAGAACACATGATCTCCTACATCAAATTCCACGTCCTTTCGATGAAGATCAGCATAACTCTTTTGTCGATCTTGTGAGGTTTTTATACGTTGTCGGATCGTTTGAATCTTTTCTGTAGTCATACGTACCAACTCCGGTCCCAACAACGTTGCTTCGCCCACCTCATCCCAGCATACTGGAGAACGACATTTTCTTCCATACAATGCTTCGAATGGAGCCATGCCAATACTTGCTTGATAACTGTTGTTGTAGGAAAACTCCACCAATGGTAAGAACTTGTCCCAACTTCCCTTGAAGTCAAAGACACAGAGTCTTAATAGATCTTCAAGAGTTTGAATAGTCCTCTCTGATTGTCCGTCCGTCTGAGGATGATATGCTGAACTAAATCGTAACTCCGTGCCCATAGCTTTTTGTAAACTAACCCAAAATCGTGAAGTGAATCTTGGGTCTCGGTCAGAAACTATGGATACTGGCATACCATGCAGTCTTACAATCTCGTTTATGTACATACGAGCAAGACGTTCAAGTGTATAAGTTTCTCGTATCGGTAAGAAATGAGCAGACTTGGTCAATCTATCAACAATGACCCAAATCGCATCAATACCTTGAGAAACCCTAGGAAGACCGGTAACGAAATCCATGGTAATGTGCTCCCACTTCCATTCTGGAATTTCAAGTGGTTGCAATGGACCTTTTGGTACTTGATGCTCCGCTTTGACTCGTTGACAAGTTAGACACCTTGAGATAAACAACGCTATCTCTCTCTTCATATTGCTCCACCAAAATGTATGACGAAGATCATGATACATTTTGGTACTTCCAGGATGGATTGCAAACGGTGTGTTGTGCGCCTCCATCATGATTTCATACTTTAAATCAGGGTTGTTAGGAACACAAAGTCTGGAGTTGACTCGAAGTATTCCTTCTTCATCGATTCTTGCTTCCGGCATAGAACCTTCTTGCACTTTCTTCCTCATACGCATCAGCTCCAGGTCTGTAGCTTGAGCAGCTTTAACTTTATCGATTAAAGTCGGTTCTACTCGTATATTCGCCATCATCACATGGGTCCCTGGAGTCTTTAACTCTATCTCCATCCTTTGCAAGTCACACAAAATGGGCCTTTGCGTTGTTAATATTGCACTTGTACCGCATATGATCTTCTACTCAATGCGTCAGCTACCACGTTCGCTTTTCCAGGATGGTATTGAATGGTATGATCATAATCTTTCAACAGTTCAAGCCAACGTCGTTGTCGCATGTTGAGTTCCTTTTGAGTGAAGAAATATTTGAGGCTTTTATGATCCGTAAAGATCTCCACTTTCTCCCCATACAAGTAATGCCTCCAAATTTTAAGTGCAAAGACAACAGCTGCCAACTCTAGATCATGAGTAGGATAATTCCTCTCATATTCCTTGAGTTGTCTTGATGCATAGGCTATGACTTTTCCATGTTGCATGAGAACGCATCCCAACCCTTTGCTCGAAGCATCACTGTAGATGACAAATCCCTCCGAGCCAGATGGTATTGTTAGAACAGGTGCTGAAATGAGTCTCCTCTTGAGTTCTTGAAAACTCTGCTCACATTCTTCGCTCCAACCAAACTTTGTATCTTTCCGAGTCAGCTGAGTTAATGGAGTAGCGATTCGAGAAAATCCTTCCACGAATCTCCGATAATAACCAGCTAAACCAAGAAAGCTACGTACCTCGGTCACTGATTTAGGTTGCTCCCAGCTTTGAATAGCTTCAATCTTTGCCGGGTCAACAGATATTCCACGACTTGATACTACGTGCCCAAGGAATGCTACCTCTTCCAGCCAGAACTCGCATTTCTTCAACTTGGCATAAAGTTTGTATTCACGAAGCTTTTGGAGTACCAGCCTCAAGTGTTGCTCATGATCTTCACGGCTTTTGGAATAAATAAGGATGTCATCAATAAAGACGACCACAAAGTGATCCAAATATTCCTTGAATACCCGGTTCATCATATCCATGAAGGCAGCAGGAGCATTAGTCAATCCAAAGGACATGACTAGGAATTCATAATGCCCGTACCGAGTTCTAAAAGCCGTCTTTGGAATATCCTCAGTTCTAACCTTCAGCTGATGATATCCAGAACGAAGATCGATCTTTGAAAAGAATTGTGCTCCTTGCAACTGGTCAAACAGGTCATCAATACGTGGCAATGGGTACCTATTTTTGATGGTGACATGATTCAACTCCCGATAATCAATACAAAGTCGCATACTCCCATCTTTCTTCTTCACGAACAGAACAGGAGCACCCCAAGGAGAAGTACTAGGACGAATAAAACCAATGTCTAACAATTCCTGCAGTTGGGTCTTTAACTCCTGAAGTTCAATAGGAGCCATTCGATATGGGGCTTTGGAAATGGGTTTTGTACCGGGTTCAAGGTCGATACAAAATTCAATTTCACGCTCTGGGGGTAGGCCAGGAAGTTCTTCGGGAAATACGTCAGGAAATTTATTAACAACAGAAATATCATTCAAAGCTGACGTATTTTTGTTTAGATCTGTGACATGAGCTAAGAAAGCTTGACATCCGTTTTTCAATAAACGAATAGCTTTATGGCTTGAGATGACAGCGATTGATTTTAATGGTTTGGTTGCTTGAATTCGCATAATAGGTCGATTAGGAATATGAAAGCTAACAACCTTACGAAAACAATCAATTTTTGCATAATGAGTAGTTAACCAATCAATCCCTAGAATCACGTCAAATGCAAGTATTTTTAATGAAATCAGATCGATAGGTAATGTGTGGGTACCAACTTGAACCAAACAAGACTTATAAACCGTGGATGTAATGAAGGTTTCTCCCAATGGAGTTTCAACTGCTAAGTCAAAGTCTAATTTCTCCGGAATCAAATTTAATCGATGAGCGCAAGTAGGAGAAATAAAAGAATGGGTAGAACCGGTATCAAATAAAGTATAGACTTCGTTAGAGTTTATGATAAGCTTACCCGTGATGACCTCATTCGGGTTCCTTGCTCTCTGGGAGTTCACAACAAACGCTCTCCCTTGCACAACCGGTTTTGACTTTTCTGGGACGGCCTTTGGTGCCTCCATCCTAGCTGAATTTGTCTTCGGTAAACGACAAAATCGGGCTAAATGACCTTCTCTTCCACAATTATAACATGCTTTGGACGGCATCGCGCAGTTTGGACTGATGTGCCCCTCCCCTCCGCATTTGAAACATATGATAGGTGGTCGTTCTCCTTCCTTAACGACAGGTGCTGGTGCTGACGTCTTTCCATCATTGTTGAATCTCCTCTTCTTGAAATGTCCATTCTTATTGTTTTGGCCCTGATTACCACCGAAGTGGTTACCATTTCTGGCCTGTTGATTCCCTCCACGCTTGTTGTCACCGCTTCGATGACTGCTCTCACTGGTATTATCATTTTGCCGGCTGCTCTCTTTTGGTTGCGTTGTCTCGTTATCGCGCTCCACCAACTGAGCCCTATTTACAACATCTGAATACAAACACAGTTTATGAGAAACAAGATGTTGACGTATCTCCGGCTTCAAACCTCTTAAAAACATCCGCGTCATTCTTTCTTCATTATCCACCAGGTGGGACGCAAACCGGGATAACTCCGCAAATTTTGCCTCGTACTGCGACACGGTCATATTATTCTGCTCCAATTTGATGAACTCCACCTCCTTCATGTGACGAATACTCTCGGGAAAGTATTTGTCGTTAAACAGCTCTTGGAACTTCTCCCAAGACATCTTCAGTGCGGCAGGTTGAGTACGCTTTATCGATTCCCACCAGTAATCTGCCTCTCCTCGCAACATAAAGGCGGCAAAGGGAACCTTTTGCTCCTCGGAGCAACCCAAGACATCAAATATCTTGGTGATCTGCTTTATCCATGTTTCAGCTACAAGTGGTTTGGGTTCTCCCTTAAACTCCGGTGGTCCCAGCTCCTTAAACTGTTTAGCGGTGACCGCCTGAGAGTTTCCAGTATTTCCACCTACGTTGTGGACAGGAGCCGCTTTCACCTGTTGTTGCATGAATTGCATAAAACTTCTGAACATTCCATCATTCATCATCTGGTCAGTGTTGTTGTTTGCATGAGGATTGTCACCTTCCTGATGCACATTATCCTGATTATTGATATGTGGTGAATCAATAATCGTCTGTGCTCCATTGCTATTCTCAACATTCTCAGATGCCATTTTCAGATACTGCCACAAAATAAAAGTTAATTGATATGTCATATATTATCCTTATATTATGACCGACCAATTAAATACCATGCAAATAAACTTAGGTAGGTCATACTAGCGAAGGAATTCCCCGTCTCTCCCCTCCTAGTTCTATTCTCACATCTTAGCCAGGGATCATATCCCTAAGCTCTGATACCAACTGTGACGCCCCCAAAATTAGGTATACATCACCCATCTTGGGTCGTCAGATACATAGTACAGAATACAAATACAACTGATTAATACATCTGTCGTGTACAATACGACAAAACATAAACTGTGAGTTTGAATACAAATATTATCTTCTAGAGAGTATTCATACTCAAAAGGAGTCCTCATTACATTTATTAACACACCATTACATAGAATAGTGAGGACTACTAACTAATACTATCATTCGGACCATCACTCCGTACCCCGACTTGTCCCAGCTACGTTCTCATTTCCTGAAGAGAACAGTGAAAGAAAGGGTGAGCTCAACTAGCCCAGTAAGAAATATTATGACTAAGATAATGCAGAATAAATTATCATTAGCCTTCAACAATGTTAAACTGATAAAATATAATAGACATCAAGTTTAACTGTAGCGGAACAAGCAATCCATTAAAAGAGTCAAGTAGAAAATAAACTCTACTATCTTTTATGATTTAAAAGATTTTCCAACACTGTGATCGCTGAGACTCAGCTTAATAAAATAATCCACATCATCGAATCACCCCTGCACTACGGCCAAGGATATTCGTATATTCATTAATGGTCATGATCATGCCAACAACTGTCCATCAATGCACTACGGGCCAATGAGGACTTTTACCACATTGTTTGTAACATTACGGTCATGATTATACCGAATAATCCCTGGTCATAATCATACCAAGTCCATCTATACACTACGTGCCACAGATGACTTTCAACATTTTATAAACATGAGGATGATGACAATGATATAAGAATTCAATAAAACAAGTTCAAGAATTAATTTATCCAAGAATTAATAACGTCCAAATTGTCAACATGATACTGCATTGTGGAGTAAAATTCAAGAACGCTTAGAAGAATATTTTCTTGAAAAGATACTGGATGAAACGCAACTATCAAGGATATTCCACAAATTTCATGGAGTATAGAAGTCAAAACTTAACCAACTGAGTACAATAAAGAATGGAATAACAAAAGAAATCACCATGCATGCGATAGACCGCACAGACAGGTTATTCCAACAGAATAATAAATAATGGAACCAGGTCCGGCGTAAACGCACAGACAGGATATTCCGATAGAATAATAAATAATGGAACCAGGTCCGGTGTAAAACACACAGACAGGATATTCCAACAGAATAATAATAAAACGGAACCAGGTCCGGTGTAAAACACACAGACAGGATGTTCCAACAGAATAATAAACGGAACCAGGTCCGGTGTAAAACACACAGACAGGATATTCCAACAGAATAATAACAAGACGGAACCAGGTCCGGTGTAAAACACACAGACAGGATGTTCCAACAGAATAATAGAAGAATGTCACCAAGTATAGGGTATATCCGCGTATACAGGTTATTCCAACAGAATAATAAGAAATGGAATAACAACAGTTCTCTTCATGAATAAGAAAGAATAACACCCCTTACCGTTTTAAAGACGAGTTGAAATAAGGAAGTAGTTAAATAGCAGAATACTCTTCTCCTCTTTCTCTAAAGTTTCTCTCTATAGTTTATCTCTCTAGAGTTCAGTGAATTCGTAAGAAATAATGAAGGAATGAGCTGCTATTTATAGAAAAATAGAATGCATAGTAACTAATCCATGAACGGTCCAGATTGATTACTTTAATCTGACGGTCCATATTTAAAGAAAAATCTTTTAAATAAAATATAATATATTCTATTTATAGAATAACTTTAATAAAGTATTTTGTTTTATATAAAAAGATGTTTCTGTTTTATTACGAATAAAACAAAACGTCATTATCGCTAAATAATTCATATTATTAACTGACAATAATGGAATTAAACTGAGTGTCTTCTCACATAAGCATTAATGATCAATACCGTGTGCTACTATGCAACCACACGTATTACTGTACTTTTACTACCGAGTAGTTCAACAGTAACAATGGTAAAACTTCCGCCGTTATTTTTTAATAAAATATTTTTGTCGTTTTCTCAATCCGACAATAATTCCGTTGTGGGGTCCACCAATGATTGTGCCGTCGTACGAATATTCCCCGACAAAAAGAATATTTTCCGACCAAACGAATATTTTATAACAACTTGCTTACTTTGCAAAATTTTATAAATATTACCCACAACTATAACATTATATCAAATTAACTTCATAATATTCAAAAATGATATTTATAGAAAATTCATCTTTATTTATAAAAGTTGGGGTCTTACAGTAAATAATAATGAGCATGTGTATTTGTATAACTATTATTTCATAGGACTGATTCACCTTAGCATTTTTGCACTTTTACTAATATTATCAACACTCAAATATTCTTACTACACTCAAATAAACACTCACACTAAAAAATATTTTGAAAATAAGGGAAGAACAAGTAATAAGGTTATATCAACTCCTTAATGCCAATTCCCCTTTTATACTCAAAGTTTAATCAACATCTATCGCACGTCAATTTTAACACACTTTTCATATTTCAAGATTATCTTTAATCTATCACACATTATTTTACCATAATTTTCACATTTTAAGATTATTTTTAATCTATCACACATAAATTTTGACACAACTTTCACATTCAAGATTACTTTTTATTATTATTCATAATAATTATTATATTTGTTCATCTTCTATATTATTTACTTAATGTATTAATATCACAGATATTTATGTATACAGTGTTATTTACCTAACATATTAATAAATTTGTCTAACTTTTTAGTACCTGCGACTTTTAAATACGTAACTTTTCATTGTTACCCTTGTTATTGTGTCAATTATTAGTTCAATACTGTGTAATACTGTAATTATAACACTGGAAGTTATTGTTAATTATTTTATTGTCTGATATTTTAACAGTTAAATATAACAGTTCCATCGATAACTTTTACTAACGGTTATTGTCATTTTTTATATTCAAAAATTATTCTGTTGTGGTATCCACCAATGATTTATTGTTACGGCACCGTCGTACGATACCAAATATTCTTTGGTGTAAGACCCCGAATTTTATGAAATAAAAGTATTCAATTTTTCTTATAATTACTATTCAGTAAATGGTTAAATTGATAAATGTTAAAGTTAAGGGTGATATGTGAATTTTTTTTTCAAAATAAGCAAGTGGTTATAAAATAATCATTGTTGTCGGGGAATATTCGTTTGGTCGTGGAATATTCTTTCTGTCGGGGAATATTCGTACGACGGCGCAGCAATTTGTGGGCCCCATAACGAATAACTGTCGGGTGAAGAAAATGACAAATTTGAGTTTTTACAAATAACGGCGTAGTTGTTACCGTTAACACTGTTGGAATACCCTGTGGTTAAAATACAGTAATACGCGTTATTGCACAGTAGCACACGGTATTGCATAGTATTTTTGAAATTATTGATTCTTACGTAAGAAGGCACTACTCAATAATTGTTACAATAATTACTGTTCAATATTTTATTTTATTGATTCAATAATTACTACGTTGAAATTTTATATTATTGTTGTTCAATAATTGTCACTGCACAGTATTTTCCATTATCAGATCAATAATTCATATTATTTGAATAATATTATTAGATAACATTATTGGTAATGTCTAGAAAGTTCTGTCTAAGGAGAGGTTTGGTCACCTAATTGCGCGCCAGTAAGGAAAAATTCTTATTGGAAAGCCCCCTCTTTCCTGGGAACGGCCTGGTTGTCATAAATGTGATTCTGTAATATTATTTGTGAATAATTAATTATTGATTCATATGATAAGAAAATATTTATTTTATGTGGATATAAATGAGGGATATATTTTTGTGGTTAAAAATGAAGGAGTTAATGTTGAGGTTTTTATCAGTATTTTTGTCAGAATGGAGGTATTAAAAATTAGGGTTTTTGAGATATTTTGCGAGGGTTATAATTTTTAATCCGACCGTTGGATCGTGGTAATTTTTGGATATGTTATACATATATAAGTTGAGTATATGTCCACAAATTTTGAACCGTTAAAAATGAACGTATGATTTATTATGAATTTTACGAGATGACTGGTTCAGAAATTATTAAATTTTCGGAGTTTATCATTTTGGTGGAAAATTCTAGAATTGGTGGGCTCCACTTGTGGTTGGTGAAGAAATGTGCTGAATTATATTTCAAATGTGGTGGGTGGGAATAGTAGCAGGTAAAGCCATCAGGTTGCAGGTCAAACCTACCAAAATTTTCCTATAAATAGAAGGCTAAGTTAGAATTAAAAATCACACCAGAAACATAAGCTTTCTCTCTTTCTCTCTCTATATTATGAAGCATATTTTGTGAGTATTTAGATACTTTGAGAGTTGCTATTCAGTGCAAGTTTCCTTCGGCTTTGCATTCCAGTCAGAAATACTGCACTTTTGAGGTAAGGGATTGTAAGGGATAGTAAGGGATAGTAAAGAATTTTAAGGGTTGTTATGTTTTTCAGTTTCGTAATTTTTCTGACCTTCAAAAATTCTGGAAAAATTTGAAATGATAATTTGATGAGTTTTCTTGATTGTGTCCAAAAATGGTGATTTTTGGATGTGTAGATTAAGAGTTATGAATTGTATAAGAAAAGACTATTTTAAAAGTAACCGTTTATAACTTATTGTGGTTAACTCTAAAATTGATGAAATTTTTATTGGGAGTACATGTATATGATAGGAGTATACTCTATGAATTTCAAAATTTTTGGACAAAAGTACAATTTTTGATAAATGTCTAAATATTCGGATATTTTGGCCATATGAAAAATAGTAAATGACTTTTAAAAATTCTGAGAAAAATATATGTTTACTATGGGACTATATTATGCTAAATTCCAGAAAAGAAATATTTTTGGAACTGATTTGGTATTTTTCATGAAAATGGTCTAGTTATGAGTAAATGAATTAAATATGTTTTGTGAGGAAAGAAAATTGGAAAATAGAATTTTATGGCTTGAGAATCCTATATGAGGTATATGCAGATTTTTGATGAGGGTTTTTGTTATTGGTGATGAAATCTTATGAGTTTGGCATTTTAGAATGATTAAATGCATTATTTAGTAAACTGTAAACAATTTAAATAAATTGTTTATAAGCTTAAGAAATATTGTTCTTTCAATATCATTATACCGAAATAGTGGTATGTATATTATTGTGGAATTTCTACTTTTTTTATGTCGGGGTTACTATTCATGAGTTACTATTCACGAGTTACTATTCACGACAAAATTGGTTTCTTTTTCTAACCAAATTATTGTTGATTTATGAATATTACTCTTGAGATTAAATCTATATGTCGATTATATTAATTTTATTATCATATATAACATTTTTATAACTCTAATGATGATATTTCTCTTTGACTTGAGTGTAAAGATGGGTAGATTTCTGGTATGATCATGACTATGGGTTCTCTTTGGCCAGTAGTGCAAAGTTGAATTGTTGACTGGTATGATCATGACCATTGAATTTACAAGTGAATATCTTTAGCTTAAGTGCAAAGGTGAATTGATCAACATGGTTATAATTATTGTTTATATAAATTCTGAAATGATTATATATTTCTTTGAGATATTAATATATTTGGCCTGTAGTGCAAATATGAACTGTTGATGAATATCTTTGGCCTGTAGTGCAAAGATGAATTGTTGATGAATATCTTTGGCCTGTAGTGCAAAGATGAATTGTTGATGAATATCTTTGGCCTGTAGTGTAAAGATGAATTGTTGATGAATATCTTTGGCCTGTAGTGCAAAGATGAATTGTTGATGAATATCTTTGGCCCGTAGTGCAATGATGACATGTTGTTGAATATCTTTGGCCAGTAGTGCAAAGATGAACATGTGTTGAGATGAACATGACCAACTGGCACAAATGAATATCTTTGGCCGTAGTGCAAAGATGAAGTTATTGGTATGATTATGAACATGAACTGTGATTTGGTATAACCATGATCTTTGATGTTTCAGGTAAAGACAGGTGATGAAAATATTCTTCATCCTGGGTGCGAAGAAAAATTTAGAGTCACAATTATGATTATGAGTTATTCATATAATTGTGGAAAGGAACTGTTGAGTGATGTTACATGGATAAAACATTGTTGGTGGACTTTTAACATGGAGAAGATAATAGACTTTATAGTCTATTTGACTCTTCTAATGGATTGCTCGTTCCGCTGCAACTATGGTTGAAATTTTTATCATTTACCATATGTTCTAAATCTCTGATTTATTATTGATGAAGGCTATTGATAATTTAATTATCTTTAGTCATGATATTCTTTACTGAGCTAGTTGCGCTCACCCTTTTGCTTCACAATTCCTTTCAAGTAATAAGAGTGTAGCTGGGTCGAGCGAGGGTAACGGGAAAATAGAACGGTGGTCTCTAGCTGTGGATGTTCTCCCGAAGCAGTATAGAAAAGTTCATTTAGTAGTTTTATTTGGTGAATCCAATAGGGTAAGGTGTACCCAACGTTGGAAGGGTGGTTTGCCACTATCATACAAGATGTCTAACGACATACAACCTCGTGTCATCATAAGACAGGGATGTGCTCATCCACTTGCTGAGTATATATACGAGCACTACCTATATAATCTTGGTGTTTGTTTGAAGTATAATTCTCAATTAGAGACAGTAGAGATAATGATATGTCAAGAGAAGACTCACCATTGGGAAGAATATGATAGTAATCTTCTCGTTTTTCTTTGGGGTATATTGGGTCAACCAAGGATAATTCTGTGGCCATATGATATCTATCATAACCTAGACGCATGGCCTCCCATGTACGAAGGTTTCCTTGAGCACTTCCCAAAGATTCTAGTTTCTAAAACAATTTTTGACTGTACCTTTATGTAAGGTACCTTTGTGAGGTGCTGATACATGATGGTGTCCAATGTCACATTTGGTATATATTTGTATTCAAACTCACAGCATATGTGTTGTTGTATTTTGCACGACAATTGTTGTAATAAAGTTGTATTTGTTTTCTGTACCATGTATTTGACGACTCAGAATGAGTTGGGTGGAATGGACCTATTTTGGGGTTGTCACATTTGGCGTCTTCGCCTACATTATTTTTGTTTCTTGTAATTTGTCCATATCATCTTTAATTTTAATTTTTTATCAATTTAACACATTATCATTTTAGAAACACATACAAAAAATTAAATTTTATTAATTAAAAGTCAGATTCTTACATGTGAGCCTAGTGATAGCAATTAATCACATCCACCCACATTATTTTATAAGTAATTTTTTTTATAAAATTCTTTTGCCGTTAAAGTATTATTGCAAAAATTTTAATGACAATTCTTGGAGTATTTGTATTTAAATTTCAACATACTACTCCTATTTAAAAGTTAAAACATAATAACAATTTTAAAATCAAATTAATACATTGTTGACTAAGAAAAATAGCAAAATAACGAAAGTAATTAGCATAAAGTTTATTTTTAGATATGTTAGTCAATTGGTCAATAAAATATTGACATATTGACGAGACACTATATATATCAGTATTTTATTGAGCAATTGATTAATTTATTCAAAAATAAACTTTATGATTATCGGAATTCAAAATAACATATGGGTAGGTTCTTTCAAAAAAAAAAGGAAGAAAGAAAAGAAAAAAGGTCAGCCCAATAGCACGTGCACATGTAGGATGGTCCCACACTAATCTCATCAGCAATATACTCCCTCCGTTACTTAATATAGGTCGTTTTAGGGTTATGCATAAGTACTAAGATAATGATTGTATATCATTAATTATAATATCAATTATCTATATTACCTTTGTATTGAAATAAGAGATTATTATTTATTGGACAGAAAATAATGAGAGAATCAAAATTACATTTAATGTTTGGGATAATATTAGAAACTAAGCAATTAATACTTACTTAAAATTCTAAAACGACTTATATTAAGGAACAAAAATATTTTTCTAAAACGACCTATATTAAGGAACGGAGGGAGTAACAATGATTTGATGACTGCATCGCGTGGGTTAGGGCGCGTCGGCATTGTACTTTGCTCTTCACGAGAAAATCACACTTTCGTCAATGGTCAACTATCGAGAAAGCCCCTTTTTAATGAGAAGTTACACTCCTGAGTCCCGACTCCACTACCACTAGTATGGTTAAGAAAATAAAATCAACTCACTTGTAAAATTCCTATTCCCTCCGTCTCAAGATAAAAATTTTAATGAATTT
The DNA here is from genome assembly GCA_016801055.1 of Panax notoginseng. NCBI lineage: Eukaryota > Viridiplantae > Streptophyta > Magnoliopsida > Apiales > Araliaceae > Panax > Panax notoginseng. Next base: position 192,365,936 of record CM029019.1, on the reverse strand, counting down.
TTTACGTATATTATAAAGATAAATAAAATAATAAAATTATCTATAATAATATCACTAAATATAAAGAGAGAATTAGAATAAAAAAAGTATGAGATATTTAATGCTACGGATATAATAGAAAAATATGTGTAAAAGTTTGGTTATTAAAGAAAAATGAACATTTAACATGAGACTACCCAAAACAATAATAAGGACTTTTATCATGGGACGGAGGGAGTATTTTACTCGTACTCATTTTAATTACTAAGCTTCTTTTTTCTAAAATAAATATATATTTAAGAACATGCAATTAAAAATAATTATATTATATTATCACAATTCCTATCTCATTCTTTATTTTAATTGACATTAAAAGAGTAGGTAGATAAATTAAGTGACATAATTAATGTAAGCATGCAGATAAATTAAAAATATAATTAAGAGATTATTCTTTACCCATTTTCTAATACTATGAATGTCGGGAATTATAGTTAATTAATCTAAATTTTAGCACCATGAAATGTCAAAAGTTGTAATTATGGAGAATGAAAGAAGTAAAATTTATTAAAAAATTAATATTTTCATAAATGAAATATTCACCTAAATAAAAAGGAATAATGCTAAGAGACACAAATTATTCTACAAATATTTTATAAACTGTTTATGTGACATATTTCACCTCAGCATATTGTGTGGGGCCGAAAACTATATTGAAGCAATTTGTTGATTAATATGATGAAATATGCCACATCAGCAGTTTATAAAATATTTATAAAATAGTTTGTATATGTAGTATCACTCAATAAAAAGTTGATCCCATCATGGATGATGTAACTATGTCCATATTATAATATTATTTTGGTAAGAAAATATTGGATAAAAAAAATATAAAATAATACGTATGATAATAATTAATTATAATTTGACATATTATTTTATATTTATTTTTTTAACAATTTTTTTATCATACTAACCCAACTATGATGAAAAAACTTAACCCAACTAGAGTTAAAAGTAGTGACAACTTCCATGCAGAAATGAAAAGCAAAGCAAAAGCCAAGCCAATCCAATCCCATCATCATCATCATTGAGCCAATACCTATTCTGACACCAGTCATGATTGCATAATATACCTTCAAATCTTTTAAATCTCTCCCTTCGTCTCTATATCTATATATACACATATTTATGCACATAGTAGTAAAGTCAATTCCTCTCCACTGTACTGCAATAGCTACCCCAAATTTAAAGCCTGCAACAGTTCTCTGCTCTATTCTGCTGCAAAAGAGTAACCCATTTCTCTACTTTGTGTCCCTGCCCCTCTTGTCAATTTTTACTCTCTCAGATTCCCTTAAAAAAAATACCCACAAGTTTTAGAGGGAGAGAGAGAGTGAAAAAGTAGAGAGGAGAGAGAAAATGGGTGAGAAAGATGATGGGTTTGGCTTGAGTTTGAGCTTGGGCTCGTCATCATTGGGAGATACACAAAAACACCTTCATTTTCCATTGAATCTCATGCAATCATCCCCTATGTCCTTATTGAATCTTAATCAAAAGGCCCCTTTTAATCCTGCATTTCAATCTTCTTCAGGTAAATCTTCTCCCCCTTCTCTTTAACCCTGTCCCAAAATGAGAAAAAAAATATCTGAGATGGGACTCTTATTTCCAAAGAAACTTTTTGTAATTTTTTCAAAATATTCTCTTTCCTTTTGCATTCTGTCCCAAAATAAGAGTCTCGTTATTGTTTCAATGGGACTCTTATTTTGAGACGTGGGTATTGAGTATAATCATTATTTTTTGTAATTTTTTGCAGATCTGAATGTGGACAGGAGACTGAATATGCGAGGAATAGATGTGAATTTGCCGGCAACAATGGCGGATGGAGAGGAGGAAATATTGGTTTCGTCGCCAAATAGCACGGTGTCGAGTGTGAGCGGGAAAAGGAGTGAGAGGGAAGAGAATGAGGCGGAGAGAGACTCGAGTTACGAGGAGGACGGCGGAGACGCGGCGGCGAGGAAGAAGCTACGGCTGTCAAAGGAACAGTCTGCTATGCTTGAAGAGACATTCAAGGAGCACAGTACTCTGAATCCGGTGAGTGGCATTTCTGGTATTTATTGGTAAATTGAGGGTTGTTTAATGGTTTTGTTTGGGATGCAGTGCTGATAGTGTGTTTGGGTTATTTTTTGTTTTTTGTTTTTCAGAAGCAAAAGTTGGCTTTGGCAAAAGAGCTGAATTTAAGGCCCAGACAAGTGGAAGTGTGGTTTCAGAACAGGAGGGCAAGGTAGGATATTTGCTTATTACATCAAGGGTATTATTGGAATTTGATCATATTGTTATATTTATTTGCATGAAACAAGAATAAATATATATGTTCTTTATCATTTTTCTATATGATTATTTCCTTTTAAGTTGAAATTGTTTTGTTATTTAAATTTAATGGTTAATAGAAATCACCATGAATGTCCAATGTTAATAGGATTATACGCTTCCACAAATCTGAGGTAAAATTAGGGGCTGGTATTGCCAGAGCAGTCGTAAAGTGTCAACTGTCGCTAAAATAATGCTATTTTTTTTTAAATTTAGCTAAAATAATGCTAAAACAAATTTAAAAGGAAATATGGAGGTACACAGCCGTGTAACTTTTAAAGTTACACGGTATACGATCGTAGATCGTAGAGTGAAATCACTCTACGATCGTAGACCGTGTAACTTTAAAAGTTACACGGCTGTACACCTTTATTTTTACCAATTTAAAAATATTGCTAAATGCATATTGTTTTGTTAGTATCATTTTTGCTTTGATAGTAGTATCATTGTAACATGTGCATGTGTAACGAATTTCATTAAAAATTTGTCGTGGTCTGGTGCCTTGGCTATAATTAATCTGAATGTCTTGTCACTCATTTTCATCTTACTCTATGCACCAAAACAAATGTGTTTGATTGAATTTTAATGCATCTTAATAGTCCACCTCATAATATATTTTAACATTCCACATTTTTGTATTAAGAGGTCCTCTGAATAGTTTAGACTCGTATTTATATCTTAACTATTCAGAGGAACTCTAAATACAAATATGTGAGCTTTTAAGAAGCATTAAGAGGTAGACTCTTAAGATGCAATCAAACACCAGTTTTTTATTTTCAATGATTAATGTTTTGTCAGAAGATTAAATATTTGTTATTTGGATAATATTTTTCAAAAATTATGTTTGAATGTGTTCTTAAATTTCAATATTATTAAATCAAAAGAGGCGTACGAGATTTTTTATTTTGAGACGAATGGAGAATATGCGACAATGTAGAATCATAAAATGATGAAAGAGGATTGCATTACAAAGTATTGATGGAACTCTTCAACTAATGCAGGACAAAGTTGAAGCAAACAGAGGTAGATTGTGAGTATTTGAAAAGATGCTGCGAAAATCTAACTGAAGAGAACAAACGGTTGCAGAAGGAAGTGAGTGAGCTTAGAACACTGAAACTCTCCCCACAGTTTTACATGAACATGAGCCCTCCCACCACTCTTACAATGTGCCCTCAATGCGAACGCGTGGCTGTGTCATCGACGTCTTCAATATCCTTTGCTTCCGCATCTTCTTCACTCCCTACAACCGGTGTTGCCAACACACGCCACCACAATAATCCAGTGGGTGCTCAATCCCATCAGCCAACGCCCGTCAACCCATCATGGGCCACACTTTTTCCTCCGGAAAAGCCCGAGGGTCATCGTCCTCGATCGTAATTATCATCTTTCGACTTTCGACTTTCGACAAGGGCGTGATGGTAAGTAAATCCTACTAGTCTCTTAAGAAGAAAATAGGAAAGGTCAAGTGGGAATGGGTTGGGAAATGTAGCATGGTTGATGGTACCAACTCTTTAATGAAAAATTACAAACTAATGAATGATTATGTTAGACAAAAGTGAGATATAAGGTAGGAAGGAGAAGGGGACAATGTTGAAATGTTTAGAATTCTAGTGTAGAAATGAACATCATGATGAAAACATCTTTGATATTGTTTGGTACTTTAGTTGGTGATTACTTTTTGCTTGCAGATGATTGATTATATTCTCATTTAATTAATACTTTCTTAAAAAAATTCTTTTTTATTTTGTAATTTATTGAAAATGGGGTTCTTTTCTAGGATTGAAGGAGTAGTATATGGTCATGGCTTCTCAAAATTTATGAGTATAAAATATGCCCAACTAGGCTTGAAAAGGCAGTTCAGTGTAGTTGTATAGGTGCATAATTGTATTCTTGTGAGCTGTTAATTTTGGTCAATTGATCAATAGAGTGGGTCGGAAGGTGATTGATCAATTGACCAATTTTTCATGAAGTTAACTTTCGGATCCGGTATGGCCATAGACCCATAGTGGCAAAGTGATACCAGATATCCTTGCATATGCATGCCATTGGAATCTTTATTATTCATATTAAATTGTAAGGTCTCTCTACTTTTGTGATGCCTAACCATTAATAAACAAAAGAGAAAGGCCAACTTGCAAAAAGTCAAACGCTAGAAGGAGGGCTTGAACCTCCGACCTTGTGGTTAACAGCCACACGCTCTAACCAACTGAGCTATTCCAGCTTTATTCTTTGTATTCAATTTGCATAAAACTTTAGAAAATTGAAAAGTAAACATGAGGATTAATATATATATTAAAGGAGACAACATTCACAATGTGTATATGACCCTTTGTGTAAGTTGGGCCAGATTCAATAGAAATTTTGTGATCCAAGTAATGGAACTTTCATATATGTAGCTGGTTATTTTGATATACTCTCATTTCAAAATATAAAATTATTATTAACTTTTTAAAATTTAAATAAGATATTTTTTAAATTTAAATTGATATAATTTTTTTTAATTCTAGTCGATACAATAATAAAATAGTATAAATTATTGAGAAATAGTATTCATTGTAAAATTTATTGTTCAATTATTTTTAATAAAAATCTCAAATTTGAATTTGAAAAATGTTTTAAATTGACTTTAAATTATTAAAAAAATAAATAAACCATCTTTAAAAATACCTGAGTAAATGAAAATCAAAAGTTTTTTTTTTTTAGATTTTAAGGTTTGTTTTTTCTTTCTTTTAGGTAAATGAAAATCAAAAGTTTGTGACAACAACAAAAGACAAAGAACAATTTCCATTTCCATTTCCATAAAGACAACCGTTGATGACACTTTTTGAATTTTCTCCCTTTGTTCACAACTTTTTCCACCTGTCTTTGTCTTTCTCTCTCCTCTTTCTGGCTCCCAGCTTTTTCTTTCTTCTTCACCTAACCTGAGCTGCTCTGTCCATCAATGGAGGATTTGGACCCTTTCAATGAACCCCATTCTCTAGATCAAGAGCAAATGTCTTTAATTCAACCCAAAACAAGTAAGTCCTACACACATTTTCTCTTCAAGGCATTTATTATCTTACTTGTTCTTGTTATTCTACCTTTTTTTCCTTCACAAGCACCTGAATTCATCAACAAAAGTATATTCACTAAATTTTGGGAACTTTTTCACCTTTTTGTCATTGGTACTGCTGTGTCTTATGGGTTATTTAGTAGAAGAAATGTGAAATTGGATAGTATAACTCAGTCAAGTATTGATAGCTCAAGAACATATTTGTCTGGAATTTCACATGTTTCTTCATTTTTCGAAGATGGGTTTCAAAAGTCGTATGGGTTTGATGAGAAGAAAATGATTCAGGCTTGGGATTCCGATGAAAGTTCTGTTCTTGATAAATGTAAAGATTATAGATCTTTCAAATTGCAAAATGGGTTTGAAAACCCAAATGTGTTTAATGAGAAAAATGTGACCCAAGCTCGGAATTCTCAGTATTTTATAGGTGAATCTATGGTTTTTGTTGCTAATGGAAACTATGTGCTTGATAAATGGGGTAAATCCAAATCAGGAAATAGCTATAAATCCTTAAATTTGCCTGTTAGGAGCCTAAGATCAAGAATTGTAGACGCTGCTACTAGCTATGAGACCGAAAATGAAGGTGGGTTTAGCTCAAATTTGAAGGGTTCTGATGGTATTGATAAAAACAACAAAGTGAAGGTCAGAGGTTTGGTTCCTGTGTATTTGGAGGAGAGGTTTAAGGAGACTGCTGTTCCTTCTCCGATCCGTTGGGGTTCAAGATCTGGGAGGACGGAATTGAGAGAAGAAGTGTCGAGAATTGTTGACACTGCTACTAGTTATGAAACCAAAAATGAAAGTGGGTTTAGCTCAACTTTGAAGGGTTCTAATGGTATTGACAAAAACAACAAAGTGAAGATCAGAGGTTTAGTTACTCTAAATTTGGAGAAGAAGTTTAAGGAGACTGTTGTTCCTTCTTCGATTTGTTGGGGTTCAAGATCTAGGAGGATGGAATTGAGTGAGGTAGTGGGTCATGTTAAGCCTCCTTCACATTCTAAGCCTCTCTCTGATAGTGAAATTGAATTAGTGTGTCCCAAATCACCCGTCAGGTTCTCGGTAACTACTCCAACCATTGTTTCTCCTGAATTGTCAAACTTAAAAATTGAAGGTTTCAAGCGAAAGGAGAATCTTCAGGGATCTTCTTCACCAGCCTCACAGCCATCATTGGAACCATTAAATGGTAAAACTTCATTCAATAGATCCAATAGGCGACGATTTAGCATTGGCTCATCTACTGAGGTGAACGTCGAGAAAAGTAGTGAAAATAACTTGAAGGGATTTGGTAATAGTGAAAAAGATGACCTGTTGTGCAGAGAAAACAAGGGTGTCGATTCTTTGAACTTGGATGTGAAACCTGAAACTCTTGTTAAGGGTTTAACGAGGGGGAAATCTGTTAGAACAATTAGATCAAATTACAAATTTGTAGAGCTTAGGAAAAGAGAAGAGGTTTGTTCAAGCCACACAGATGAGAAAGTTGGGAAAAAGTGCAATAAAGTTGAATCAGGCTCCCTAAACATTACTAGTAGAAGAGCTGGACTCGAAAATCTGGCAGCTGAAGCAAATATAGATGACCTTTCTCGCATACAAACCTCAAGGTTTGGGAAGAATCGGAGTGGAGACGATCAAAATTATTTTGGTAGCACTTTAGTAGAGTCTGAAAATGTGTTGAAAAAGGAGTTTAAAAACCTTCAACTTAGCGCAAGTGAAAAGGAAACTAGACCTGACATTGTTAATGATACTCAATCGGAATCTGATGAGGTTGACAAGAAAGCTGGTGAATTTATAGCCAAGTTCCGCGAGCAGATTAGGCTTCAGAGAGTTGCATCGATGAAAGGATTAAACTGTTGGTAGGCATTTCATCAGGGTAAGATATAACCTTATGCTTCACCAAAGATTACTATAAAGTTTTATGAGAAGATGATATGCTCTATGTTCTTTACATTCTGGTAAAAGTTATTTTGGCATGTATCTTACTTGGCACTAGTGTAGTTACCACATGTAGTTACAATATACGGTTATAGACCATGAAACCAGAAATTCTTTTAAAGAAGTTCTGTTTTATTGTTTTTCGGTGTTGATATATTTTCTGAGTAATGGCGTCAATTTGCATAACATATTCATCAAAAGATTCAAAAGCATGTTTTAGATAGCGGATTAATCTCTACCCTCAAGTTGTTGATCACCGTTATGTGTCAGGTTTTGTGTTAAAGTATTATTTCCCTCTTTATGTGTTACGTGTTGAGTGATTTTCTTTTCTGTCACTTACAAAACCCAACTTGCTCTTAGAAGCACAAAGCCAGCTAACTGAACTGTCACTGCTCAGTTTTTACGTATTGCTCATGTGAAGAATAAACATATGAACCAGCTGCTCCAAGACATTTTCATACAAAGATTCACCTCTCTGCTCCTTAGACAGATCTTGGTTTGAATCAATATGTTGAATAAAATTTTAGATGATTGATTTTAACTGTAAATGTCTAATTATTATACTACAAGTTAACAAAATAATCAATTTCTTCAATGTACTCTGTTTGAATAAAAATTCTTGCAGAGTCCGCCCTTTTCATGAATTGAGTTTCCCGCTCCAAGCCCATAAAAGTTCCTCAAGTGGCAGCTATATCACCCATTGTTTTTCCTAGTCCATACTTGAAGCGGAATATCAAAACATTCCAGCCATATGTACCTCTCATAGCTCTTACTCTCCTCCTCCATGAATTAAACTTTTTCAAAATACTTGCCTAGATTGTCTGTCCTTCTTTCTTTCAATTTGTAGGATTCTCCTTCGTTGCACAAATTATATTAAAATTAATAATAATAACAAAAAAGTTTCTTAATTACATGCAAAACGTACAGATCAATTGACCAATTTATAGTCCTTTGTTCACTATTTGGAAAAATAACAATTAGAGAATTGATCAGTGAATATCTTTTTGAGCAACATCTTCCATTTCATCCTAACAAGCAATAGCATTTAAAATTACAATTTATACAAGAGGCGGACTCTCTTTTCTCTCTGAAAGGGTTTTTTCTCTTTCTCTTTTGACAATTCCTAGGTCATCCCTGTTGCTTTTTCTATTGCTTGCATTCTCCAATCATTAACCCACGTATGGCGAGTTCCAGCAGCAACTTGACTGAGATTGAAGATTCTTGTGCTCAGATTACTTTGGAGGAAGAGGAGGAAGGAGGTGTTGAGATTATGGATTCGGATGGTGAGGATGACGGTGAAGCGGTGGATCTAAGATGGGCTTTTGTTGGTCGTTTTCTGACTGATAAGAATATCAAGTCTTTGACCATGAAGAATGTCATGGCGGCAGTTTGGCGGCCGGTTAAAGGTATGCGGGTAAAAACGATTAAGCCTAACTTATTCCTTTTCCAGTTTTTTCATGATTGAGATATACAACGAGTCATTAAGGGGGGTCCTTGGTCATTTGAGAATCAGCCTTTGCTGTGTAAAAGGCTTCAAGTGGGTGATCAACCTGCAAAAGTGCCTCTCTTTACAATTGAATTTTGGGTTCAGGTTTATGATTTGCCATGTGATTTTATGTCGGAGAAAGTTGCTAAACATGTGGGCAATTACATTGGGGCTTTTGTGGAATCGGATCCTAATAACTTTGGAGGGTTTTGGAAGAGTTATATGAGAGTCAGGGTGGCTATGGATGTCAGGCATCCTCTGAAACGGAAGATGAAGTTGAAGAAGGCGGGTGGTGAGTGGGTGTGGGTTACGTTCAAGTATGAACGACTCAACACATATTGTTTTTACTGTGGTATTCTTGGTCATAATGAAGAGTTTTGTCTGGATTCTTATAAAGATGATGATAGTCCTGTTGCTAAAGTTTACGCTTCTTGGCTTCAGGCTCCTCAGCGTCGTATTGGTACCTCCATCGGAGCACGGTGGTTGGTGGAGGGTGATGAGGGTGGTCGGCATGATCCCGATAAGGAAGGCGTTGATGATGATTTGAGGGAGAATTCTGAGCCGAATATTACGACAGAATTGGTGCGTGATGGGCGAAAAAGCGGGGTGAGGGGTGTGAATTATGGCAAGATTATTGCTAATTCAGTTACCAAAAAGGGGGGAGGGTGCAATTTCGATGATTTGTGCTGCGGGAAATCAGGAAGGTGGGGAGGAGACTGATTGTTAGGTAGGGGTTATTGTCCTAGACTCAAAACGTAGAAGGAAAGAAGAGGAGACTCGTGAGAGTAGTTTGGGGGAAAGTATGCAAATTGGGGAAGAGGATGTTTCAAAAAACTTGCAATTGGCGGGCACTGGTGTTCAGGCTCGCCCAGTCCAATGAGTACTATTAGTTGGAACTGTCGTGGGCTGGGTAGCTCACGGACAGTTCAAGAATTACTAGACCTTGTGTCTAGTAAAAACCCTTGTTTTGTGTTTTTAATGGAGGTGAAAGTGGGTCGGTCTCAGGTCGAAAAAATCAGAGTTCGTATGGGTTTTGAAGGGTTGTTTTATGTTGATTGTGTTGGGTTAAGTGGTGGGCTTGCTCTGTTTTGGAGAGACAAAAAGATGGCTCAGCTTATTAGTTACTCTAAAACGTATATAGATGTTCTAGTCTGTGTCTCTGGCTTAGGGCGGTGGCACCTTACATGTTTCTATGACTTCCCGAAAAGGAGGCGAAGGCAGGAATCGTGGGATTTGTTGCGGTCCTTGTGTAGTAAATCTTCTAAACCATGGTGCGTTATGGGGGATTTCAACGATCTGATTTGTTAAAGAGAGAAGAAAGGGACCCTACTTCTCTTATCAGGGGTTTTGCCTCTGTTGTTGCGGACTGTGGGATTTATGATCTAGGGATGGAGGGGTATGAATACACTTAGGAGAGGAGTCGGGGTTCGGTTGATTGGGTGGAGGAGAGGTTGGATAGAGTTATGGCTAATTCGTTGTGGTGTTCTTCTTTTGAGTCGGCTAAGGTGCGTAACTTGGCCACTTATTTGTCGGACCATTCGGCTTTGTTGCTTGATTTTGTTTCGTCTAATTTTCGGCATCAGCTAAGCACTTTCGTTTTGAAAGTGCTTGGCTCCGGGATAGCAATTGTGGTCGTGTTGTTGAAGAAGGTTGGGCGTTGGGTGGCTCTCTGGATTTACAGGCGAGGATCTCTACTTGTGGGTCTCATTTTTTGAAGTGGGGCAAAGATGTTTTTCTCAAATTTACTAAGGATATTGATGAATGCAGGAGACGGTTACGGGTCTTGAAGCGTCTTCGTGATGATAGGTCGCTCTATGAATATAAAGAGCAGAATCATCTCTTGTATTTTCTTCTTGAGCAGAAGGAAGCCTTTTGGCGTCAAAGAGCAAAGCAAAATTGGCTTGCGGTTGGTGATGCTAATACTAAATATTTTCATCAGTTTGCTTCTGCTCGGAGGAAGAAGAATTCCTTCTCCCGCCTCCGTGATTCTTCTGGTAATTGGTTGGATTGGCAGTCGGGTTTACAAAATTATATTTTTTCCTTCTCAGATTTGTTTGCGACTCGTGGCTGTAGTAGCAATGTGGTTCTAAGGAAGGTTCGGCGCAGGGTTATAGTGGATCAAAATCTGTAACTAATTCGCCCTTTTGATCTTGGAGAGGTTAAATCTGCTCTCTTCTCAATGTTTCCTGATAAATCCCCGGGTCCGGATGGCATGAATCCAGGTTTTTTTCAGAATTTTTGGGCCACGGTTGGAGAGGATGTTACTGCCTTTTGTTTACAGTGCTTGAATTCGGCCAGCTTTCCGAATGATCTTAATTCCACATATGTTGTTCTTATTCCAAAGAAGAAAAGCCCTGAAATTGTTAGTGATCTCCGTCCGTCTTATTGCACTTTGTAATGTGGTCTACAAAATCATGGCCAAAATGCTTGCTAACAGTATGAAAAGTATTTTGCAGCAGGTAATTTCTGAGACCCAAAGTGCTTTTGTTCCAAATCGTTTGATTACCGATAATATCATGGTAGCCTTTGAATGTGGACATCATATTAAGAGGAAAACAAAGGGAAAGCAAGGTGAGGCAACTTTAAAACTAGATATGTCTAAGGCTTATGATCGAATTGAGTGGGATTTTTTACAACAAATGTTGCTAAAATTGGGGTTTGATGTTCGTTGGGTTCGTTTGCTGATGCTTTGTGTGACGACTGTTCAGTATACTATTGTGCAGAATGGCTAAAGAATTTGTAAGACCCCAACTTTTATAAATAAAGATGAATTTTCTATAAATATCATTTTTGAATATTATGAAGTTAATTTGATATAATGTTATAGTTGTGGGTAATATTTATAAAATTTTGCAAAGTAAGCAAGTTGTTATAAAATATTCGTTTGGTCGGAAAATATTCTTTTTGTCGGGGAATATTCGTACGACGGCACAATCATTGGTGGACCCCACAACGGAATTATTGTCGGATTGAGAAAACGACAAAAATATTTTATTAAAAAATAACGGCGGAAGTTTTACCATTGTTACTGTTGAACTACTCGGTAGTAAAAGTACAGTAATACGTGTGGTTGCATAGTAGCACACGGTATTGATCATTAATGCTTATGTGAGAAGACACTCAGTTTAATTCCATTATTGTCAGTTAATAATATGAATTATTTAGCGATAATGACGTTTTGTTTTATTCGTAATAAAACAGAAACATCTTTTTATATAAAACAAAATACTTTATTAAAGTTATTCTATAAATAGAATATATTATATTTTATTTAAAAGATTTTTCTTTAAATATGGACCGTCAGATTAAAGTAATCAATCTGGACCGTTCATGGATTAGTTACTATGCATTCTATTTTTCTATAAATAGCAGCTCATTCCTTCATTATTTCTTACGAATTCACTGAACTCTAGAGAGATAAACTATAGAGAGAAACTTTAGAGAAAGAGGAGAAGAGTATTCTGCTATTTAACTACTTCCTTATTTCAACTCGTCTTTAAAACGGTAAGGGGTGTTATTCTTTCTTATTCATGAAGAGAACTGTTGTTATTCCATTTCTTATTATTCTGTTGGAATAACCTGTATACGCGGATATACCCTATACTTGGTGACATTCTTCTATTATTCTGTTGGAACATCCTGTCTGTGTGTTTTACACCGGACCTGGTTCCGTCTTGTTATTATTCTGTTGGAATATCCTGTCTGTGTGTTTTACACCGGACCTGGTTCCGTTTATTATTCTGTTGGAACATCCTGTCTGTGTGTTTTACACCGGACCTGGTTCCGTTTTATTATTATTCTGTTGGAATATCCTGTCTGTGTGTTTTACACCGGACCTGGTTCCATTATTTATTATTCTGTCGGAATATCCTGTCTGTGCGTTTACGCCGGACCTGGTTCCATTATTTATTATTCTGTTGGAATAACCTGTCTGTGCGGTCTATCGCATGCATGGTGATTTCTTTTGTTATTCCATTCTTTATTGTACTCAGTTGGTTAAGTTTTGACTTCTATACTCCATGAAATTTGTGGAATATCCTTGATAGTTGCGTTTCATCCAGTATCTTTTCAAGAAAATATTCTTCTAAGCGTTCTTGAATTTTACTCCACAATGCAGTATCATGTTGACAATTTGGACGTTATTAATTCTTGGATAAATTAATTCTTGAACTTGTTTTATTGAATTCTTATATCATTGTCATCATCCTCATGTTTATAAAATGTTGAAAGTCATCTGTGGCACGTAGTGTATAGATGGACTTGGTATGATTATGACCAGGGATTATTCGGTATAATCATGACCGTAATGTTACAAACAATGTGGTAAAAGTCATCATTGGCCCGTAGTGCATTGATGGACAGTTGTTGGCATGATCATGACCATTAATGAATATACGAATATCCTTGGCCGTAGTGCAGGGGTGATTCGATGATGTGGATTATTTTATTAAGCTGAGTCTCAGCGATCACAGTGTTGGAAAATCTTTTAAATCATAAAAGATAGTAGAGTTTATTTTCTACTTGACTCTTTTAATGGATTGCTTGTTCCGCTACAGTTAAACTTGATGTCTATTATATTTTATCAGTTTAACATTGTTGAAGGCTAACGATAATTTATTCTGCATTATCTTAGTCATAATATTTCTTACTGGGCTAGTTGAGCTCACCCTTTCTTTCACTGTTCTCTTCAGGAAATGAGAACGTAGCTGGGACAAGTCGGGGTACGGAGTGATGGTCCGAATGATAGTATTAGTTAGTAGTCCTCACTATTCTATGTAATGGTGTGTTAATAAATGTAATGAGGACTCATTTTGAGTATGAATACTCTCTAGAAGATAATATTTGTATTCAAACTCACAGTTTATGTTTTGTCGTATTGTACACGACAGATGTATTAATCAGTTGTATTTGTATTCTGTACTATGTATCTGATGACCCAAGATGGGTGATGTATACCTAATTTTGGGGGCGTCACAGTTGGTATCAGAGCTTAGGGATATGATCCCTGGCTAAGATGTGAGAATAGAACTAGGAGGGGAGAGACGGGGAATTCCTTCGCTAGTATGACCTACCTAAGTTTATTTGCATGGTATTTAATTGGTCGGTCATAATATAAGGATAGTATATGACATATCAATTAACTTTTATTTTGTGGCAGTATATGAAAATGGCATCTGAAAATGTCGAGCATAGCAATGGAGCACAGACGATTATGGATTCACCACATATCAATAATCAGGATAATGTGCATCAGGAAGGTGACAATCCTCATGCAAACAACAACACTGACCAGATGATGAATGATGGAATGTTCAGAAGTTTTATGCAATTCATGCAACAACAGGTGAAAGCGGCTCCTGTCCACAACGTAGGTGGAAATACTGGAAACTCGCAGGCGGTCACCGCTAAACAGTTTAAGGAGCTGGGACCACCGGAGTTTAAGGGAGAACCCAAACCACTTGTAGCTGAAACATGGATAAAGCAGATCACCAAGATATTTGATGTCTTGGGTTGCTCCGAGGAGCAAAAAGTTCCCTTTGCCGCCTTTATGTTGCGAGGAGAGGCAGATTACTGGTGGGAATCGATAAAGCGTACTCAACCTGCCGCACTGAAGATGTCTTGGGAGAAGTTCCAAGAGCTGTTTAACGACAAATACTTTCCCGAGAGTATTCGTCACATGAAGGAGGTGGAGTTCATCAAATTGGAGCAGAATAGTATGACCGTGTCGCAGTACGAGGCAAAATTTGCGGAGTTATCCCGGTTTGCGTCCCACCTGGTGGATAATGAAGAAAGAATGACACGGATGTTTTTAAGAGGTTTGAAGCCGGAGATACGTCAACATCTTGTTTCTCATAAACTATGTTTGTATTCAGATGTTGTAAATAGGGCTCAGTTGGTGGAGCGCGATAACGAGACAACGCAACCAAAAGAGAGCAGCCGGCAAAATGATAATACCAGTGAGAGCAGTCATCGAAGCGGTGACAACAAGCGTGGAGGGAATCAACAGGCCAGAAATGGTAACCACTTCGGTGGTAATCAGGGCCAAAACAATAAGAATGGACATTTCAAGAAGAGGAGATTTAACAATGATGGAAAGACGTCAGCACCAGCACCTGTCGTTAAGGAAGGAGAACGACCACCTATCATATGTTTCAAATGCGGAGGGGAGGGGCACATTAGTCCAAACTGCGCGATGCCGTCCAAAGCATGTTATAATTGTGGAAGAGAAGGTCATTTAGCCCGATTTTGTCGTTTACCGAAGACAAATTCAGCTAGGATGGAGGCACCAAAGGCCGTCCCAGAAAAGTCGAAACCGGTTGTGCAAGGGAGAGCGTTTGTTGTGAACTCCCAGAGAGCAAGGAACCCGAATGAGGTCATCACGGGTAAGCTTATCATAAACTCTAACGAAGTCTATACTTTATTTGATACCGGTTCTACCCATTCTTTTATTTCTCCTACTTGCGCTCATCGATTAAATTTGATTCCGGAGAAATTAGACTTTGACCTAGCAGTTGAAACTCCATTGGGAGAAACCTTCATTACATCCACGGTTTATAAGTCTTGTTTGGTTCAAGTTGGTACCCACACATTACCTATCGATCTGATTTCATTAAAAATACTTGCATTTGACGTGATTCTAGGGATTGATTGGTTAACTACTCATTATGCAAAAATTGATTGTTTTCGTAAGGTTGTTAGCTTTCATATTCCTAATCGACCTATTATGCGAATTCAAGCAACCAAACCATTAAAATCAATCGCTGTCATCTCAAGCCATAAAGCTATTCGTTTATTGAAAAACGGATGTCAAGCTTTCTTAGCTCATGTCACAGATCTAAACAAAAATATGTCAGCTTTGAATGATATTTCTGTTGTTAATAAATTTCCTGACGTATTTCCCGAAGAACTTCCTGGCCTACCCCCAGAGCGTGAAATTGAATTTTGTATCGATCTTGAACCCGGTACAAAACCCATTTCCAAAGCCCCATATCGAATGGCTCCTATTGAACTTCAGGAGTTAAAGATCCAACTGCAGGAATTGTTAGACATTGGTTTTATTCGTCCTAGTACTTCTCCTTGGGGTGCTCCTGTTCTGTTCGTGAAGAAAAAAGATGGGAGTATGCGACTTTGTATTGATTATCGGGAGTTGAATCATGTCACTATCAAAAATAGGTACCCATTGCCACGTATTGATGACCTGTTTGACCAGTTGCAAGGAGCACAATTCTTTTCAAAGATCGATCTTCGTTCTGGATATCATCAGCTGAAGGTTAGAACTGAGGATATTCCAAAGACGGCTTTTAGAACTCGGTACGGGCATTATGAATTCCTAGTCATGTCCTTTGGATTGACTAATGCTCCTGCTGCCTTCATGGATATGATGAACCGGGTATTCAAGGAATATTTGGATCATTTTGTGGTCGTCTTTATTGATGACATCCTTATTTATTCCAAAAGCCGTGAAGATCATGAGCAACACTTGAGGCTGGTACTCCAAAAGCTTCGTGAATACAAACTTTATGCCAAGTTGAAGAAATGCGAGTTCTGGCTGGAAGAGGTAGCATTCCTTGGGCACGTAGTATCAAGTCGTGGAATATTTGTTGACCCGGCAAAGATTGAAGCAATTCAAAGCTGGGAGCAACCTAAATCAGTGACCGAGGTACGTAGCTTTCTTGGTTTAGCTGGTTATTATCGGAGATTCGTGGAAGGATTTTCTCGAATCGCTACTCCATTAACTCAGCTGACTCGGAAAGATACAAAGTTTGGTTGGAGCGAAGAATGTGAGCAGAGTTTTCAAGAACTCAAGAGGAGACTCATTTCAGCACCTGTTCTAACAATACCATCTGGCTCGGAGGGATTTGTCATCTACAGTGATGCTTCGAGCAAAGGGTTGGGATGCGTTCTCATGCAACATGGAAAAGTCATAGCATATGCATCAAGACAACTCAAGGAATATGAGAGGAATTATCCTACTCATGATCTAGAGTTGGCAGCTGTTGTCTTTGCACTTAAAATTTGGAGGCATTACTTGTATGGGGAGAAAGTGGAGATCTTTACGGATCATAAAAGCCTCAAATATTTCTTCACTCAAAAGGAACTCAACATGCGACAACGACGTTGGCTTGAACTGTTGAAAGATTATGATCATACCATTCAATACCATCCTGGAAAAGCGAACGTGGTAGCTGACGCATTGAGTAGAAGATCATATGCGGTTACAAGTGCAATATTAACAACGCAAAGGCCTATTTTGTGTGACTTACAAAGGATGGAGATAGAGTTGAAGACTCCAGGGACCCATGTGATGATGGCGAATATACGAGTAGAACCGACTTTAATCGATAAAGTTAAAGCTGCTCAAGCTACAGACCTGGAGCTGATACGTATGAGGAAGAAAGTGCAAGAAGGTTCTGTGCCGGAAGCAAGAATCGATGAAGAAGGAATACTTCGAGTCAACTCCAGACTTTGTGTTCCTAACAACCCTGATTTAAAGTATGAAATCATGATGGAGGCGCACAACACACCATTTGCAATCCATCCTGGAAGTACCAAAATGTATCATGATCTTCGTCATACATTTTGGTGGAGCAATATGAAGAGAGAGATAGCGTTGTTTATCTCAAGGTGTCTAACTTGTCAACGAGTCAAAGCGGAGCATCAAGTACCAAAAGGTCCATTGCAACCACTTGAAATTCCAGAATGGAAGTGGGAGCACATTACCATGGATTTCGTTACCGGTCTTCCTAGGGTTTCTCAAGGTATTGATGCGATTTGGGTCATTGTTGATAGATTGACCAAGTCTGCTCATTTTTTACCGATACGAGAAACTTATACACTTGAACGTCTTGCTCGTATGTACATAAACGAGATTGTAAGACTGCATGGTATGCCAGTATCCATAGTTTCTGACCGAGACCCAAGATTCACTTCACGATTTTGGGTTAGTTTACAAAAAGCTATGGGCACGGAGTTACGATTTAGTTCAGCATATCATCCTCAGACGGACGGACAATCAGAGAGGACTATTCAAACTCTTGAAGATCTATTAAGACTCTGTGTCCTTGACTTCAAGGGAAGTTGGGACAAGTTCTTACCATTGGTGGAGTTTTCCTACAACAACAGTTATCAAGCAAGTATTGGCATGGCTCCATTCGAAGCATTGTATGGAAGAAAATGTCGTTCTCCAATATGCTGGGATGAGGTGGGCGAAGCAACGTTGTTGGGACCGGAGTTGGTACGTATGACTACAGAAAAGATTCAAACGATCCGACAACGTATAAAAACCTCACAAGATCGACAAAAGAGTTATGCTGATCTTCATCGAAAGGATGTGGAATTTGATGTAGGAGATCATGTGTTCTTACGTGTTGCTCCATGGAAAGGAGTTACGAGATTTGGAAAGAGAGGAAAGCTAAATCCTCGATTCATCGGTCCATTTTTAATCCTCGATCGAGTAGGAACTGTGGCTTATAGACTCGCTTTACCGCCAAGTATGTCTCGTGTTCATAACGTTTTCCACATATCCATGTTACGCAAATATGTGGAAGACCCGAACCACATTATTGAGTTAGAACCGGACGAAATAGCGGAGGATTTGACGTATGAAGAAGTTCCTGTTCAAATCTTGGATAAGAAGGAACATATTCTACGCTCCAAGGTTATACCTCAAGTTAAAGTTTTGTGGAGAAACCACGATGTTGAGGAAATGACTTGGGAGTTAGAATCAGAAATGAAATCAAGGTATCCTTACCTCTTCGACATACCAGGTACGTACCCTAATTTCGAGGGCGAAATTTCATAAGAAGGGGAGGTTGTAAGACCCCAACTTTTATAAATAAAGATGAATTTTCTATAAATATCATTTTTGAATATTATGAAGTTAATTTGATATAATGTTATAGTTGTGGGTAATATTTATAAAATTTTGCAAAGTAAGCAAGTTGTTATAAAATATTCGTTTGGTCGGAAAATATTCTTTTTGTCGGGGAATATTCGTACGACGGCACAATCATTGGTGGACCCCACAACGGAATTATTGTCGGATTGAGAAAACGACAAAAATATTTTATTAAAAAATAACGGCGGAAGTTTTACCATTGTTACTGTTGAACTACTCGGTAGTAAAAGTACAGTAATACGTGTGGTTGCATAGTAGCACACGGTATTGATCATTAATGCTTATGTGAGAAGACACTCAGTTTAATTCCATTATTGTCAGTTAATAATATGAATTATTTAGCGATAATGACGTTTTGTTTTATTCGTAATAAAACAGAAACATCTTTTTATATAAAACAAAATACTTTATTAAAGTTATTCTATAAATAGAATATATTATATTTTATTTAAAAGATTTTTCTTTAAATATGGACCGTCAGATTAAAGTAATCAATCTGGACCGTTCATGGATTAGTTACTATGCATTCTATTTTTCTATAAATAGCAGCTCATTCCTTCATTATTTCTTACGAATTCACTGAACTCTAGAGAGATAAACTATAGAGAGAAACTTTAGAGAAAGAGGAGAAGAGTATTCTGCTATTTAACTACTTCCTTATTTCAACTCGTCTTTAAAACGGTAAGGGGTGTTATTCTTTCTTATTCATGAAGAGAACTGTTGTTATTCCATTTCTTATTATTCTGTTGGAATAACCTGTATACGCGGATATACCCTATACTTGGTGACATTCTTCTATTATTCTGTTGGAACATCCTGTCTGTGTGTTTTACACCGGACCTGGTTCCGTCTTGTTATTATTCTGTTGGAATATCCTGTCTGTGTGTTTTACACCGGACCTGGTTCCGTTTATTATTCTGTTGGAACATCCTGTCTGTGTGTTTTACACCGGACCTGGTTCCGTTTTATTATTATTCTGTTGGAATATCCTGTCTGTGTGTTTTACACCGGACCTGGTTCCATTATTTATTATTCTGTCGGAATATCCTGTCTGTGCGTTTACGCCGGACCTGGTTCCATTATTTATTATTCTGTTGGAATAACCTGTCTGTGCGGTCTATCGCATGCATGGTGATTTCTTTTGTTATTCCATTCTTTATTGTACTCAGTTGGTTAAGTTTTGACTTCTATACTCCATGAAATTTGTGGAATATCCTTGATAGTTGCGTTTCATCCAGTATCTTTTCAAGAAAATATTCTTCTAAGCGTTCTTGAATTTTACTCCACAATGCAGTATCATGTTGACAATTTGGACGTTATTAATTCTTGGATAAATTAATTCTTGAACTTGTTTTATTGAATTCTTATATCATTGTCATCATCCTCATGTTTATAAAATGTTGAAAGTCATCTGTGGCACGTAGTGTATAGATGGACTTGGTATGATTATGACCAGGGATTATTCGGTATAATCATGACCGTAATGTTACAAACAATGTGGTAAAAGTCATCATTGGCCCGTAGTGCATTGATGGACAGTTGTTGGCATGATCATGACCATTAATGAATATACGAATATCCTTGGCCGTAGTGCAGGGGTGATTCGATGATGTGGATTATTTTATTAAGCTGAGTCTCAGCGATCACAGTGTTGGAAAATCTTTTAAATCATAAAAGATAGTAGAGTTTATTTTCTACTTGACTCTTTTAATGGATTGCTTGTTCCGCTACAGTTAAACTTGATGTCTATTATATTTTATCAGTTTAACATTGTTGAAGGCTAACGATAATTTATTCTGCATTATCTTAGTCATAATATTTCTTACTGGGCTAGTTGAGCTCACCCTTTCTTTCACTGTTCTCTTCAGGAAATGAGAACGTAGCTGGGACAAGTCGGGGTACGGAGTGATGGTCCGAATGATAGTATTAGTTAGTAGTCCTCACTATTCTATGTAATGGTGTGTTAATAAATGTAATGAGGACTCATTTTGAGTATGAATACTCTCTAGAAGATAATATTTGTATTCAAACTCACAGTTTATGTTTTGTCGTATTGTACACGACAGATGTATTAATCAGTTGTATTTGTATTCTGTACTATGTATCTGATGACCCAAGATGGGTGATGTATACCTAATTTTGGGGGCGTCACAGAATTGGCCCAATTATTCCTCAAAGGGGACTCCGACAAGGGGATCCTCTCTCCCCGTATCTCTTTATTATCTGTGCTGAGGGTCTTTCTGCCCTTTTGAGTGATGCTGCAATTAGGGGGCATATTCACGGCTGTAAGATCTCCACTCAGGCTCCGGTGATTTCTCATTTATTTTTTACAGATGATAGTCTGTTATTCTTTCGGGCTACCAAGACTGAAGCTGAACGTATTAAAGGTTGTCTGGCTGCTTCTAGTTAGATAATTAATTTTCAAAAATCAAATATTCTCTTTAGTCCCAATTCCTCAATGAGTAGTAGAATAGATGTATGTGAGGTTTTGAATGTGCGAGAGACTTTGAATTTGGGTAATTATCTGGGTGTGCCTTCTCTTGTTGGCAGGAGTAAGAAGGGTGTGTTTTCGTTTATGGAGCAGAAAATGAAGAAGAGAATTGGGGACTGGAAGAAGAAATTTCTTTCAAGGGCGGGTAAGGAAATTCTTTTAAAAAGTGTAGCGCAAGCTATGCCTACTTATGTGATGAGTGTCTTCCTTTTGCCGTTTGGCTTATGTAATGATTTAGAGAAGTTGATGAATGGCTATTGGTGGGCTAATGGGGACCGATGTAATAATGGTATTCGTTGGTTAAGTTAGGCGAAATTATGTGTGCACAAGAGTAGAGGGGGTTTAAGCTTTAAACAGTTACACGAATTCAATTTGTCGTTACTATGTAAACAAGGTTGGCGCTTGCTCAATTTCCCTAATTCATTGGTTGCCAAGTTATACAAAGCCAAATATTACAAAGATTGCTCCTTTTTATCTGCAAGTTTAGGGTCTAATCCGAGTTTCATTTGGCGTAGCATTCTTGCGGGGCAATCCTTGCTAAAGGAAGGGCTAGTTCGGCGAATAGGGGATGGCAGTGACACGAATTTGTGGACCTCTCCTTGGTTGCCGGATGCTCTTAATCCGTATGTTGAGACGCCTTTGGTTCAGGGATTAAAGGATGCTTCTGTGGCATCGCTTATGAAGGAGAATGGCAAGGAATGGGAGGAAGATTTGGTTCGAGACATTTTTATGCCCAGGGATGTTAAGTTAATTTTAAAGATTCCTCTTAGTCATATCCGAACTGGGGATATCTGGTAATGGAAGCTTGAGGAGAAGGGCATATTTTCTGTGAAATCAGGTTATCGAGCTTTAACTTGTCATTTGCCCACCTCGGCTGCCCAACAATATTTTTCTAGGTGGAAGCAGGTTTGGAATCTGAATGTGCCTCCTAAGGTTCGTAATTTTGTTTGGCGTTGTTGTTTAGACTTGTTACCTACCATGGCTCAGTTGATTAATCGAAGAGTGGAGGTACACAATATTTGTCAAATGTGTAATGGTGGTCCCGATAGTACTTTTCATATTTTTATTCAATGTCCCTTTGCTCAACAAGTGTGGAGAGGATCCTCATGTGGGTTGATTTTTCCTCCTCAGCCAAACTTCATTTCCTGGTTTAACTATCTACTGCAGACCCTATCTTTTGACCTTGTTTCGGCAGCTGCAATGGTGCTTTGGTCTCTTTGGCAAGCTCGAAACGATGTGGTCTGGAATCAAAAGCAAGGATCTGCTCAGTCTATTTTGCTTGCTGTTGCGACAATCCACACCCAATGGCAAGCTCGTTTTTCAACTGCTACACTTCATCGATTGAATTCTTATCAGGTTCGTAATCTTAATTGGCGTAAGCCTTCGTCTGGATTTGTTAAGTATAATTTTGATGCGGCTCTTTTCCCTAGTCAAAATAAGGTGGGTTTTGGTTGGATTATTAGGGATGAGTTTGGGTCATTTGTTGCAGCTAAGAATGGTTTATTAAATTGTACTCAAGATCCAGCTCTTGTTGAAGCCCTTTCTTGTAGAGAGGCCCTCAGTTGGCTTAAGACTCGTCATTTTTCCAAAGTTGTGATGAAAACTGATTGTCAGGTTCTTCAACAAGCTTTAGCCTATCCAACTACGGATTTCTCTTTGTTTGGTTTGATTACACGAGATTGTTCTTATGCTCTTTCGGCTTTGAATAATAGTAGTATTTGTTTTGCTAAACGATCAGCTAACCAAACAGCGCATTTGTTAGCCAAAGTTGCTAGTTTATAGTCTGGTCCAGAGGAGTGGGGTCCTGTCCCTCCTCTGTTTATTTTCAATGTTCTCGTTTCCGATTTAATATAATTGGTTCCTCTTTGTTTCAAAAATAAAAATAAAAAAAATCCTAATAAGCAATAGAATTACAAATTAATTTCTCCGACACATTCCAAACATAGTTGAAATTCACACTGTGCACATTCGAGTACTAATTTGAGGTCTTCGTCATCACAACGACTACACGAGGATAGATAATCGATATTTTTGTTTTGAACAAATGTTAGGATGTGTGGATGAATATCAACTACTAGTAGTGTACTCCCTAACTTGACATTATGAGGTGGATTAAGGCAATAGGTATGAAAAGATTGATCGCATTCACCACAATGATAGAGCCATAATTTTGGGTCTACTTCCTCCTCGCAGATCTCGCAGTAAATAATGCCTTGACAAAAGAAAGGAGGGTATTTCAAGGGAACGGGGTGAGGATCCCATCTATGTCTGACCCTACTTGGATATTGTGCGCAATCTATATGAATTCTAAAACTGTTGCAGGTTTCACACATGAATTCCATTTTCGAAAAGATATACCGGTCACATGCCTTGCACAGAAAGCACTCGGATGCATGTTGAACTAGGGGGTGCTTGTGAGATTTATGTTTGATCTTGGTAGGTAGAAAAGCACAACCAGTATCAACCGTGATTTCACAAGTCTCGCACCGAAAATAGAATCCATTGGTCGACAAGTTACAAGTGGCACATTGGACGCAGTTAAAAAGATTATCAACTCTATGCTTTGAGAGCGAATGTTCTGGGTGGCATGGGCATTCTCCTACAGGCAACTCTGGTGGCAGCTCGGCACAAACTTCGTGAAGGAAGAAATTGCATCCAATACAGCCATAAAATGGATGGGCAGTCGAGACGGGTTTTACACACCCATCGCAAAGAATTTCAGCATCATCATTATTCTTAAAACTTTGATCAAATTCTTCCAGAAGGAGTAATGCATGCTCCCTATGGCTCTCGTGGTAGATTAAGTGATCAGGCGTTGTTGCTATGATCATTTTTTCACCTTCTTCTTCGCCTAGATTAATAATATTGGTCTTGCCAATATGGTCTGTTATTAGATCCAATAACGATTCCTTATTATCCACCGGAAAGTGAATCAAATTAGGTATGTTATGGTCTGCAATCTTTTCTTCACAATATCTGAAACCACAAATTAATTATACATGCCATGCTAGACTAGTAATATATTAAGACGTTAGTCATAAAAGATGAAAAGAAAGAAAGAAATAAAAATAGTAAAACAAACCAAATAATTACTAATTAGCACGCACCTTGAAGAATATTCTTCCTCCGACAATTTACCACATTCCATGTGCACATAATATCTGCATTCATCACAATAGTAAACCCAAGAGTTTTCCAACACTTCTTTGTTGCAGAGGCAGCAAAGTGGGGTACTATTCCGATCCATGTCAGGAAGAGAATATTTGAGGAATAGAGGGTGAGGGTGAAAACTAGGTGCGACGGTGGTTGGTGAAAAAGCACAAGTACTGTGGATCAAAAATGCACATACGTGACATGCATAAGAGAAGTCCTCAGCTTTCATGCCGCAAGCATCACATAAAAACAGGGTTTCCCTAGGCAATAAGGATAATTCGTGCTTGTGTCCATCATGACGAATCAATCGATCCTTACATGTCAAGCACACGTCAAAGTTACAAAAAGGACAAGTGTATTTGAACCACTTGGACACGCGTTTACAAATATTACAAGTGGACGTATTATTTCCATAACTACGCAAACGTGCGTCGAGGGTAAGAGGATGTTGATCGTGTCGAGGGTGTTGAATTTCATCGGGTAATTCTGCACAGGTTTTGTGCAGGTAGAAATCACAATCAACTCTAGTGCATATATATACTGCAGCATAACCAGAGGCGAGGCGCCCTCCAACGACTGGCTTTCGACACCCATAACACACAACTAATTCCTTTCCAATATGTTGAATTAGCTCCACCTGCTCTTTGAGGATCAGTGAGTGCTCATGGCTAACATGTTGAAGCTCCATCCCTAAGTTAAAATGTATGTGTGGAGAGTTAATTTGATGGTTTAATTTGAGCAAATTAAATACACAACATAGCGGATCCCCTCCCTCCCTATATATATAAACGAGTCTATATATCCAAGTCTTTGTTTATTCATTCTTCAAAAATATCCAAACACTATTTAATAGTAACAACTACCAATGCAGCTATTAAACATGACTGACCAATAATGCATGTCATAGCTAGCAATAAATGCATGTCACATCTAGCTATAATTATTAATCCATCTGTTCCAAAAAGATTGTCGTTTAAAATTAATGCACATAGATTAATGAATATAATTAATACCTAACGAAAATACTATAATACTCTTATTAATTGTCTCAACTAATTATTTCCTTCCCAATGTTTTTTATTCAATTCAATCAATTACTTCTTATTCAACCAATTACTACTTGGATTATAGCATTGAATTGAATAAGAATCATTGGAAAAAGAAGAAAGCTTTAAATAGAAGAAAACTTTAAATAAGGGTAAAATAGGAAAAAAATAGCTAATGTATATTGATAAACTCAAAACGATAATCTTTTTGGAACAAAAATTACTTCCTAAAACGACAATCTTTTAGGAATGGAGGGAGTAATTCATATCAATTTGATCTAAATTACTGTCAACCTTGATATACTCCGTCCTTACTTAATACTACCTCTGTTACTTAATATAGGTCGTTTTAGATAAATATTTTTGTTCCTAAATATAAGTTGTTTGATAATTTCATGTAAGCATTAATTGTTTAGTTTCCAATATTACCCAAGTAATAAATATAACTTTGGTTTTTTCACTATTTTTTGACCAAGAAATAATACTCTCTTTTTTCAATATAAAGGCAAAATAAACAATTGATAATATATATAATGTTTTACAATCATTTCCTCAATACTTGTGCACAACTCTAAAACGACTTATATTAAGGAACGGAGGGAGTATAAGATTTTTTAGAGTTACGCACGAGTATTAAGGAAATGATTATATTGTATTAAATATAATATCAAATGTCTATATTATCTTTGTATTAAAAAAAATTTATTATTTATTAAGTAAAAAATAATAAAAAAATTAAAATTATATTTAATAATTAAGATAATATTAAAAACTAAGCGAATAAAATGTTGAAGCACATGGGTAACATGTTGAAGCTCCATTCCCAAGTTAAAATGTATGTGTGGAGAGTTAATTTGATGGTTTAATTTGAGCAAATTAAATACACAACATAGCGGATCCCCACTCACTCTCTCTCTCTCTCGTTGACTATATATCTAGGTGGACCAATTAAGTGGATCACTCGTTGACTAAAATGTTTAAATACCATATCTAGGTCTTCGTCTACGGCCACCAATAATGCATGTCACAGCTAGCAATAAATGCATGTCACAGCTAGCAATAATTATTAATTCATACAATTTGATCTAAATTAAAGCTGCCAAACTTGACTTGATCTAAATTAAAGCTGCCAAATTTGATCTAATTATTAATTCATACAATTTGATCTAAATTAAACCTGGGTTTGCGGAAGCAAAATTGCTTTGAACATCACGAAGACAAAAACGATGAACCCCCAGCAGTGAACCCATTTTCTTGTTCATTCATAGCTTGTATTATGCCGTGTGCACAATTAAAAATCAAATACACTTTTCATCGCTGTTTGCACACGTATTGGCGAATAAGTTTCAAAAATCATGACAAATTGTCACCTGTTTCCTCATTAACCAAAACATATGCAACATGGTATTGTCACATTTTCGAATCAAATCTCATGATAAAGAGTAATTTCCCCTTGTATTTATCTTTTTAAAAAGTACCATCAATGGTGAGAACTGGACGTGCGTGGAACCAACCATCAATCATCGGCTAGAATGCCCACCACATACGCTTAAAGAGAGATTTACCTTGACCAAGTACGTACGTATCAGCCTCATTCTTTACAACACTCCCCCTCATTCTTTACAACACTCCCCATATTGTATATCTTAATGGCAATCATGAATCTAGGGAGATGTGCATATGATGTATCCTAGTTGCCATAAATTGCAGCAATTGCAGTCTGTTTGCCATATCACGCCCTTTTGTACGACACATGATACTTGAATGCTTGGTTGATCATGGATTAATTATCCACCACTTTGGTATTCGGGTTATCCGCAATCTGATTACATTAATAAAAAAATTATGAAACTTTTTAATTAGATAATACTCTTTAAACTAGTTACCAAACAAATTATTGATGACATTACCATTGATTTGATGGTGTTCCAAATAAATTTTGTTGTAATCTTGGCATGATCTTGGGAGGGATTTGTAAACTAAAATATGTGTTCTTACGACAATCTTGTGATCTGAAAATATTTGTGTTTCTTTAATTTGGATGCACGAAGCCTCCAAGGGTATTTTTCATATTTACACTTGACTTCTGAAATTGTCTCACTGCTACTGTAAGTGTCAAAATTTCTACGTTCCTTAATGTGTACCTCTTGAACTACTGATTTCAGAACATTTTTATATGCAAAAAGTGCACCCAGATACAATTCGAAACAAGAGCTGTCAAATGTTGCCCTACAACCACCATAATCAGTTATCTCATTTTTTAAGTAAAGTGGTAGAAATGATGAAAAACTTAATTTAAGCTTATAATATGCCTAGTGTGACATAATGATTGACTAAGTAATTGCTTAATTAAATTAATAGAGAAATGACTAAATAATGTGGTGGACTAATTATCATTTTTACTGTTAGTATTATCATTATTGTTTAATTAATTGTTTTTATGTGCAACCATATATGATATGTGAGTGGTAGTGTAATAAAGTTACTTTGTGTTTAAAACATAAGGTGGGATATCAAAAATAATAAAATAATGAGAAAAATTAATGTATAAAATTATATGGTAAAAGTAAGTTGAAATATATAATTTACTAAGTTGCATAAAGAAGCATATGTAACATTATGATGTATGGTAAATTAAATTACATGGGTATTTTCAATGTATGGGAGAAAATAAATTTAAGTAAATATATATTTACTATTAAATATTTATTTCCATAAGTTATGTGTATTTGGGATAATAAAGTTTATGGGAAATAATGAATTATGAATACCCGACTAAATTATATTCTAACTCAATTTAAATATTATTTGGACTAGCCCAATGTACATGGATTATATGATTATGTGTATATGTACCCATAACATATCACAATGTAATAATATTAACTCATTAAAATTGCATTTGTGAGTCCAAAAGAAAATAAACCTGAGTATAGAAGTAACTATTTTGATAAGGCAGTATTTTAAGAAGCTTGTCCCTTATTAAGAGTCTCATTTCCTTCATCACGTGTATAGGCCTTTGGCCTAAGCCTATTCTCCCCTACCATGTCAAAACTCAGAAGATTGCAAATGCTGGAAGAGGGAGTGGCCCTAATAGTGTATTTCAACTATTCAATCTATGCCCAACATCTTCTTCCTTCTTCCATTGGTTTAATTCATGGAGCCAATTTTGGTCCATAGTTTCTCTATAAATGGAGGCATTCCTATTCTCAGGCATGTTGCTAAGTTTCTGAGATTTTAGTTCATATAGAGAGTGTGTGACTAAGGAATTGAGGAGTAATCAGAGGTTGGAGGAGCAATAGTTAGCAATTTCAAGCATTCAAGCATTCAAGCATTCAAGAAGGTAATATTTATATACGTGTTCTTGACTTCAAGTTTATAGGTTCTCAAAAATATTGCATGAATACTTGTTATTTGAGTCAAAAATTGATGATTAAATCTTGTTGTTATCTCTAAATTGTTGCTAGATATTGTTAATATGGTTGATACGAAAACAACGAATGCTAAACGGATCAATTTGGTTACGAAATGAATCTGTAATGAAGTAAATCACTAAACATGTTAAACTATGGAAAAATGGCATGAACTTTGAATTTGAGTCTTTAAATTGGTTGTTTATTTAGTTTAAGTTGTTAGAATCATGTTATGTATGTTTGGTAGTAAGTTTGTGGAGTTTATATAAAGTTGGTAGACTTCAATTGTCGTTTATATGTGGTTTTGGGATTATTGGGTCGTAACTATTATGAAGAAACAGAGAGCAATAACAGAGTTTGGGCTTCTTCGCTCCGGCGAAGTTCCCAGTTCAAAATCTCCGCCCCGGCGTAGCTCCGCTGTGACGCCCCCAAAATAGGTATACAACACCCATTCTGAGTCGTCAAAATACATGGTACAGAAACAACTACAACTTTATTAATACAACATAAAAACTGTGAGTTTAAATACAAATATTGTCATCTAGACAATATCCACACTCAAATAAGTCCTCATTACAATTATTGATACATTATTTTTCAAAAATGGTGAGGACTGCTAAAACGACTTTCAAGAACCTTCATTCCATACCCCGACTAGTACTCGCTACATTCTCGCCTCCTGAGAAGAAAAATAGAACAAAAAGGAAAAGGGTGAGCTCAACTAGCCCAGTAAAGAATACTATGACTAAGATAATATAGAACAAATTATCGTTAGTCTTCAACAGGGAAAAATTTAATAGAATACAATAGACAATAAATTTTAAATCAATATTCGCAGCGGAAATAATAATTCATAAGAAGAGTTAAGTAGATGATGAAATCTACTATCATCTATGAATTTAAAAGTCCATCATCAGTATTTTATCCCTGTAACATCAATCAATATACATCTTGAATCAAATATTCATCTTTGCACTACAGGCCAAAGATATTCATCAGTTGGTCATGTTCATCTAAACACATGTTCATCTTTGCACTACGTGTGATAACCGCAAATTTTATGATTTAATATTAATAATTATATAAATAGAGCCTGTGATTATTTATTTTATAATGCTTACACAACATGAGATGAGTAACTCAATTGAATTAAATTGAACTTTTAATAATTGATAAGATGTGGAGAATTATGATAAGCTTATGAAATGTCTTGTGTGACACAATGATGGAGTTAGTAAAGAATAATTAAAGAAGGATTGCATTACTAGTAAAGGACGTCAATAAGAGAGGTGGTATATAATTAATGTAGTTAATTATATCAGAGTATTGATAAATACTTGATTTTATTGAAAGCTTGTCTGGAAAGACTAAATCATTTTATGAGTAAATTAAATTATGTGATATAGTCCAACTTATTAATAATTATTAAGGTGATGTGTAATTTAGTGTTATTGAGTAAATTAAATTAATTAAATTACTGCATTAATATTTAAGTGTCTACATGTTAAAATCCAAATAATAATATGGTAGGATAAGGTGGTAGGCCTAAATTGAATTAGTAGATAGACTTAATGAGTTTTCTAGCCAAACTATTATGTTGCCTGCAATTTCGGTTGGGGTGTGTGGCTAGCCAAATAGAGTACAAGCTTAATGCTATGTGTGTAAACCCAAGAGAAATAAAACCTAGCCATGTTATTATTCACCCACTTTATTTTCGGCAGCCATGTAAAAATTTTTTTCTACCCATTTATTTAATTTCGGCAGCCTCATGGTTTTTTTCCACTCATTTCGGCAGTTAGCATGGTGGCAGCCTTATGGAAATTTTTTCACTACTTTTCGGCAGCTAGTACAAGTAGCAACTATGTTGATTTGTTAGTGAATTAGCCTTGGGGAGTAAATACTCAATTTCAATTTATTAAGTTCTAGAGAATTGGGTATTACCCATAATTGAGACCATCATTTTGGGACCAATGGCTCCAAGAATAGAGGGGAGCATTGCGTGTGAATTTTTGTGACAATACTATGGGACATGGGTGATGGGATGTCATAGACCTTAGGGGTGCTATAATGTTCTTGTAGGGGATGGTCTAGGATACTTTTAATTAATGCACCTTTTAGTATTTATATAAACCCCTTGCTCTAGTTGTTTCTTTACAAAAAAAAAAAAAAACAAGAACCAAATAGAGAAGGTGGTGTTCGGCAGCTAGATAGAAGGGTAGCAACAGCAGCACATCTCACCTTGGCAACTTAATTCTATTTTCTTCAAGCTAAGGTATATAGATAATTAGTTAAATAAAATTTCTTCCCATTTAAATTCTTGTACACACTTGTTTTCTTTTTGATGTAGTGTGGATATTTGTGTTGTTTGTAAAATTGTGTACTTAACTAGATGTGTGCATGCTAAATTAATATTTATCATGTGCTTCAAAATAAATAAATTAAATTGCAAGGATGCATAAATGATTGGCGTAGAAAAATAAAAGAAGGCTGCGTGTGTAAAAATTTTTGGGTGCTTCATCTTGTTTTTGCTATAAGGTTACTGCTAAGCATGTATACAAAAGGGGGGCTGCGTGGGTGTAACTTATTGGGTGCTCCATATTACTTTTGTTGTTGCATTAAGGATACTGCTAAAAAAAAAAAAAAAAAAAAAAAAAAAAAAAAAAGAAGAAGAAACAAGCAATCAAGCATGTAAATGAAGTGATGGGGGGCGGGTTGTAGTACCTATTAAGGGTGATATATGTGATTTTATTTTTGTATAGAAGTACTACTATATATATATATATGTTGCTAAGTTCGGCTGTTAATGTGCAAGACATGTTGCTACATGTTAAATTTTTGCAATAAAGGTGTTGCTATATATTTAAGACTATTTTCGGATGCTAGTGGTACAAGGAAATTAAAGATCTTTTAGCCTTTCCAATTAAGTATTCTTGGATAGTAAAGTGTGGGCAATGTGAAGATTTAGAAGACTTTATAGCAAACACATTTTATATTTTAGTACCTCCAGCAAGACCAAGCGTAGGACTTGATAAATAAAATAATAATAATAATAATAATAATAATAATAATAATAATAATAATAAAATAAATTGTTATTCCATAATGGTCATTGAGGATAAGTAGAGAAATATTTAAATGCAATAAGAAGAGTGTTTCTATAAAGTGGGATGTTTATATATGTGTAATGTCATTTTAAAACTCCAATTAATAAAATTTAGTTCAGATAACCAATTGAGCAACAGTTTAATAAATAAATGTTATGTGTATAGTTTTCGTATTTGTGAGCATAAATGTGTAGTAAGTAAGAAATGTAGTATTTTTATGAATTTTATGAGAGAATTGTACCTTAAACTAGGATGACATGCGATTGATAGCTAAAGTGAGATGGTTTCAACAAATCACTAATTTGTACAGCTATATTATTATATTATAGGCAGTATACGTGACAAGGTGTCAAAGGTAAACATAATCGACGAATGAGGCAAGTTCCTTACTTCTTACACTGTATACGTTCGAATTGTTGTCTCAAGCAAATATCTGTTTCTATTCGAAAAATCATTTCTATACC
This sequence comes from Panax notoginseng, assembly GCA_016801055.1. NCBI lineage: Eukaryota > Viridiplantae > Streptophyta > Magnoliopsida > Apiales > Araliaceae > Panax > Panax notoginseng. Next base: position 192,333,563 of record CM029019.1, on the reverse strand, counting down.
TTGACATTGTTGCAAGCATTGGACTATCGTTCTTAAATGCATTATAAAAATTTGTCTAAGCCTTTGATTCGACTAGACTATTATTTTGTGTTAAGAGCTACCCAAACCAATTGAATTGGTGCGGACTATCGTAAATCTACTGAGATGAACAACCCTCATTGAAGGGGAATTTATATATTGTCGGGAAACCGACGTGCGCACGTAAGTATGATTAAATGTTATGCATAACGTAGGGTACTTTAGGCTGATCACCTGTTGTACCCGTTTATATTGGATTACAGTATAATACTGCTAATTCTAGTAAGAGTTCTTAGTCCTTAGTGACTTCTCAGTGTTCATTCATATTGAACCTCGAAATGAATAAATCCTGAAATTTTGTTGATATCCTTCAGTCTATAGCGACGCCTATTGAACACTCTTGATATTTCTTGATATCCTTGAACTACCAATTTTTATTATACCTTGAAGATTTAAATGCTATAACTACTTATTCTTCTGGCTATATTACTTGCTGAGCAAACTTGTTGCTCATTCTTGCTTCCTAAAAACATTACAGTTAAGGCAGAGCAAGGCGGTACTTCAGGAAAAGACAAGGGAAAGGGCAAGGCGACAGAATAACTTAGTCATTTAAGATTGAAGTATTATTATTATTGTTATGCTTATTACGATGTATTTAAGGATGATTAAGTTATGTTTAAGTTTAATCACTAAATTGTCGTAGTAATGGTTACGGTACCTTGGGACGCGAATATTTATATTATATCAATGTAAATTATTCTATTATTTCCGTTGTTAATGATTTAGTAAGATATTCGTAGTTGCACGTGATTCACCAAATTCGAGATACGGGTGTCCGAATTTTGGGGGCGTCACAGGTTGGTATCAAAGCTATAGTTATAAACCTTAGGAGCGAGAGTCCTTAGATTATAACTTAGGAGAACTTAGAAGATAGGAAGGGATGAAACTCATATAGAGTTTTCATAGAGAGAGACTTAGTGTGTTATAGAATATAACTTCATTCTATATAATGAACTTATGTTATTTAACATTCTAATGGAGTTGTTGTTTGTTTTGTCTTGTGTTGGTGATGGTAGGATGACTGATATGGGAGGACCTAGCCGAGTAGTAGAAGAGGAGCCGCGTGACATACACGTGGTATATGAGGCACCATTGATAGCGGAGCCTATATCAACTATAGTCCCTATCGATGATGATGATGAGGAAGAGGAGATGGAGCCAATACCCGAGGAGTCTGATCCAGAGGAGGAGCCTATGGAGGAGCGTATGGTGGACGAACCCATAGGGGACTCCGACGAGACTACTTTCGAGGATCGGATGTTGGGAGAATATGAGGAGCAGATTCTGGAGTTAGGAAGTAGAGTGGAGGAGCTAGAGGCTAAAGCTAGGGAGAGGGAGTCTGAGTTCCAGAAATTGAGGGACGAGGACCATCAGAGGAAGTTAGCTATACAAGAAATGGAAGTGGAAATTGCTCAACGCAAGGAGGTAGGGATCCAGTTGGGAACCTTGTTTCATAGGTCTGTGGCTAGGAATGTGGAGCTGGCAGGGAAACTCGAAGAGTCTGAGCAGAGGGAACTTAGTGAGAAGGCTGAGAAGGAAGCTCTTCGTACTCAGTTAGAAATGGAAGTAATGGATAGGATCCACTTTGAGGAGAAGTGGGAAGGAGCCAATGATAGAGCTAACGACCTAGAAGAGGAAGTGAGATGCAAAAGGAGGAAGATGAACAAGATGGGCTATGCACTACGCACGGCCATGGGAAGGTTGATTGACGGAGTAAATCATTACCCGGCAGAGCAGGGACAGACTCGGCACACCATAAGCCGAGATTTGGTGGTGCGCATTACTCAGAGGGAGTACCAGAGCGCTGTGGAGCGCGGAATGATAGATTAAGTATAGGCGTTAAAAGTTATTAGTTGTAATTCGTTATGTAGTGTATTATCTATTGTTGTAATTTCAATCTTTTATGTAGAATGTGAGATAGTTGTAAGCCCCAAACTTTTGGGTTATATTAGCGGGGTAGTATGTTAATGGTTGTCCCCATCTTTTGTGATATTAGGGGATAAGTTATGTCATTTATAGAAGTATGCTAGAGATAACCATGTAATGTAACAACTTGGCATATGAATATAAATGATCTTGTTCTGAAATGTATTCTGAAATCTTATTCCTTTTATGGAGAATTGTTTAAGTAATATAATTAGATAATAAAAATAGAAGTTTTATGATGCAGAAAAATGCCGCCCAGACGTAGATTAACTGCACCGGAAGAGTCAGTTAATGATGAGAGAGGACAAGTAGATCCCATTCAGAGGCTTGTAGATTTGTTAGGGGAGGCTCTTAGGGGAAGAAATGAACAAGTACCACCCATTCCCCAGGTAGCTCCAGTCTCAAACTTCAAAGACTTTAAAAGTGTAGGACCTCCGGAATTTATGGGTACTACCGATCCTATTGTAGCGCAAACATGGATCAAGGAAATGGAGAAAACCTTTGCCATTGCTCGTGTGGGTGAAGACCAGAAAACCGTGTTCGCTACATATATGATGAGGGGTGAAGCAAACTACTGGTGGGAAGCAAATCAACAGAGGGCGGGAGAAGGGACTATAACTTGGGAGAGGTTTAAGACCTTGTTCTTCGAGAATTACTTCCCGAAGAGCATGAAGAATAGGATGGAGGTAAAGTTTCTAGAACTAAAACAAGGGGAGATGACAGTGGCCCAGTATGCGGCCAAGTTCAATGAACTCGCACGATTCGCAACACATCAAGTAGACACTGAAGAAAGGAAATCTCGACGCTTCGAACTTGGACTAAAACCTTGGTTGTTCAATAAGGTGTCGGTCCTTCAAATTGACTCGTTCGCCACATTATTGGAGAAGGCGATAATTGCTGAGGGAGGTAGCGAGGCATTGAGCCAATACAACAAGGAGAAGAAGAACAAGAATGCTGGGGGAGGGACTCGTGGAGGGAGTAGCAGTGGTGGAAGTTATCTGGGAAAGAGGAAATGGGATAACCGCAACAACAGCAACAACAACAACACCAACCACCGAAACATCAACCAGTCAGAAAGTTATCAAGGAGGGTTTAAGAAAAGAAGTGAAGCTTGCTCAAAATGTGGGAAGAACCATCAAGGGGAATGCTGGAAGGGGCGCAGCGTTTGCTACAACTGCGGCCAAGAAGGGCACATTTCGCCCAACTGCCCAAAGCCGAAAAGGATCAAGGGATGTTTCGCGTGTGGCTCAACTGAGCATCAAATCAAGGATTGCCCAAAGAAGGGGAGCAATGGAGGAAGCGGCCCACAGGGAGGGGGCAGCAAGCTGATGATCGGCGGACCAACGCAATCCAACCGACCGACTGCCCGAACCTTTAACATGACTATCCAAGATGCAGTGACTGCAAGGGACGTGGTGTCAGGTATCCTCCCAATCAATAATATAAACGCCTATGTATTATTTGATTCGGGTGCTACCTATTCCTTTGTGTCTGAAGAATTTGCTAATCGACTAAACATACCTCCTGAACATTTAGAAAATTCGTTGAACGTAGAGATTGCGAATAAAGAAGTAATTCCCATAGAGTTTGTTTATCGAAACTGTTGTGCAAACATTAGAGGTCACGAACTAAACGTAGACTTAATTCCGATTAAACTAGGAGAGTTTGATGTGATATTAGGAATGGATTGGTTATCCGGCCATGCTGCAATAATCGATTGTCAGAAGAAGAGTGTGAACCTTCAGACCTCAAATCAGTCTAAGGTAGTGTTTTACGGTAGCTCATCGCTCAAACAATCGTGTTGCCTTACGATGATGCAGGCCAAGAAATTGTTAAAGAAAGGATGTGTAGGTTATTTAGCCTATATAGTTGACACTCAGAAAAAGGGAGTGGAAATGAAAGATATATCAGTGGTAAGAGATTTCCAAGACGTGTTTCCAGACGAACTGCCTGGCCTTCCGCCAGACAGAGAAATTGAATTCATAATAGACTTAACACCGGGAACCGCACCAATTTCGAAAGCCCCTTATCGAATGGCGCCTGTAGAAATGAAGGAATTGATGATTCAATTACAAGAGTTACTAGATAAGGGTTACATTCGGCCAAGTGTGTCTCCTTGGGGAGCACCAGTGTTATTTGTAAAGAAAAAGGATGGATCGATGAGGCTCTGTATCGATTATCGGGAGTTGAACCGAGTGACAATTAAGAATAGATATCCACTGCCAAGGATAAATGACCTTTTCGATCAACTGAATGGAGCGAAGTGTTTTTCCAAGATAGATTTACGAACGGGTTATCATCAGTTGAAAGTGCGAGAGGAGGACATACAAAAGACGGCGTTTCGAACTCGCTACGGACATTTCGAATTTCTAGTGATGTCATTTGGGTTAACCAATGCTCCGGCAGCATTCATGGACTTGATGAACCGGGTTTTTAAGCCATACTTAGATAAGTTCGTAGTAGTATTTATCGATGACATTTTGATTTATTCAAAGACGAAAGAAGAACACGCCGAACATCTGAAGATGGTATTGGAAGCATTACGAAGGGAAAAGATGTACGCTAAATTTTCAAAATGTGAATTTTGGATGGAAAGGGTTCAATTTCTAGGACACGTGATAGATCAAAATGGAATTTCTGTGGATCCTGCAAAGGTGGAAGCGGTAAGTAACTGGGAACAGCCGAAGACGCCAACAGAAGTTAGGAGTTTCTTAGGTTTAGCCGGGTACTATCGAAGATTTATCCAAGATTTTTCTAAGATAGCAACCTCGCTGACCAATCTAACGAGGAAGACAGAGAAGTTCGTATGGACGGATAAATGCGAGGAGAGTTTCAAAGAATTAAAGAGGAGGTTGAGTGAGGCGCCTGTATTATCATTACCAGATGATACGGGAGGATTTATGGTGTATAGTGATGCATCACATAGAGGACTTGGTTGTGTGCTAATGCAACATGGCAAGGTCATTGCATATGCCTCACGACAGTTGAAAGATTTTGAAAAACGATACCCTACCCATGATTTGGAGTTAGCGGCGGTAGTCTTTGCATTGAAGATTTGGAGGCACTATTTGTATGGAGAAAAATGTGAGATATATACGGATCACAAGAGTCTGAAATATATCTTCACACAGAAGGAGTTGAACATGCGACAAAGAAGGTGGTTGGAACTGATCAAGGATTACGACTGTGAGATTCTTTATCACCCGGGAAAAGCAAACGTTGTAGCTGACGCTTTGAGTAGGAAAGGAAGGGAGAAGTTATTCAAATTGACAACTCAAGAGGAGTTAATAAGAGAAATGGAAAGGTTGGAATTAGAGGTGGAGGAACCAAAAGAAGCGGAAGGAAAATTTCTCAGGATGAGAGCTCACCCGACGTTACTAGATAGAATAAAGGAAGCACAAGAGAAAGATGAAGAATGTGAGAAGATAAAGAAGAGAATAGTAGAAGATAAGGAAGAAAGGTTCAAAGTAGATAAGGACGGTATATTGAGGTTTGAGGGTCGAGTATGGGTGCCAGCTGTAATCGAACTGAGAGAGGAAATCCTACACGAAGCACACAATACGATGTATTCTGTACATCCAGGAGGCACAAAAATGTACCAGGATCTTCGACACCATTTTTGGTGGCCTAATTTGAAAAGAGAAGTTGCAGAGTGTGTTAGCAGATGTCTTACTTGTCAAAGAGTCAAAGCGGAACACCAGAGGCCAAGTGGACTACTTCAACCGCTGGAAATACCAGAATGGAAATGGGAGCACATTACGATGGACTTCGTGGTTGGACTTCCGGTTACACAGAAGGGTTATGATGCCATTTGGGTTATTGTAGACCGACTAACGAAGACAGCTCATTTTCTACCCATCAAGATTCGATTCAATTTGAACCAGTTAGCAAATTTGTATGTAAAGGAAATCGTATCGCGGCATGGAGTGCCGGTGTCGATTGTCTCCGATCGAGATCCGCGTTTCACGTCAAAATTTTGGAAAAGTTTGCAGGAACGAATGGGAACTCAATTGAGATTAAGTACTGCTTATCACCCTCAAACTGACGGGCAAAGTGAACGAACCATACAAACGTTGGAGGACATGCTGAGAGCTTGCGTGATGGACTTCAAAGGGAATTGGGACGACCATTTACCACTGGTAGAATTCGCTTACAATAATAGCTATCATGCGAGTATCGGTATGCCACCATATGAAGCTCTTTACGGGAGAAAGTGTAGGACACCATTATGTTGGGATGAAGTCGGAGAACGACGACTTTTGGGACCAGAATTAGTTCAGCAAATGGCCGACACGGTAACAACAATAAGGGGCAGATTGGTAGCTGCTCAAGATCGCCAAAAGAAGTATGCCGACTTGCATCGTCAGAATCGAGACTTTGAAGTCGGTAGTTTTGTGTTTTTGAAGGTATCACCTTGGAAGGGAAAGATCAGATTCGGAAAGAAAGGAAAATTGAGTCCGAGGTTCATAGGACCATTCGAGATATTGAAGCGAGTGGGTGAAGTGGCATACAAGGTTGCTTTGCCACCCGAACTGGAACACATCCACAACGTGTTTCACATCTCCGTACTACGTCCGTACAAGTCTGACTATAGACACGTGATTTCCTATGAGCCCATTCAAGTAGAGAAGAATTTGGCATATGAAGAAATTCCTGTTCAGATAATAGATAAGAAAGAGCAAACGCTAAGAAACAAAGTTATATCTTCTGTAAAGGTTGTTTGGCGAAACAACGATGTCGAGGAGGCCACATGGGAATTAGAAGATAGGATGAGGAGAGACTATCCCCATCTTTTTGCGTAACCTTGTATCAATTCCGAGGACGGAATTTTTATAAGGGGGGGAGGATGTGATAACCGCAAATTTTATGATTTAATATTAATAATTATATAAATAGAGCCTGTGATTATTTATTTTATAATGCTTACACAACATGAGATGAGTAACTCAATTGAATTAAATTGAACTTTTAATAATTGATAAGATGTGGAGAATTATGATAAGCTTATGAAATGTCTTGTGTGACACAATGATGGAGTTAGTAAAGAATAATTAAAGAAGGATTGCATTACTAGTAAAGGACGTCAATAAGAGAGGTGGTATATAATTAATGTAGTTAATTATATCAGAGTATTGATAAATACTTGATTTTATTGAAAGCTTGTCTGGAAAGACTAAATCATTTTATGAGTAAATTAAATTATGTGATATAGTCCAACTTATTAATAATTATTAAGGTGATGTGTAATTTAGTGTTATTGAGTAAATTAAATTAATTAAATTACTGCATTAATATTTAAGTGTCTACATGTTAAAATCCAAATAATAATATGGTAGGATAAGGTGGTAGGCCTAAATTGAATTAGTAGATAGACTTAATGAGTTTTCTAGCCAAACTATTATGTTGCCTGCAATTTCGGTTGGGGTGTGTGGCTAGCCAAATAGAGTACAAGCTTAATGCTATGTGTGTAAACCCAAGAGAAATAAAACCTAGCCATGTTATTATTCACCCACTTTATTTTCGGCAGCCATGTAAAAATTTTTTTCTACCCATTTATTTAATTTCGGCAGCCTCATGGTTTTTTTCCACTCATTTCGGCAGTTAGCATGGTGGCAGCCTTATGGAAATTTTTTCACTACTTTTCGGCAGCTAGTACAAGTAGCAACTATGTTGATTTGTTAGTGAATTAGCCTTGGGGAGTAAATACTCAATTTCAATTTATTAAGTTCTAGAGAATTGGGTATTACCCATAATTGAGACCATCATTTTGGGACCAATGGCTCCAAGAATAGAGGGGAGCATTGCGTGTGAATTTTTGTGACAATACTATGGGACATGGGTGATGGGATGTCATAGACCTTAGGGGTGCTATAATGTTCTTGTAGGGGATGGTCTAGGATACTTTTAATTAATGCACCTTTTAGTATTTATATAAACCCCTTGCTCTAGTTGTTTCTTTACAAAAAAAAAAAAAAACAAGAACCAAATAGAGAAGGTGGTGTTCGGCAGCTAGATAGAAGGGTAGCAACAGCAGCACATCTCACCTTGGCAACTTAATTCTATTTTCTTCAAGCTAAGGTATATAGATAATTAGTTAAATAAAATTTCTTCCCATTTAAATTCTTGTACACACTTGTTTTCTTTTTGATGTAGTGTGGATATTTGTGTTGTTTGTAAAATTGTGTACTTAACTAGATGTGTGCATGCTAAATTAATATTTATCATGTGCTTCAAAATAAATAAATTAAATTGCAAGGATGCATAAATGATTGGCGTAGAAAAATAAAAGAAGGCTGCGTGTGTAAAAATTTTTGGGTGCTTCATCTTGTTTTTGCTATAAGGTTACTGCTAAGCATGTATACAAAAGGGGGGCTGCGTGGGTGTAACTTATTGGGTGCTCCATATTACTTTTGTTGTTGCATTAAGGATACTGCTAAAAAAAAAAAAAAAAAAAAGAAAAAAAAAAAAAGAAGAAACAAGCAATCAAGCATGTAAATGAAGTGATGGGGGGCGGGTTGTAGTACCTATTAAGGGTGATATATGTGATTTTATTTTTGTATAGAAGTACTACTATATATATATATATGTTGCTAAGTTCGGCTGTTAATGTGCAAGACATGTTGCTACATGTTAAATTTTTGCAATAAAGGTGCTGCTATATATTTAAGACTATTTTCGGATGCTAGTGGTACAAGGAAATTAAAGATCTTTTAGCCTTTCCAATTAAGTATTCTTGGATAGTAAAGTGTGGGCAATGTGAAGATTTAGAAGACTTTATAGCAAACACATTTTATATTTTAGTACCTCCAGCAAGACCAAGCGTAGGACTTGATAAATAAAATAATAATAATAATAATAATAATAATAATAATAATAATAATAATAATAATAAAATAAATTGTTATTCCATAATGGTCATTGAGGATAAGTAGAGAAATATTTAAATGCAATAAGAAGAGTGTTTCTATAAAGTGGGATGTTTATATATGTGTAATGTCATTTTAAAACTCCAATTAATAAAATTTAGTTCAGATAACCAATTGAGCAACAGTTTAATAAATAAATGTTATGTGTATAGTTTTCGTATTTGTGAGCATAAATGTGTAGTAAGTAAGAAATGTAGTATTTTTATGAATTTTATGAGAGAATTGTACCTTAAACTAGGATGACATGCGATTGATAGCTAAAGTGAGATGGTTTCAACAAATCACTAATTTGTACAGCTATATTATTATATTATAGGCAGTATACGTGACAAGGTGTCAAAGGTAAACATAATCGACGAATGAGGCAAGTTCCTTACTTCTTACACTGTATACGTTCGAATTGTTGTCTCAAGCAAATATCTGTTTCTATTCGAAAAATCATTTCTATACCTTGACATTGTTGCAAGCATTGGACTATCGTTCTTAAATGCATTATAAAAATTTGTCTAAGCCTTTGATTCGACTAGACTATTATTTTGTGTTAAGAGCTACCCAAACCAATTGAATTGGTGCGGACTATCGTAAATCTACTGAGATGAACAACCCTCATTGAAGGGGAATTTATATATTGTCGGGAAACCGACGTGCGCACGTAAGTATGATTAAATGTTATGCATAACGTAGGGTACTTTAGGCTGATCACCTGTTGTACCCGTTTATATTGGATTACAGTATAATACTGTTAATTCTAGTAAGAGTTCTTAGTCCTTAGTGACTTCTCAGTGTTCATTCATATTGAACCTCGAAATGAATAAATCCTGAAATTTTGTTGATATCCTTCAGTCTATAGCGACGCCTATTGAACACTCTTGATATTTCTTGATATCCTTGAACTACCAATTTTTATTATACCTTGAAGATTTAAATGCTATAACTACTTATTCTTCTGGCTATATTACTTGCTGGGCAAACTTGTTGCTCATTCTTGCTTCCTAAAAACATTACAGTTAAGGCAGAGCAAGGCGGTACTTCAGGAAAAGACAAGGGAAAGGGCAAGGCGACAGAATAACTTAGTCATTTAAGATTGAAGTATTATTATTATTGTTATGCTTATTACGATGTATTTAAGGATGATTAAGTTATGTTTAAGTTTAATCACTAAATTGTCGTAGTAATGGTTACGGTACCTTGGGACGCGAATATTTATATTATATCAATGTAAATTATTCTATTATTTCCGTTGTTAATGATTTAGTAAGATATTCGTAGTTGCACGTGATTCACCAAATTCGAGATACGGGTAAGGGTGTAAACGAGTCGAACCGAGCGAACAGAGAGCTACTCGAATTCGACTCGAAATGATAAATTCGTACTCGAATTCGGCTCGAATTCGAATTATATTTGAAAAATCCTACTCAGATTCGACTCGACTCGAATATTTATTACTCGAGTTCGATCCGACTCGACTCGAATATTTATTCAAACTACTCGCGAGCTTCAAATTCAAGCTCGAATCCGAGTATCCACATAATAACTAGTTTTATAATAAATATAATTATAAATTAAATTTGTTATTTTACTTTAAAATGAGAAAATATATTTATTATTACAATTTACAAATATAAAATAACAATTAAAATTAAAAACAAAACAAAATAATAATTAATTATCCTAATTTGATTTAAATTTGTATATATTATAAGAGAATGTATCGAACATCTAATCGAATATGTATTAACCGAGTATGTATCGAATCACAATAAAAAATTCGAGTAGTTTGAATCTTAAACGAGTCGAGTATAACCTTGCTCATATTCTACTCATATTTTTATTCGAACTATTTTTAATGCTCAGATTTGGATCATATTATTAACGAATCCGAGTCTCGCTCGTATTTTTTCGAGTCGAGCCCGAATCGAGCCCGAACTGTGTTGGCTCGTTTACAGCCTTAGATACGGGTGTCCGAATTTTGGGGGCGTCACACTACGGCCAAAGATATTCATCACGTATACGACACTATTCACGAATACGACACTATTCACCGAAAAAATAAAATTTTTTCTTTTTGTCTAAGATGTCTATTATGATTATTATCCTTGATTGTATCCATGTTTTGATCATTCTTGAATTTTACTCCACTATAATTATTTATGAGGTATTTTTGGACATGGATAAACCGAAATACGAATCCTTAATATTTGTTATTTTGTTTCACTGGATTCATTTCCTTTAAATATTTTTCATCATCCTCAGTCCTAAATGATGATATTACTGAATATCTTTGGCCTGTAGTGTAAAGATGAATAATTTTTTGATGAATATCTTTGGCCCGTAGTGCAAAGATGAACAGATGTTTAGATGAACATGACCAACTGGTGATACAAATGAATATCTTTGGCCTGTAGTGCAAAGATGAATATTTGATTCAAGATGTATATTGATTGATGTTACAGGGATAAAATATTGATGATGGACTTTTAAATCTTAGAAGATAGTAGAATTTATTCTCTACTTAACTTTTCTAATGGATTACTGTTTCCGTTGCAGTTGTTGATCTAAAATTTGTTGTCTCTGATATTCTATTAGATTTTTCCCTGTTGAAGACTAACGATAATTTATTCTATATTATCTTAGTCATAATATTCTTTACTGGGCTAGTTGAGCTCGCCCTTTTCCTTTTTGTTCCAATTTTTCTTCTCAAGAGGCGAGAATGTAGCGAGTACTAGTTGGGGTATGGAATGAAGGTTCTAGAAAGTCATTTTAGTAGTCCTCACTATTTTTGTAAAATAATGTATCAATAATTGTAATGAGGACTTATTTGAGTGTGTATATTATCGAGATGACAATATTTGTATTTAAACTCACAGTTTTTATGTTGTATTATAAAGTTGTAGTTATTTCTGTACTGTGTATTTTGACGACTCGGAATGGGTGTTGTATACCTATTTTGGGGGCGTCACAAATGCTATCTAATAATATTATTTAAATAATATGAATTATTGATCTGATAATGGAAAATACTGTGCAGCGACAATTATTGAAACAACAATAATATAAAATATCAACGTAACAATTATTGAATCAATAAAATAAAATATTAAACAGTAATTACTGTAGCAATTATTGAGTAGTGCCTTCTTACGTAAGAATCAATAATTGGTGCAATACCGTGTGCTACCGTGTTTTAACCATCGGGTATTTTAACAGTATTAACGGTAATAACTACGCCGTTATTTATAAACAACTTATACTTGTCGTTTTCTTCATCCAATCGCTTTTCGTTATGGGGCCCACACAAGGCTGCGCCGTCGTACGAATATATCCCCGACAGAAAGAATATTCCACGACCAAACGAATATTTCCCGACAACAATGAATATTTTATAACCACTTGCTTATTTTAAAAATTTTGCACATTTACCCATAACCAAAGCATTATATCAAATTACACCTTATTATTCAAGATAATAATTAGAGAAAATTTGATTTTATTTATAATAAGTGTGGGGTCTTATAAAAACTCTTCTACATAGGATAGGACATTAGGTGATGAAAATATCTTGATGGTCAAGTTTGAAGAACAACCAATGGACTTTGCAATGTGTTCTAGAAACTATAACGCTGCGTATATCAAGATTGCAGAAGAAGGCATACTATTAGTCCCTTAATGTGGGACTATTAGTCCTATAAAGTAATTTGATACCCAAAACAGTCCAAAACATTACATATTTAACCATTTGTAGGCATATAAGAGCAACAAGAATGTATAAGCAATTAACATAACATCACATATATTAAACACCAAGGAAGTATAACACAACTGTGAATACGAATGCATATATGGCCATTTGACTTATATATGAAGATTTAGAAAAGTATTGATATTTTGGAAACAACTCATTATTTTTATGAACATTAATCGTGTGATTTAAGTTATGGTGCTTGTGTTTGTGTTTGTACTTTTTTTTCTTTCTATTTTAAGCTAAGTCATACTTATAGCATACATATTTTTATTCATGATATCCTTTTATGCCTAGAGATAACAAACAAGAGAAGGACTGAAATTGATTACTTATTTGTTTAAAATTGCAGGAATCTTTATCTTCTCGACTGTGAATTATGGATAAACTTCTTTGAACCTTCTTCTTGATTGAATTATGGATAAACTTAATTCCTAGTTATGTTTTATGTCATACTCATGTTCAAGTTATTGGATTGGTATAAGTATGATCATATATTGCAACCAAGGTTTTGGGTTAAGCCCTAATATTCAAGATTATGTTTATTGCCAAGGAATTCTTTTTGATACTCAGAAATATCATAATTGTTTGTTTTCAAGTGGATACCAAAAGTGACGTTCATAATCTTAGTAAGCCACTAATAGTTAGAAGTATAGTAAATTTTACTTTGTTTATTTTTATATTGAGAGTTTAAGTAAAATACATAAATAATTAATAGGCCCACAGATTTCAAATAATATGAAGTCCCAAATCAAAGGATGTGAATTCCAATTTCAACAAAATATAATCCCAACACACAAAATAGAATGTGCACAACTATAATTCAGGGCATAATTTAGGAGAATCCAATATTAGTAACAACAATAAGAAGCCTAAAAATTGTCCCAATTTCAGCAATATCAACAACAATTTATTAAATTTCAGCAACAATATATTCAGCAGTAATGTTATATTCAAAAATTTTTTAAATTTCAGCAACTGTTATCCAGTAATAACAAATTATCCAACTTTAGATAATCTCATATTAAAACATGAAACCTAATCATGCATCTTCCCAAATTATTCTTGTGGTGTAAAGTGTGTGTATATATTCTTACAAAATTATACATATATGATGTGTGTGTGTGTGTGTGTATATATATATATACACACACACACACACACACATATAGGTATCAATCAACTCATAAAAGAATCTCTCTTTCTTAAATTCATTGATTATCCCAAAAGTTTCATACACATTAGGGTTCTACCTATTTTTAACAAGACATTGTATATTAAACTGAATTATATATATAATCAGTCAAACCCATTTGGATTTTCAGTCAAACCCAAATTAAACTGAATTATATAAATAATCAAGACAACAATAGAAAAAATTCAAGAAAATGACATCTAGAAGTAGAACATCAACACATTTACATCTTCAGAAAAACAAATCATGGCCATTTAATCAACAATAACAGAAAAATAGATTAATTTAGGGATTAATTAAAGGGGTTAATGGTGGTGGTGAAGGCGTCGGCGACAGTCTTCCTCCCTATTCTCTTCTCCTCCTACTCCCTCTTCTCCTTCTCGTCTGTTTCTCCCTCTCTTTTTTTTTCTTCAATACTGATCGAGCGAATTGTTGAAACTGATTAAGTTTATGAGAATCAGTGACCGCATGCGGTCGCTAATTTTAATGATGTGGACATATCAGCGACCTGCTGGTCGCTGATAGAGATGTGGTCGCGCGCCAAAGTTTCGCACCAATTTTTAGTAGGGAAATTCATATCAGCGACCGATCAGCGACCGCATGCGGTCGTTGATATTAAATAGCAATTAGAATACATCGCGGTTGCAGATAGCGGTCGCTATTACTATTATCAGCGACCGGATAGGGCGGTCGTTGATATTATTGGTCGCAGATAGGCCTTTTTTCTTGTAGTGAGAAAGAAAGCAGTTCGGCAATGGGCCTCAATAGGGAATGAATTAAAAAATTCCAAGGCAAGTGCTACATTTGTGACAAGCTGGACATAGGGAAAATGATTGCGTAAACGCAAAGACCAGAAAGAAGTTTGCATAAGCCAAATGTAAGGAAAGTGGATGAGCTTCTTAAAAATGTTCTAAAATGAACCTATCAGCGGTTGTTTCTGAAGTAAACATGGTTGAAA